>JBDJHY010000094.1:10990353-11010882 GCA_039654485.1 Withania somnifera
TCTAGCAGCATAAACTTCATGGTTTTTGCTTCTAAGTTGTTCGTTGCTAAATTCAACTAGCAGATTTAAAGAGAAGACATACATATTTAAAAAATTGGAAGTACCTGGTGAATATTTAAAGATATAAAGATTTGAATATATTAAGATTTAAAGCCCTTCTGATTATTATTGCATTATCGCAATTTTCTTGAACCTTAACATTTTCTATAATGGTGCTAAGTCATTTATGACTTATCAGGACTGGTGTTTGGTTCCCTGGTCGTTCGTTTAGTCATTATGCCTTTTTTTCCTGTTTTAGAGTCTTAACTATTGAAATTGTTGACTTCAGCCAACATTGGTGAAGTTGAATTTGGATTAGTTCCATTATCTCTGGAACGCGGATTTTAGTCTAAAAACACTCTTGGTTCTTATACAGAACCCTTCGTTATGATTTTATCTGGTCTTGTGTGTTTTCAGCATTTTGGAGTTCAAAGGTTTGACTTCGGTCAACTTCGATGATCGGGGCCTGTGATTGAAAATCTAACTGTGTCATCAGCTCTGTAATGTTGAGTTTGGTTAGGTATGTGGTTTGTTTGGGTCTCGGACTAGCAAATTAACGTGAAAGCAGGAAATGCATCTGAAGTATTGCAAGCATTTCGTTTTTAAAAGTTGAATTTGTTTTTTAACGGGGAAAATTAGATATTATGTCCATTGTCAAAACTAGACAAAATGCCACTTATTTATAATAAGTATGAATATCCATGTATAATTATATTTGGAGTCACTTTGTGACTATGTGACTATGTAAAGAAAAGTGATGTCATGTGTCACCTATAAAGTGATTAATGCAATGTAAGAGTGGTCATGTCGTCACTAGTGTTGGCTATAAAATTGTTAAGAAAATAGTTGAAAAAAACCCTAACCTTCCACTTTTAGCATTTTGTGAACTTTTCATTTTAGTTTGGAAATCTTTTATATTATTCATCACGTTATCAGCACGAGGCTCTACTGGTTTAAGCAAATATTATAAAATATATATAAAAAAAAGGTGATATTTTATTATAATGTCTAATATCAATAAACTTGAATTTGTTGCCCTTGATATATCGGGCTACATGTCGTGACACTAGAGGTCGAGCTGCATTTAATGTAATGGGTCTGGCAGACACCAATAAGAATATAAATCCGTCATCGGTCCAAGATCGGGTCAAGGCGATGATATTTCTCATCCACCCCTTGATGAGGGTTTGAAAATGGAATATCTTACGGTAAAAGATCCCCTTACTCTGTGGAATAATTTAAAATATAGATACAACTACCTGAAGTTGATCTTTCTTCCATAGGCCCATCATGAGTGGCTGAATCTATAGTTACAAAATTTTAAAACTATAACTGAATATAATTCTGTCATGTTTAGAATTATTTCACAGCTAAAGTTATGCGGAGAAAACATCACCGATCATGATATGCTTGAGAAGACCTACTCCACTTTTCAGACCTCAAATTTGCTCCTGTAGCAGCAATACCGATGTATAGACTTACAAAATATTTTGAATTAATGTTACATCTCCTGGTTGCCGAACAGCACAACGACCTTCTGATGAAAATCATGAAAATCGACCCGTTGGACCCGCTCTATTTCCTAAAGTAAATGAGGAGAATTTCCAATAGTATGAAAGAGTTCGCGGCCCCAGACATGGTCGTGGATGAAGTCGAAGAAGAAATGATGGTCGTGATGGTTACCTTGCAGTAAATAACGACCAACAACACAAAAGGAGGATGAGCGACATGATACGATGCCTAAGAAAAATTCAGAAAATTTGTGCCCCAAGTGTGGAAGGATAGAACACTGGTCGAGCACCTGTCGTATGTCGAAGCGACTAGTCTAGCTATATCAAACATCCCTGAAAAGGAAAGAAAAAAAGTCAGAGGCAAACTTTATCACCGAAGATAATATCGAACCAATGCAATTTGATGTAGCTTATTTCTTTTTTCCCTCAAGGAAAAGTGCATCACCAAATAGGTGATGAGCCTTCGATAGTGTAAATGGTTTAAAACCCTATCGTTTTAATGACTATATATGTGTATCTCTGTAAGCCCTATAAAATAAAAGTTATTTAAAAGATCTGCTTAATAGTAACCATGTAATGTTTAATTTGTTTTATTCTTTCATTTTGAAGAAAATATAGATGTACCTCAAGTTTTATTTGGATCAACACTCAATCAAGATGATATTTGTATAATTGATAGTGGAACAACTTATGCCATCTTCAAAGATGAGAGATATTTCTGTTACTTGATGAGGAGAAAAACGAATGTTACAACTCAAAAATTGATTGAAGGCTCCGAAAAAGCTACTATATTTCTGCCTAAGGGGACAAAAATGGTTACAAAAGAAGTTTTATTCTCTTCTAAATCCCCAAGAAACTTGTTAAGTTTCAAAGATATATGCCGAAATGGGTATCATGTTGAGACAACAAAATGAAATGAATAAAGAATACCTTAGCATTACCAAGAATGTCTCAGGTTAGAAATAACAAAGTCACATGTCCTTGCCGCGTATGTGCCTATTTGAATCGATGTCCCAGAAAGACCATTCACTAGTGTCATAGCTTTTGAATCTCAAAAACGCCTGAAGCGTGGTAGGCCATTAGGTTCAACGGATAAAAACCCTAGAAAAAAAAAGGTGAAAACTGATCAAAATGACACTGAGAAAGAATCTCCTGAAGAGGTTCGAGATTTGATTAATCCTGATATTCCTGTAGAAATCAGTAAACCCGAGACTCAAGTAAATGAAGAGCTTTCTATAAGTTCTACTGGTAATGGGATAAATTTAGATCGATCAAAAATAATGGTGGATAATGTTTTTGCATATAATATTTTACTATATATTATGAATGACAATGAGTACCTTGAACCTCAATCAGTCGAGGAATGTCCATGAAGATGTAATTGGACAAAATGGCAAAAGTCAATTCAGTCAAAATTGAACTCGCTTGCTTAACATAAGTTTTTGGACTTGTATTATAAACCCCCGATGATTTAAAACTTGCTGGCTATAAGTGGTCTTTGTACAAAAAAGAAATGAGAGAAATAAGATTGTAAGATACAAGGCTCGCCTTGTTGTGTAAGGATTCTCTCAAAGTCCCGACGTCAGCTATGATGAAACATATTCACCGGTTATGGATGCAATAATATTTTGATATCTTATCAGTTTAGCTGTAAATAAGAATCTTGAGAAACATCTCATGGATGTAGTTACAACATACCTTTATGGCTTACTTGATAATGAAATTTATATGAAAATCCCAGAAGCTTTTAAATTGCCTAAAACATACCTTTCAAAGTCTCGGGGTATGTTCTCAATTAGATTAAAAAAATCATTGTATGGCCTAAAACAATCAGGTCGTATGTGGTATAATTGCCTCAGTGAGTACTTGATAAATAAAGGTTATATAAATGATGTCATTTGTTCTTGTATTTGTTTTAAGAAAATAATGTTAGGCGTCATTATACTAGCTATGTATAACGATTACATAAATCTCATAGAAACTCCAGAAGAGGTCCAAAAGGCGATTGAATATTTAAAGAAAGAGTTTGAGATGAAGGATCTCGGAAAGACTAAACTTTGTCTCGGTCTGCAAATTAAAAATTTAGCAAACGGTATCTTTATCCATCAATCTGCCTATACTGAAAAAATTTTGAAATGATTTTTCATGGACAAAGCACATCCCTTAAGTACTCCAATGATTGTTCAATCACTTGACGTGAATAAAGATCTGTTCCGACCTAAAAACAAAAATAAGGAACCTCTTAGTCCTGAAGTACCATATCTCAGTGCAATTGGTGCACTTATTTATCTTGCTAATGCAACAAGACCTAATATAGCATTTTTTATTAATTTGCTAGCAAGGTATAGTTCTTCCCCTACGCTAAGACATTGGAATAGAGTCAAAGATATACTATGGTACCTTAAGAGGACTATTGATATGGGTCTATTTTACTCTAACGAATATTGTGCAGATCTTGTCGGTCATGCAGATATAGGTTATCTATCGGACCCACATAAACCTCTATCTCAGACAGGCTATATCTTCACATTTGGAGGTACTGTCATATCATGGCGATCTACGGAGCAATCTGTCGTTGCTACTTATTTAAATCATGCTGAGATAATAGTTATTCATGAAGCAAGTAGAGAATGTGTATTGTTGAGATCAATGATACATTCCATCAAGGAAAGATGCATCCTGAAGGACAATAGCAAGGCTTCCACAGTCCTGTATAAAGAAAATGTTGCATGCATAGCCCAATTGAAAGAAGGTTTTATCAAAGGAGACCGAACGAAACACATATCACCAAAGTTGTTCTTTACCCATGATCTTCAAAAAAAGGGTGATATTGATGTGCAACAAGTCCATTCAAGCGATAATCCAGTTGATTTATTGACTAAGTCTCTACTAATGTCAACTCTTGAGAAGATGGTGTATAGGATTAGGATGCAAAGACTTAATTGCTTGAATCGTGGTCTTCATCAGGGGGAGTAAGAATACGTGTTGTACTCTTTTTCCCTTAACCATGATTTTTATCCCATTGAGTTTTTCCTGGTAAGGTTTTTAATGAGGCAACAAGCAATGCGTATTATCGATAATCATGTAGAGTTTTTCTTCCACATGAATATCCAAGGGGGAGTGTTGCAGACATATTATGTAGCCATGTGGTTAAATATAAGACATAGTGACTAAGCTTATGTTTAGCCACATGATAACCAAGTAAGCCACCATGTTTAGTAACTAATGACTTGTAATGCCACGTGTCAACCAACATGGTGGCTATAAATATGGTTAAAGTGGCTGAAATTTTAGCTTAATTCTCATTTATACAGAGACTTTCCATCTTTAGCTTATTTTCATTTATAGAAATTTTTTATTTTTAAAAACTTTTTCGCTTTAAAATTTATTCAATTTTGTATTGCATTTTATTTTATAACATAAAGTTAATTAAGAAGGTTTAAAATTAAAAATAGAAAAAAAATTAAGTAATGAAAGGTTCAAAAAAAACTTTTAGTCGAACTTACAGTTATGTCTTATAATTGCAATTTACATCTACATTATACTACATATCCTTATGACCTTTTTAAAAAAATATCATAATGATTTAAATGTCATACATTAGAAAAAAGACAGAAAAGAAAGCTCCCCTGTTCCGCAGTTGTCAGTTCTCCCTCTCTTCTCTTTCTATTCCCCTCCACCAAATATAATTACTCTCTTTTCCCTCTTTCTCTAAACATATACATACAGTAAACATATAGTATATATTTATAGGAATTTGTGCGGTTGTTGGTGGGGGTGGTAAAGAAGAAGAAGAAGATGAGTAGCAACAAGAGTGGAGGAGCTAGGGTTTCAATCCCAAGCAGTGCAAGGAAAATAATCCAGAACATAAAGGAGATCACTGGGAATCACAGTGAGGATGAGATATACGCAATGCTGAAGGAATGTTCTATGGATCCCAATGAGGCTGCCCAAAAACTCCTTTTCCAGGGTCAGTTTTCCTCTCATTGCTTTCTCTAAACACACACTTGGAGATATACTGAATGATCTTGCTTTCATTTCTCATCTCTTTTCTCTCTTCATTACTCTATGCAGAGACTTCTGCCCAAATACTATTTATTCCCTTGAATATTTGATGTATTTTTTTTTTCATCTTTCTTTATTTTTTGCTTCTTGTGTTCTTGTTTGCACGAGTCTTACACTAATTTGATCACTTTTTAAATTCGGTGTGAATGCTGGACTTTATCAGGGCTTATTTTGTCCAAACATATGTGTAGAAAAGCAATGTCCCTTTGTTTTAACAGAGATGGCTCCACTCTCCCAGAAGAATTTTTCCTTTCCTTTTTTTTTTTTTTGTTGCGGCAATTACATTGATAGAACTTCTAGTTTTAGAGAACCCTGAATTTGCCTATAAAGTTGAATCTTTTTGGTATTGGAATGAGTTGAGACCACAACAGATTGGACAGAAAGGATTCATATAGCTGGTTCCAACTAGTTTGAGATGGAGGTGCAGTTGGTCAGTGATATATATTTCAGTTTTGTTCAAGATAACATTTTATAGATATTATCGAGAAGGTGTTTTTTTTGAAGTTTGTTATTGAGACGGTTTAGTCAAACTTCTCATCCTATATTTGGTGCTCGGCGCAGTAGTCAATGTATTTTGTATTTAGTCGTAACAAAGCAATTAATATTGCTGGCGGTTCTTCTTTCTTGTTTCCTTCCTTACATTTATGATGGTTGGTTCGGAAGGAGCATAAAATTTTGCTTTCTGCATCTTCTTGTCTTGCTGATTTTTAGATAATCTTATATGTGTGCATCAGCAACCTAAGAATTTCCTGGTTACAAGAGTACGTGGGCGATTTGCACACTTGCATGTAAAAGATGCATATATTGGTCTTTTTTATGTGTTCTCTTATTTTCTATTTTGATATTCTCTGAGATTAGTTCTTTTGTAAACTAAAGCCTATGTGTATTGCACCATCCAGGATCTTCTCATTGTTATTCTTCCCAGCTATTGCAATAAAAATTGATTTTCTCCTTACTCATCTAATTGAGGGGTTATTTACAGATACGTTTCATGAAGTAAAAAGCAAGCGCGACAGAAGACGAGAGGTATGGTTAGTTACTGATTTGCATGCATACAACGCTATCTACAAGGACCAATAGGGCATTAATGTTTTCTGGGTGGGGGATTTGCAAAATAAGGACTCAGCTGATTCTAGGTTCCCAAAGAGGTTAATGTAGTGCGTACACATATTAACAAGTAATTATACTATTGAACGTAGGGTGGGCAGAAATTTATGCCATGACACTAGAAAGAATGCAATGAACCATCTCAATCAGACCTCTTGCTAAGAGAAAGCTGTTCAGCATGTGTTAATGCCTTCTCTATTTGATCATTGTCGTCTTAGTTACAATATATCTGGTTGATTTGCTGAAGAAAATCATGTACTCCAATGAAGCATAGAATGTCTATTTGGTTTAATCAGACCTGATTAATGCAGTAAAAGAGGGGATGTGCAAATAGGCATGAACAACTTGGAACTCGATGCTGTAGTTCAATTTTGGCATCAACATTTTGCTTTGATTGCTTTGCATGTCTCTCTCAAGGACCCAATAAATGTGAACTGTTGGCTGACATGCTTTTTGGCCTTTTATGTGCTGTTTCTGCATTGTTATAACTGGATTTGCCTTTTTGCAGTATTTGAACAAGGAGTTTGCTGAGCCAAAGTGGAAACCAGCTTTGCAGGGGAGGGGGCATGTTTCACTTGGTAAACATACATTTTGTTATTGTTTTCGCTGACTTGTGTTATCTTCGGCTGCTACCGCCTGCCGAACATATTTTTCATTTTTCTGGTATCTTGATTTAAGTGTTGTTTTTAATTGCTTGACCTACTTTCCTTTTTTATTTCAATTTCCCTTTTTGCCAAATGACAAAATGCTGTCATCTCTAAGAATCCAAATTAATAATATTTTATGTTATTGTTATCTTGATGCCGCTTCTAATCAACAATCACACATTTTTCCTGATATATTAAGCACGTTGCAAGTTGCTCCAAAGTTGTAACTAATTCATACTTCCATTTTCTTAAATGTACTTTCCACTAGCCAAATAGTAAGAAAGAGGATTGATAGTTCGTCTTTCGGGCTACACGTAGGCTTTGAACAATTAATGTAACTTATTGAAACCTTTTCTTAGACGTTGGTAGTATTTTTACTGTATTTTTCAGATTGAGTCGTATGAGCCCCCTTTTAAGCTATCAATTCATAATTGATGTGTATGTGTTTGGTCAGATGCTGGTGGTGGAAGGAACTCTGAACCTGATGAGGAAAATGGAGCCATTCATGTTTCTGGAAAGGGTCTTACCCCATCTTCGGTGCTTACTGTTGAGGGGAAGAATACTTTAAGGTGTTATTGATGTTTCTGGATTGTGCTCCGTCTGTGTGCACTAAGGCATATGAATGCTCTTTGAATTGCCAGTGTTATACCTCTTCAGATTACAAAATGTGGTTATTGTTTTCTATACATGGTTTGATTTCAACTATTTCTGTAGCCTAATTATTTTTCTCTGTTTTCAGCTCATCAAGTGCCAGAGCCAATGGGCCTGGTGTTGTAGCTTTTGGGAGTAACAGTGTTGTACGTGATGCACATGCATCAGCAGGAAGAGGAATTAAGCAATCTGAAGCCTCTGCAGGTGCTGGCTCTATTAAATCAGAGGAACCTCTGCAATCTCCAAGTCATGATGCAAACAGAAGCCCTAGAGTGTTTGTGGGAGCCAAGGATATGCTTGGACAGAAGATGCCAAACTTCAGCAATTCTTCGACATCCTTGTCTTCACCGCCTTCGTCAGGAGGTTATTTTTCAGCATCTGATCCTGCTCTTTTGCCATCTCATGATTCACGATCCCCTGGTGCAGAAGGCACAATTCTAAGAGAAGTCAGTGACCAGCGTGCTTCGCTTGAGCATGTTCCTATCAACTCTAACGGGAGCAAGACAGCCACTGGTAAGCCTATGAAGACTTGTCTTGAAATTTGTCCTTATTCTTCGACAGTCCTGATACAGCTGTATCATCATTAATCTATTGCCATTGTTTGGTGGTGTGGGGGGAATGAAACTCATGTACTTGTTTCTGCCTATGTTTGTGTAGCTGTTTCTGACTCTAGAAGTTCTAATATGCAAGTAAACATGTCGAGCAAATTCCAGGGGCCTGGAAAGAATCAGTTTCCAGAGTCCCCACAAAGTGCTTCTTTAGCTCAGGGTGTTTCTTCTCTTAGTAGGCCTACATCTAATTACAACAACCGATCACCACTGGTTGGGCCACAAAAAGGTATAGTACTTAAACTTGTTCCATACTCTATACCTTACAACAACAACATAATATCCAATATAATCCACAAGTGGGGTTTGAGGAGGGCAGGATATACGCGGACCTTACCTCTACCTTTGTTGGGGTAGAGAGGCTGTTTCCGAGCTCTATTCATTAGTATCTTGTTTCCTTTCCCCCCTCCACTAAAGATTCTTCTAATTGAGATTGCTGCTGCAATTGTTACTGGTGGTGCTTACGTGATGGTTGAAGTACTCCCTCTAATGACTTGTTATGTTTTTCTACCTTTCTTTTTGTATTTTAGTAAGAAGTTTTAAACCTTGTTTTTCCTAGAGCTAAAGTGAATGTTTTTCTCCAATGGGTATTATTTTTGGTCCAGTTGGAGAGATTAAAGGTCATTTCCTATCCTCATTTGCAGTTTCGAATTTCTTATTCTGATTATTTGCATTTTTCGGTTTGTATTCTCCTCCTAATGTCGGTAGTCCTTGTTGGGGTGCATGCACCTGTAATATTTGATTTTCCATGATAGAATGGTGACTGTTGCTGGTGAAGTCCTGGAACTGTTCCATTGAGGGGAGATGGTCGGCTGGGCCTGCCTTTTCAATCAATCTCCGGTCGCTCAGTGCCGCTATTGGTGCGATTTTAGTTGTCAAATGTGAAGAGAATAAAGAGCTGAACTGTGGAAATTAGGGTTTCTTACTTGAATGTTAAAACATGCTGTAATGCTGAAGCTAAAAACTTGTCGTCTGCTTTTCACTACAGCTGGTCCTGGGAAGGAATGGAAGCCAACGCCTACAAACAATAATATTGCTCAGGTTTCTGCTACATTTGCTGCTGGGTCATCTGATTTTTGTACAGTTTCTTCTGAAGTTGATACTCAACCACAGCCTCCTGGTGTTGATGTTGAAATAAAGGAAGGGACTTTGGAACTGCAGCAGAAGTTAGAAAAATCACACATTTCAGATATTCGGCATGTCATTATCCCTAACCACCTTCATGTGCCTGAGGCTGAAAAACTTGGTTTCTGTTTTGGAAGTTTTGAAGCTAGCCTGGGTATAGGCGTGAGCGCTAACAATGCTTCTGAGAGTGAAAAGGCTCCATCACTCTCTGGAACTTCTGAGGGTATTGAAGACACAACAAATGAACAGTTTTTGAGGTCTGTCATCTCACTTTTTGCTTCCCTCAATTGGCCTGTGACTTATGAAAGTTTTTGGGTTGCTCTCCTTTTAGCCTAGGGATCAAGGATTAGGATGAATCGTATATTTCACTAGTTTATTTTAATTAACGTGGATTATTGGGATTGTCCTCTTTTTTGTTGTTTTATATGATAATTCAAATAGAAGAGAAGCGCATATTATCAATTGATAGATGCCAACGTATGTAGGAGGGGCTTCCTCCAGTTTCCAGTGTATACATTGACCTTATGGAAGATACTTCTTGCATTATAGGGAGCATGAGGGAATGGTTTGTCTGGAAGTCCATTTTTGCGCAATACTAATCTGGATGTTCAAAGAATGTATTTTTCAATATTTTGAAGATCAAAGAATTTTAGTTACTGAAATTGTTCTGTGATGCTTTGTTCACTCTAGATTCTCATTGCTCAGTCTTCAATTTTACAGATAGTTGCCATGTGGTTTTGCAAAGGGTTTAGGAAACGTTCCAAAAACTAAAAAACCAAGAGTTGTTTGATTTGTAAAAACTTGAAACCAACTTGGTACGGTTTTGGAAAGCCAAAACCGATAATTAATCTATTTCCTAAGCAAAATCTGTATGTGAAACCAATCTGCCAAACCAACCTTACCCAATCATACAACTGTCATCCATAATCTAAGGGCCACTTCCACTTTACTTTATTGATTCATAGAATATCTGTTACCTTTTAAAAAATCAAGTTTAATATATAACCATTCCTGATTAATTTCTTGTGAATCAAACCCAAAAGCCAATCCAAAATGCGTGGCCTTTTTCTATTTTCTGCACCGACCTTGTTCTTTTCAAAAACAATTTGGTATTATGTTTGGAAAAAGATTTTGAGATAAATTTTTCAGAAAAATAGCTTGTTGAAATTGAGATGTGTTGGTAGGTGTAGCTTCTATGAGAAAAATAGTGTAAGTGAGTGTTTGAGTAGAAAAAGAGTTTTTTTTTTCAAATTAATATGTAAAATTCTTCTTTGAAATACACCCTCAAACTGCGACATAAAAAAAAAAAAAAACACTTCCTGGATTTCCCTCTCTCTCTCTCACCCTCTCTGGTTTAAAAACTTCTTCAAAATCTTAAACAAATGCAAATTAACTTTTTTCCACTAACTTTGAGGATAAAAGCAGTAATTTTATCTTTTAGAAAAATCTTCTTAAAGACTGAGACCTAAAATATCTTATTCAAAATGGCTTTCTTCTTTCAGCATTTAAGCGCCTACCCTATTTCAAGTATTTTCTGTGCATATGAACTTGTTGCCTTTAGCTTTGTGGTTTAGATCTTGATGGGATCTTTTTATAACACTTGATTGATGCATGATTAGATATATACTTCATTTGTAGCACGTTCACATGTTAATATTTTCATTTTTATGAGTGAATGCAGTGATCAAATTCCATCAACAACTGCAGAGGGTGCAAATTGTTCTAATCAATTTCCTCCGCCATCAGGTGGGCAGGAGAATTTGTCTGCAAAGCCAGAAGACATCTCTTCCTCTGTTCCTGAATACAGTGAATCTAAGCAAGAGACGATGCAAGGAGGCCACCAGTATTCAGTTGTTCATATGTCCCCGAACTATAGTTTTGGTTTTGTGCCACCAACATTAGGCAGTCAGCTTGCACCTTTTGAAAACTCTGAATCACACTCTCATGAGGTTTCTCGTCTTCCAAACTTTGTTGTAAGCCTTCATTCTCTGATGTTCTTTTTCCATATTATGTGACTTTATTGGTTCTGAAGCTTCAAATTCTTAATTTTGGTGTAGAAAGTTGCAAGTTTGTAACTAGATATCCATTGTTAGATGAACACCTTGTTGTAGGCTTATAATGTGTTGTCATTGTTGGTTTGACCTCACTTGTAAGTGGAAAGGTCCTATTATCTCACACTTTGTTGAGTTGTTCTGGGGTCTATGTTAACGTTGAATGTGGGAACTGTCTGACAGTAAATTGTAATATCCTTGTTAGGGATAACTTGACATATTACAAGTAGTTTGCGCCCATGTGGAATCGATACATAATTGATACATGAAAATTTAGCTCTCGTAATCAAGAATTTTAGAATTACTAAAACGAATCATTTGTTCCTCTAGGTGCAGCAACCAATTGACCCAACAAGCTACTTCCAGTTCTACTGCTCCAGTGCTGATGGTGATGGCCGCCGCATTTCACCTTTTCACTCAGTCGGTGTGTCTACCAAGTACAACGACAATGTTGCAGTTGTGCCTCTACAAACTTCTCAATCTGCTCAAGAGGTTTGAAAGTACTCTATCAAGTAGTATGTTTTATTGTTTGTATTAATCTATGCAGAAAAAACATATGGGGAGGGGGAGGATTATGCACTCACACCTTCTCCAATGTGTTTCTTGCCGTTCGCAGCATCAACAGATTTTTGTCTCTTGTACTGTAATGAGTTCCTCTGCTCTGCTTTCCTAACTTGTCCGTTGATTAGTTTCCTTTATTAATGATGTGTACAGCCTAGATGGAAGATTTGTGTTTCTGCTAAATGCCTGGTTAAAAGCTCTCTTTACCCCATGTATTGGTGGATTGTCATGGTTGTGGTTAAACTGGGTTCAGTTCAATGTCTCTTGTTAGTTGATTCTTTAGCTTGATGTAAAGGAACACAAAGCTGTTTAGGTGAAGTCATGTGATTTGTATACTTCAAGAAATTGTTCTAAAAAATAGGTATTTCTAGAGCAATATAATATCCTTCTATTAAACTATACATTACTTGTGTAGTGTAGTGAAGACTATCCAAACCTTGTAGAATTGCATATTTTGAAACAAGAGTAATATTTGAGCAAATGTTTTCTATGTTCTGTAAGGGTTTTTTGGTAGCTAGTAAAGAAACAACTTATTCATATGTTAATTTATGTATAAGTTATACAACGTTCTGTAGGCAGTTAGGGTCATTTGGTAGCTGGTTTGAAAATGAGTTATGCAGGTGTTAAATCCTGCAAATTCTTCATCTATAAAATTAATACAGTGTTTGGTTTGCAATTTAGAAATTCACATAATTAACACTTGTACAAGTTATGTGGAATCTGTGTATTAGTTTTTGTAGGATAGAAAGTGGAATAATTAATAAATGTATAACTAACACATGTAAAATCAAACCCTTCATTAAATAATACATAAATTTTCTCATAACTAATCCATGTATTACTAATACCTAGATAATTCTAACCTGTTATTAACGACCCCTTAGGAAATAAGTTACTCATGCATAAAATTAATATTACTTTTGTTTTACAATTTAGAAACCTGCATAACTACTACATGTATAAGTTAAGAGGGAATTGATGTATTATCTTATGCGAGTAGAATATGGAATATATAAAACTCGCATAACTAATTCCTGTATTACTAATACCTGCATAATTCTAACCAGCTACCAGATGACCCCTAAATGTATTAGATGTGTAATTTTGCTGTTCAATGTTGACATTTTTCTAATTATCTATTCACTAGAAGATTCATGGTAAATGGCATGAGTTCTTCTGTTATGTTGCGGTGAACCACCAAGTATAGTGTGAATCTGTTCAAGATAGCTTTTGGCAATCTGCAGTAAAGTCGTATGCATGGTGCTGGCAGCCCCTTCTGTGCTTATGACTGAAAAAACTTTATTTTAGTTCTTCTGGTGGATTTCTTTCCTTCATACTCTCTACAGAAGTATACCAGATGTATCTGTTAATAATTCTGACAGAACAATATTTCAATTTTGAGTCAGTTGTTTGATTTAGTACTTGCTAACTTGGCTAATCCCAACAGTAAGGTACTCCTTGCTGATGTGCATTTAAAATGCTTTGCAGGGAGGAAATGCGCTCGTTCTATCTACAGCACCTCCAACATCACTTGCAACTCAAGCTGCTGGGCTTGTGCAGAGTTCAGCAGCTATAACTCAGCAACCTCTCCCAGTATTTCGACCAGCTACAGGGATGCATCTGCCTCATTATCCGCCAAATTATATCCCATATGCTCACTACTTCTCTCCATATTATGTTCTGCCAACAGCCATCCATCAATTCTTAATCAATGGTGCATTTCCCCAGCAACCTCAGGCTGGTAGTGTATATTCACCTACTGCAGCTGCTGCTGCTAGATACTCACTTTCACAATATAGGCCAGGAGCTAATGTAGGAAACTCAACACACATTAGAGTTCCTGGGACGTATGGGCCATATGGATCCTCTACATACAACTATTACCCTAGTTCAACTACAGGAGGTGGAAAACCTGCTTCTAGTGAGGATCTTTCTGCTTCTTCGTTCAAGGATAGTCAACAACAGGTTGGTCTTGTGTTTAGTTTAAATCTGTATTTCACTACTGAAACATTTACTTGACATTATTCGCATCATCTTTAATCTTTTCGAACAGTAAACAAACGAGATTGTGTAATAATGAAAGATCACCCCTCTAAGATCAGAAGCAAGGGGGTGCTATTCCCAAAAACGAAGGAGAAAGAAATGAATAGGGTCTACACAGATTTATCCCTAATGAGAAGATATCATTCTAACCTTGCTAGTAGAGTGAAAAAAAACCATTCTAACCTTGCTAGTAGAGTGAAAAAAAACCATGTTAAAGTTATCCATTATATCAGAACTTGAAATTCTTTGAGGATAATGGCTTGAAACAGATGAAACTAGTTCTAAATTTCTAATTGATAATTAGATGACCATTAAGCTGTATACTATATGATGCCTATAAATATTCATTTGAATATTGTCTATAACGACAGTATGTGTGCTGGAGAAACTTGACACTGATGAATCTGGGCCATGGTTTTTTGGGGGGGGGGGGAGGATGGAGGGTCTTGTGTGTTTATGAGATTAGACATTCTACTCAAGATATCTTAAGGCTATTTTTGCTCTTTTAAAGCACGTCTAAAATATTTCCAAAATCTCCTCCTGCATTTGGACTGATCTTCTGCAGACCCTGATTCTTTCAATTTCTTGCTGATATATTGGAGAAGCCTTTTTGATACTTGGAGCCTTCTGTGAATATCTATATCTCTCAGGGGAAACTGCATTAGTGTTTATCTTTATTATTTTTTTACTTCTTGAAATGGTCAGCAGTGTGCTCTTCAGTGTAGTGATAGTGGAGAGCTAATTATACTCTGCCTTGCATTTATGTTTTCCCTTGCAGTTTTCAGAGTTCTACATATAATGTGTACATTTATTGTATAATATATGCATTCAACATACCTGGTATAGTCCCAAAGGTGGGGTTTGGGAAGGGTAGAGTGTATGCAGACCTTACCTCTTCCTTAGAGCTAGAGAGACTGTTCTCGGTAAACCCTCGGCTCAAGAAAAAACAGTCCAAAAGAAGTAACGGAAGTGTAAGCATAACAAAACATACTATGCAATAACTACAACAAAATAATAGGATAATCGAAGTACAAGAAACAACAGATAGCAACATAAATTGACAGCAAGAAGTTACACGAGCAATCCTACGACTACTAGTATGGACGAATGACGAGACAACACACCGCTTCCTACTAACCTTCTGCCTTGATCCGTGTCCTCCACAAATTCTTATTTAAGGTCATATTCTCGGTAATTTGAAACCGTGTCATATCTGTCTAATCACCTCTCCCTAATAATTTTTTGGTCTACCTTTTCCTCTCGTGAAATTAACCATAGAGTATAGACCATTTCCTCTTCAAATGTCCTAACCATCTTAGCCTCACTTCCTACTTCTTATCCGTCAGAGAAACCAATCCCACCTTGTCCCGGATATCCTCGTCCTAATCTTATCTCTCCTAGTATGACCACACATCCAACGCACCATCTTCATTTATGAATCTTTATCTTTTGAATGGGAGAGTTCTTGACTGGCTAACAGTCTTTCCCGTAAAACATAGTTGGTCCAACCACCATTTTGTAGAACTTTGCCTTTTAAGTTTTGGTGGCACTTTCTTATCACTCAGAACTCTGGATGTGAGCTTCCATTTCATCCACCGTGCATATGCATGTATGTGTGTGTATGTTGCGGTAATCTTTTGTGGAAGTTCTAAGGGCTGCTACCCCTTTGTAGGGTTTTTTGTATACTTAGCGAACATTCTAAATTTTTCTTTTCTTTTTCAAGGTTGCAGCAATCTAGAAATTGCGTTACATGGCCAGTCCATTCGAGGAGTTTCTTAGATCCCTTGTTCTTGTGAGGGTGTCAATTATTTTTCTTTCAGAGACACCTTTGCTTTTGAGTGAGGCAACCTGATGGTTATTGGGCTTGTACAGTGAATTGAAATGGCATATTCCTCTAGTCTGTTTGGAAAGGCTTATCCTCTTTTGAAACTAACATATTTACGTTCATTTCTAAATATTGTCGTGAGTGAGCTTTTACTATGATTTATTCTTCTGACTCATGTGGTAAACTATTTTGTATACTCTTTGCTTTGAGTTTTGAATGGGCTGAACAGTTAAAATATAACCTTGATACTATGTCAAATTCATATAAAGGTATCCAAATTAATAGATGATTATTCTGAAATAGACTCCTCATGTAACGTTTGAGTCCATAGATCTCTCTTGGCTGTGTTTATCATTTTTTTGGGGTTTTTACTTTATTTATGTGATTTAAAGACGTGCACAATTGTATTATTGCAGAGTGAGGGCCCAGGTGTGTGGATTACTCCAGGTCGAGATTTATCCAGCGTGCAAGCAAGTTCTTTTTATAACCTACCCCAGGGTCAAGTGGCTTTTACTCCCCCTCAACCCGGTCATGGAAACATTGCTGGTCTTTATCATCCAGCACAACCAGTGACAGCACAGACTGTTCACCCACTTATGCAACAGTCGCAGACGATGGCTACTGTCTATCAGCACGCTCAACATTCACAAATTAACTGGCCGAGTAGCTACTAAGGAGCTGGTCCTGCCATTTGTAAACCAGAGAGAAAATGCAATTCTTAATTACAATTTTGGGTTGCAATTAGTTTGGAGGAGGAAGTATCCAGCACGTGCCTAAAAGACAATCACTATGCAGTGTGAAGGTTGAATGTAAATCCATAGAAATGCTCCTCCCTGAAAAAAAAGAGAAGAAAGGCGAGGTCTTTTTTATGCTTGGGACTGAGGATTCAAAGGGTAAATCCCCCTGTACGAATAGTGACAAGTCTTTTGTTTGAGGCAGGTATAAGCAAATCGGTTTCCATTACATTTTGTTAGCCCTTTGATAGTTTTCAGTGTCAACTCTATTCTTTTCGGTCATTTTTTCACATTTCTTTCATATATATCCCTTTGGTAGGCTAGGACTCTTTAACGCCAGGGAAGGGTCTTTTTTAGGGATTTTCATACATTTTCTTGCCCTTTATGCTGCCAATCTTGTTAATCTGTAAAGTTAGTTTTGACATTTAAAAGTTGTGTACTTGGACTGTTATTATTGGTGCTTGGCACAAGCCAGACAGCATTCAGTTTTGCATGTCGGCTAAATTGATATGATGGCTTTTAAAGCGCTTATTCAGAGAATTATGAGATCTTGCTGGTGCCCAAAATCTTCGTGTGATTTGCGTCTTTTCTTTATTTGCTTTTTCCATTAGTAAATACAGATGTACATTGTCATGAAGTAAATGGGGCCTGAACGTGTGTTTGATAAAAGAACTTGCTGGATTAGTTAAGATGCTGGACACCCAACAGCACATGACACACTATGGCATTCAATGCTCTGTTTCATCTCCAGGATTCATAGTGAGAATATGAGAACATAATTGATCTTATTCCTGTTTTGGTGGGAAATACGAAGATACATGGATCCCTCTTGTTTCTTTTGGTACCACAGGATGCTCTATAAGGACCAAATTCTTTTCATATTTTAATGGCTGGCGTAACTGTTGCAATTTCTGCAATTCAACCTTCGCAATAGGAAAACTATAGTTGATAGAGGTGCCAAATGTGTAGGTTGGGTTGAATGTATTTGGTTAAAATGGGTTAATAGATAAAGAAAAAAATAATGTGATGTGGCGGATTCGGTAACCATATTATTCTTTAAAGTGGTAGTTTTAAAAATTTACGAAACATAGAGACATCATGCATTTTTTAGCGGATGTGCAATATACAGGTATTTCTTGTTTTTAGGAGTGATGTTAGCTTGTAGTTCAGTCCAGTCACTTATCCATGCCTTTTCCATCATTCTCCCCGCTACTTCTCTCCCCTTGCTTTGCACTCGACCATTTGCTGAATTTTTCAAGTCAAATATGGCCAAATGACCCTATTTAATTTAGGGGAAAGGACACGGCCAGTCCTTTTTTCAAAGAAATTGTGGCCAATGACTACTTTTTAAATGTGGCTCATAATATGGTCACTCGGTCAAAAAAATTTCGACCATTTTATAGTGGGGAAACTACACCAAATAAATAAAAAAATTAAAATTATTTATACTCAAATGCTTCTTTCCTTACTAAATTCAAGTATATCCAAGCGTTCAAAACTAATATATGTCCATGCCCCCTCCCCAGATTTTGAGAAAACACGCCAGCTGCTTGTTATAAAATATATTATTTATGTGGATGTCCATTAAATGTAATTTTTTCATTTTTTTTTACTATTCTTTACTATTATGTTCACTAAATGTAATTCCTCCATCTTTCCACAACTCTTTACCATTATATCCACCTCTCATGTGATCTCAAATTCTAAATTTTATGTCTTCCACCTTCTCCATTATCTTAGTCTTTAATGTCATGTTTATGACATCCTTTTGTATGCCACTGTGTTACAATATAAATTGAGGCATAAGAATTGATGTTGTACATATTTGAAGGCTTTTGCAAGAAGCAGAAAGCTCTTTTATGTTGTTTCTCTTCTATTGTTCTTGCTTTCTACATTTCTTGTCTATTTTCTTATTCATGTTATTACTTTTTTAGTTTAATTTTACAATAAGTTATCAGCATGAATCACTACTGATCATCAACAAAGTGCGGTAATATTTTAAGTCTTCTATTCGTGTTTTAAGTTTTTCGGCTGGTGCCTATTTAGCACCACACTGAAACTTGAACAAGGTGAGGCAAGAAGGTATATTCTTTTATTTTTATGTTATATATTATTTACCGATATAATCATGTCGATCACTTATTAGCTAATAGATGAATGTCTAACAGACACGTCTAGCAAATATTATAATTTCACTATTAATTTTTTATGGTATATGTTTCATATGGAAATTTCTTTAGGTTTTCATTAATATGAGAGGTAAGACACTTTGCGTCAATAGGTTTTATTGATCTTTATAGTGAAACACATTTTATTTTATTGCTATTTTACTAATTTTAGTTACTATTTTCTGTCAAATGTGGTCATTATTTTTTGGGGCTTGAATTGTGTTTGCCAACAAAAATTGAACATTTTACAACTACATATTAGCTTATTATGCTAACTTAGTTTGACATTTATGTCTTCACTTTGAGAGGAACAGAAACAGAACATTAAAAATTGTTTAAATTATTTCACTTTCTTGAATTTATCTTTTACTGATTCTCTCTTGTTGGGCTAACTCAATGAAGATTGAATTTTTTTTGACTAACGAGACTCTTATCTGTTGAGTTTGTGGCATCATTTTATTAATATGGTGATTAGAGTTTATCTTCACTATTTCTGTAGCAGTTATGTTGATTATAGGTAGGATCTACAATATTTTATCATGTCCTGAATTTTGAAGTTATAAATTATATATTTTTTAATGTTTTGTGGAAATTTGATTTAGTTATTCATATCTTCATAAAGCGATAATATTTTTAAGGCTCAAAAGGTGAGTTCTATTGCATTTTGATCTATCATACCATTGGTTGAGAGTAAGACGATCGACTCAAGTTCCATTACATCAGGAGGGTAAGACATTGGATTAGAATTTCAATGCACCATGATGATAAAATATTGAGTTTAAGTTCCATCGAATTATGACTTAAAGTACTTTTATATTGGTAAGATGTTGAGTTCAAGTCCCAACACAATATATTCATGACTAAAGAAAAATAGTCTTTATATGGGTAAGACATTGAGTTTAAGTCCTAATACATAGTGATGGTGTGATGAAGACTAAGGAAAAATTATGTACTTTTGGCTAAAATTCATGAAATCTGCCCAATTGATTTGCTCTATTCTCTTATGTGAATGTGGTAGCGGCACATAATATGTCTGAAAGAAGACAAGTGGTCGAATGTATAAATGGGCGTGAAGGGACAATAAAAATAGTCACATTGTGTTGATTGTGTTCAAGTCCCACCAAATATGACCAATATATACGTTAGGCGTTCAGTTCAAGTCCCAGCGTAATATTTCGATGATATAATAATGACTGAGAAAATTGATATGCTCTTGATAAATTATGACACCTGTCTCATTGAATATGCTCCATTCCCTGCAGTGAATGTGTAGCAATGCATGTTAAGTCTGAAAGATAACAAATAATTTGTGGTTGTATATTGTGAATGTGACAAAAGACAAAATAATATTCATCATTTTGATAATAATCAAAGGAAGGACACTATGGGTTCTC
>JBDJHY010000094.1:11010982-11025019 GCA_039654485.1 Withania somnifera
ATATTATGAAAATGCCTGGAATCAAATTTTGACACTTGCCTTTTATATCAAGTTCCTTTTTGTCTTTTTTATTGTATAATATGACAATGCCAGAAATCGCACTTCGGCCCTTGCCTATCAAACCATGTTCCTCATAAATCATATTCCATGTCAATCATTAATATGCACTAATGAATAAAAATATCATATGAAAATCATAAAAAAAAAAGAGACAATATCACTCAATAAATAAACAAGGTCATTCATGAGCACAACAACAAAGAGGAATTACAACAATCCAACTAAAACCATTTTATGCATGAAATCAAGTAAGGAGTCAATCAAGTGAAAATAGTCATATTTGGATATCTGAAGGCCATAAACATATCTCAAATCAACAGAGCATCAAATAATTAATAAATTCATATTTGGGCATTTGAAGGCTGCATAAATATCTTATCTCAAAGGAGAATAAAAAACCAATGAATTCATATTTGCGTTTCTCAAGACCATATAAATATCTCAAATTAATGGTGAATCAAATGAATAGTGAATTCATAACCATTTTTATTACCTTTGTTATAGACTCCATATACTTAACTCTAATATCCGGATGATACTCGTCACTTCACATACATGAAAACCCCAAGTAGTTCCCATTACTCCCTATTTCAAGAAAACAACATAAAAGTACCTAGAACACTTTGTAAGAGAGTCAAGAACCTCTACTTTCCTTAAAAGAGAGGAAAACAATCAAGCTTGGCCTTCTATTTGCGTAGAGACTTTAAATCCACAAAATCTAGTCAAATATGAATTTCTCATAGGAAATCATGAAGAACAATACTCATATTTATATACTTTAAATCAGGTCCAAAATTCACCCAAAAAGTCAAGTCCAAAAACTCATTTTGAAATACAAGAATTATTATGAAATTCAAGTTACCATACTTTGGGGAATTCAAACATCAAGTTTCATCCAAAACGAAGTTCAATTTATCAATCAATTCTAATTTTTCAATTAAAAGATTGGGTCGAAAAAATCCAAAATGAATCTTACTAAAATCAAGAAATAAAGATGAACCCATGTTCAAAATTTCAAAAATAATAAGTAATTGGATGAAAAAACTTATCAAGAGTTCAATTTTTTGAAAACTTTAATCACCAAGTTCTTTCCCAAAAGATCAAAATCTCTCAAAATATGTTTGAAGAGGGTTTTAGAACTCAAAAATAGTAAAAAAAATATCTTTCAAGACTCATATATGGGTTTAGAATTATGTAAAAAGACTAAATTTTTGCTAATTTAATCTCAAAAATTTTCGAACAGGCCCATACGGAAAACCATACGATTTATATGGATTCCACATGGCTCATATGCATACACCCTTACATCTCTTATTTTCTTCATACGGTTCGTAGGAAGGCCACCAGGAAGCAAGAATATAATTATTCAAACGGACTTTCGGGATTCATTTTGAACCCCATATACACAAACAATATATATGTTTTGAGTGTAAACAACGTTTGAACTTAATATAATTATCAAAAACTTAGATTTGAGGTCTCCTTGACCCACTATCTACCATGGTTGGTAAAATATAAACTTTACTCTAAAATACCAATACACACCCAAAACCTCCAAATATTATCCATCCCTTCTTCTAGACCAAAAAAAACTTGTTGGATCTAATAGAATTAATGTAATTCTAATAGGACTACTCAATCATCAAATGTTTATCAAAGTTAAACTTTAGCCTTAAAACTAAAGTTATCTCATCAAATGAGCTAAAATCACCATAAAAGAACTAAAACTGAAAATGACGGTCCTCCTAAACAAATTACATTCTGGAGCTGATGGAACTGAAAATTTCATTCTAAGACTCAGAATTCTAAATGTTGACTAAAGTCAACTATTTCAACTTAAAGAATTCAAAAATTGAAAATATCTCAAAACTTATAACTTTTTTCTTCGATTTCAAACCAACTTATAAACTGATCAAATATAACTAGCAATAACTATCGAGAAGGAAAATATGAGATTTTATGAGAAAATCCAAAAATGACCTCCGTAGTCATTACACAAGGCCACTATTAATTTAGATAGGCAATTGAGGTTTGAGGGTAGTATCTATGTTTCGTGGATTGATGATTTAATATAATTGATTCTCTGAGAGGCTCATTGTTTCAAATATTCCATCCACCCGAGTGAAAATAAGATGTATAGACATTTGAGATAGTTTTATTGGTAGAGTAGCATGAAGAGAGATATAGCAGAGTTTGTCTCTCAATGCATATATTGTTAGCAGGTGAAGTTTGAACAGATGAGACCTGGCCGGTTGATGTAAATACTTTTCATTCCCGAGTGGAAGTGGGAACGGGTGACTATGGACTTCATAGCAGAGTTACCAGGTACTTTTTAGGGAATTGATTCTATTTGGGTTATTGTATAGGTTGACTAAGTCAGCACACTTCCTATCCTATAATATAGAGTGTTAGCTCATATTTATCTCCGAGAGGTTACCCATTTGAATGGGTGGCATTTTCTCTAATATCGGACTGTAGTACTCAATTACATCTTTGGTTGGAGTACTATTAAGAGAGATGTGTACAGAGATTTATCTCAACATATAAAAATAATCAACCTTGAACCAATGGGCAGGGATTCAAACCTCCTGTGCCTCTGCCTGATTGTTTTTCAAAAAATGTAAAAGATCTATCAGGTATAAGTGACAATTCACAACATCGATCAAGCAGTAAAGTGTTCTCTTAATGGTTGCTATCTAAGTTGGAAGATAGAGAACATCAGAAATGGCAATTTCATAACATATGTACAATAAAGTATGATTTTTCGGTGGCAACAAAGAGACCCGTCACTATGATAGGACGCGGAGTATTACAATACAGAAAGTTACAGAGTTATGCCATATCAAAGATCAGGCACTCATCTGCAAAGCATTTACCCAACTAAATTGTACATCACAACATCTCGAACAAAGTAGCAGCCTGACAAACTACTAAATTCACATTGGACAAGTATCTTCCTCACCTTCTTGGGGCATAATATAATTCCTGCAGACAGGGCAGGTGACATTCCAATTCTTTAGCCATTTCTCAAGACAGAGCTTATGAAAAAGATGGTCACATGGGAGGCGGTTTATCTCTGTGTCATGGTTGAAATCTGCCAGGCATACCGGGCACTCGTGTGCAGGGTGATTAGTTATACACAATGAATCGTAACGAACAGCAGGGGTTCTGCTCCGGAACTCCTCCATGTATGACCCCGAGGGGCTCCCACGACACTCAAATGGGTCCAAGGGGCCTTCAATAGAATATTCTTCCCACGATGCAAAGTTGAACCCAATTACATGGAGAATAGAGCGAACCATTCCCTTGACTATAGAGATGGATATGGCTGTATGAACCAGAATCACACAGAACACTCCTGCATCTGCTGGAGTTGTATATGGTGAGAGTCCCATTACGAATAGGATCCTGGAAAATAAACAGAAATTTTGAATTATAGAAACATCATACAGGACTTCAAGGAACATATAATAAGTTACCAAGCAAAGAGACTAATGATCTAAAATCAAGTCCCATATTTTCTTCCAGCAAAACTAGCAGTCAAATCCATCATCATATAGGTATAATAAGAAAACAATTCCAAATTTTACCACAAGTTACTTTTTATACCTATTTTTCTAACTTGACACAGACAGAACGGGCCTCAATTGTTTAGTTTCCTTTTGGAGCTCAAGTAGAAAAAGAATAACCAGATTGCTCAGAGGAAGTAGCAGTACAGATGTTTCAAGTTAAACAATAAAGTTCCACCCATGACCCTTTTTTCCCATAATTCTTTTGATAGCACAGATGCAACATAATGCAAATAGAAATTGATCATCAGTTAAGAGTCCACCAGTTTCAAAGCACCACACAGCCATTTTTACTGTTATTTGTGTTTTTCTTCGTGTATATTTCTGTGAAGCATGAAGCATTTCCTAGTACTATGCATTAACTTTTGAGATAGCTCAAAGTACTCGAACATAAAAGAAATATCAGGTCAATGACCGAACAACATCTACAGAGAATCAGCCTAGTAATGACACAAAAATTTACCTAGTATAGAAATGAGGATTTTTTTTTTGTTTGCGAATTGGCAGAAAAAATGAGGAATTTTTCTTCAAGCCAATCTTTTGGAGGAACTCAACCCACTGGATCTGCATAGAAATAAAAATCAGGTATTATAAAGAAATGTTGAATAAGACCACAACTGTCAGTCCACAGATTATGATATGGTAAAACAGTTTACCCTCAAAGGTTTTTACACCAAACCAATAGATGCATGACATGTGTTTGCATATAAACTTGTCTCACTTAATCATGGTTAATTAATTTATATCCCTCCAACTGAAGCAGATTAGATATATTCCTCTAATCTAAGCATTTATATTTTATAGTACACACATCAAATGTAACGTCTAGAGATGATTGAAGCTTACAACAGTGCAGGTGAGAAACTTAGGAAAGTAAATCTAGTTTACAAATGAAAATTGGAGCCACATAAACAAATGGAAGAAGTGTCATTAACCAGAATACCCATCATTTTACCCCTCCCAAGGAGCTCCAACCCTTTATGCTACCCTGATGACTCAAGTGACAACCTTATGTTGGAGGTGAAAGGTGCTTACCGTCCGAGCTCTCTATTCTGCAAAGCTAAATGCTCAGATCACCAACTACAGATAAAACTCTCAACAGATTTTTTCCATCCTAAACCCTAAATTCCAATGCAAGGTTATACAACTTACAACCCAAAATCTAAATTTTTGTAAAGTATATAACCGAATCCCCAAACTCTAAGACCTAAACTTTCTATGAATCAATATGAAGATCAAATATAAAATCTTTAGATCACCAACTACAATCTACATGTATGCATACAGCATCCAAACAAAACCTTCATATTATTGATTGAAATGTGAAAATCCAAGATAAAGTTCTCAAGTACCCAAAACAATAAGGAGCAATCAAGATGAAATGAAAGCGGAAGCAGAAAATATACTACTATTAAATTTCTTGAAAATTTGGGATCTAAAGTACAGATCAGAGTCACTTTTTATCTAGACCCCATAAAAAAGAACCCCCAAGAGAGGAGGCTTTTGTTTCCTATAAACAAAAAAGAAAAAGTAATTAGTGCACCAATAAGAGAAAAACAAAAGCTAATCTAAAGAAAGAAATAAAGGGTACATACTTACAGGTGGAGCCAAAAGAAGTAGAGGTTTCTTTTAGCAAGAAGAAGTTGTTCTGAGATTGCATATGGTACTAGATTTTGAAGTGACTTAAAGTGTTATTGATACAATGATGATTGAGCTGGAGATTTCTATGACAAAAATGTAAAGATTGAAAATGGCCGTTGATGACCATGTCCTATGAACCTCCAAAGACCCTTCTTCTATTTATAACAACAAAAGTACTGATCAAACTCTCTTTGGTCCCACCACAAAATCACAGTTTGTATTTTTGCTCGATCTTTTCAATAATTGAAACATCTTTTTTGGAGTTGAATTAGAAGTGTCCTTTTCATGGTAAAGGTAAGATTAATTGCCTCTTTGCAATTGGCTGTAAGATTTCCTTTATGTTAAAAAAAAAAAAATCTGTTGATTTAAAGAAATGATCTTTATTGTGTCCGTTTCGTATTTCCGTTTTAAAATATCAATTGGTTTCTTCTCACTAAAATAATTGATATGTTTTATTTTTAATAATTAATATAATTAATTTTTAAAATTAAATAAATTAAAAATTTTAAAATTAAAATTTAGATATTAATAAATTATAATTTTTAATTATGATTAAAAAATACATCTTAAAATATTGATCAAAATTTATATTTTTTAACTTTTAGAAAAAAACATGTCAACTATTTTAAAGCAAATGAAATAAAAAATTGCGGATGAATTAAGCTATTGTCATTAAATGTAAGGGTATGAATTAAGCTTTGTCATTAAATATAAGGGTATGTTTGGAGAGTCACTTAATAATTTGAACGGGTGTAATTACTATGATAGTAATTAACAATCTAGTAATTATACATCCTAATAATTATGCTAATCTGCTTGTTTGTCACAATTAAATTTAGTATAATTACAAGGGTAATCACATGGTTATATATATTTATATATTTAAATTATTATATTTTTATTAATTTTTCTGTAAAAACTACAAGTACATCATTTTTAAGAATACCATGGAATGAATGTTTCACCAAAAAATATAATATTATACATATAATGTCATAAATTATTACTAAAACATTTGACAAAACGATAATTTATCAATAGTAACTGAAAATTTTATGACTTGCAATGTGAAATATCATGTAAATACTATTAAAATAAATAACTGGAGCAGAAAATATAACATAAATTCAAAACAAAAAAAAAAATAATTATATAATACTTTTATCTCAAATTTCACCTAACATGCATAAAAATAATTCAAAAAGAAAGAAAGATGTAAGTCTATAATCTTGTTCAACAATAAATTCTAACTTGTTTTAAAAATTAGAATAATAACAAAATTTTGCTAAAGGAAAAATATAAAAATAAATAATATTAACTATTGCATAGAATCACATAAGGTTGGAAAATGAGAAGTAAGAAAGTTGAAATATAAATAGAGAAAATAAAAATATATTTTTTAAACATATTAGAATAAAAAATAAAAAATATTAAAATAGTAGAAATAAAAAATAAAAAAAAAGCAAAGAAATAAAAATTAACCTTGTAATAACACTATGTCGTTGTGTAATTACCAACAATTCACAGGCCCCCTCCCCCAATAGTATTGGAGAGTATAATTATTCCCTACCAATTACATCAAATTACTTGGCCAATCAAATAAGTCAAACTGTGTAATTACACCAAATTCAGTTCGCATGGCGTCTTTTCAAATAGACACTAAAAGTTTAATTGAATTACTCGTCATGTTTCAAAATGAGACTGTTAGGGTCTCCTATATGAATTGAACTTTTAGAATCACCTAATTAGTAAAAAGTAATTCATTTTAGCATGGAACCCTAGCAAACACCATTAATATTGACTAAGGTTGACCTCGTTGGTAATGGTCGCTCCTGTCGCCGGTCAACACATTCCTAAGGTGGAATAGCCACTTCAAATTTTTCACTCCTCCTTAAAATCTTATGCCTAATGTCCCTGATATTTTTGTTCAACTTACTAATTCAGTACTTACTTTTGATCATAGTTATGCTAATTTACTAAAGCCTTCAACCAGTAATTTTATTCAGTCATCCAAAATTGATCTTATCCCTATTAAGCAGATAACATATGTTGATGGAGTTCCAAGGATTATGTAGAAAGAAGGTGAAATGAAAAGAAAGAACACCATTGAAGATTTGCAATATGCAGTAATTGAGAAGTCTTCTATAGTTGGCCAGAAATAGAAGATCTCAGAAACTAAATACCAAAACAATGTGAAGTGAAGAAGAACGCAAAATTTGGCTTTTAAAAAACAGACATGTACTCACGAGGTTTAGTTTAGAGAAGGACCTTATCAATATGATATCCAAAGGCATATACTATATTGTTGAAAAGTATGGTTATTCTTATTCCATGAGGCCATTAACATAGGATGTCAGGTTTAAAGTAGAGGAAGGGACGACTCAAGTGATGGTCTAAACATCATTTCTAGATCATACACCCATTTATTTTGTGGAAAAATCTCTATTCTCTCTTGATTCAGCTATCGGTAAATCGATTCAACTAGATCTAACTACAATTAATAAAACTAGATTTAAGTATGTCAGGTTCAACGTGTAAGTTGACCTTCTTGTAGATTTTCCAAATTATATTTAAATGGAGATTATTAATCTTACTACAAACAAAATAATGGTGGAGTAGGTGATTATTCAGTGTGACCATGTTCTCTAGTATTTCAAAAAGTATAAACTATATGGTCAAATGTACAAGATTGCAAAATTTTGCATTCTAATTTGATAAATTAATACAGAGAAGGATATTGCAAATGAGGATCAGAAAGATAAAAAAGAATCTAGTGGTAATCAAGAGAAATGAAACGTCATAGGTATGCATCAGTGAAAGCAATGGAACCCAGCTACGAGTAGATTCATCATTAATAGGAAACTTGAAAAATTCCTTAGCGACAAAGAAATATCCCCAGAAAAGGAATCAATACAGATTATTCCTTTGCTATCCTCATGAGGAAGAATAAGAAGTTGATGGAAACCAAAGCAATGAGAAAGTAGAAAGCAACAAAAAACAATCAAGTTAAGAATGCTATTATAAAGAATGAGAGTAATAATCACACTAACACCACTAACACCGTGCAGGGTATTAGTAACAAAGTGCAACTTATAGACAAGGTTATTAATTCAAATAGCAATAATGAAAAATTTAGTCCCAGATAATCTAATAAAGAGGAGAATTATAGTCAAAATTATAAAAGTGGAGCAGAGTTGACAATAACAAATAAAATATCCACTAAATTATGGATTTCAAAATCATTTAGTGAACATCATGTATGTAATGACCCTGAAGGATAAAATTATTTTTATTTTAAAAAATTATTATTTTTTTCTTCTTAATAGTTTTTCTGAGTTATATTTGATAAGTTTATTGGTTAGTTTTGAAATCAACAAAAAGTTCAAATTTTGAGAAACTTTCAGTTGTCGAAGTGTATGTTAAAATTGTTGACTTTTGTCTATACTTGGAGTTTCAAATCTCAAAATCAATTTTTATCAGTTCCATCATCTCCAGATATGAAATTTTATCTAGGAAGAGCTTTTTTTTCAATTTTAGGCTTTTTGTAGTAATTTTTGCCTATTTAACGAGATAAAATTGAGTTTTACAATTAAAGTTTGACTTTGATCAATATTTGATGATTAAATGATCGTATTAGAACTTCATCAATTCTGTTGGATAAGTCAATTTTTCCCTAAGAAAGTATTCGGATAATTTTTTAGAGGTATCGAGGGTATTTTAGTCTTTTTAGGAAAAGTTTTTATTTTTTTAACATTGGAGGATAGCAGGTCGAAGAGACCTCAGATTCTATTTTGATAGTATTATTGAGTCCAAAAAATTAAAATTAGTATGTTGCATATTTGATTTTTATACTATAGGTCTCGTTTGAATTTTGGTTACTAACTCGGAGTTTAAAGTTTTTTTTGTCGTTGGATTTTAATAGTATCACCTAATTAAAATGAGCTCATTTTAATGTTTTGATAGTATCATTTGAATCGTATCAAATTTTAGAGCTAACATAAGTAGAAGAATCATATTCTGAGTTTGTATGAGGGAGATATGATCGTTTTAGTATGGACAACTATTACTGGTGCAACAGAGCTTCACGAATATGAACTGTTGCCGCTAAAGGCTGTTGTGAACATGATGACGTTACCATTAAAGGCTCCTGTTGGTATAAAAGGGCTGATTTCAGGAATTTTGGTTTTTCTTACATTTTAAAAGCTAGGGAGCTCTGATTTAAGAAAATTTTTATTGTAATTTTCTCGTAATATTGGTGGGTACGTATTTCTAAACTTATTTTACTAATTTTCTAGGTTTACCTAATAGATTTTTATGATTTTTAATCATAAAATTATGGTTTAAACACTGAGCTTTCTTTCTCATTTTTATTTTTGAACCTTAAGAACTCAATTGTGAACACTTCTAAGGACAATTTTTGAGGAGAACGCTTGTGTAAGATCTTTAATTACTAATTTTCATGCTCCAGAATTCGATCATGATAACACTTGTACTAATTCCATCTTGATAATAAGCCTAACAACATCCATAAAGAATAAGTGAGGAAATAATGAATAAGCGAGAAAAATAGAAGGTATAAAAAAGTCATAAGCTGCTAAATAGATAAATAAAAGTCTGATACAATAATAGTCTCATTGTTTCCAAATCTCAATAAGACAAAAGGAAGATATAGGATAATGAAAGTCCATAGTGCATGCCAGACTACAAGCAGCTACCTCTGGAATTGACAGAGACAAATCAAACTAATTTGGGATCGGAACCTACACAAGTATAGAAAATCAAGGGAGTGAGTACAAAAAATAAATAATAGGTACTCAAAAATTATCTCTGACTGACCCTAAAATAATGCGGTGACGAGCACCACCACGTTGACAACCCAACCACAATCCTCCTATAACACCAAGTTGCAGAAAATATCATAATCAACAGTTTATAAGAAAGATACAGGGCATAAGGGATAACAATAATAAAACTGACTACTCAATAGAAACAACATTAATAATCTAGAATCTGATAATGGAATGTCATAACAAGTATCTAGTATGAGGCAATATATATATATATTTAATCATTATTTACCTCATACATAGTATTTTTAAATTTTTATTTATGAATTATTTTATATTGGTATTTTTATGTCACGAACTAATTTTTACGATCATGAGGGAACTTAGATCCCACCATAGGAGAACCACCCAACCAACAAGTAAACCATAAATAGTAAACTAAGTGAGGAAGATAAGATATAGATAAGGGACATGGATAAGAAAAAGTCCATAAATAAGTCAAAAATACTCCCAAAGCCTGATATCCAAATACAATGAATCACTATACAAGAGTATAACATCTGAAATGAAAATAAAACATCTGTCTTGGTACAATAATAGAAAATATCTAGTGAAAACGATAAAAAAGAAACTCCAAACTCCAGGAGAGATCCTTTACCTCAGCAACAGAATTGAGGCCCGATCAAGAATCAATGTTGACCACTTGTACACGAATCTACACCAGAAGATGCTGAGTGTAGTATGAGAAAAATAATAGATACCCAGTAGGCTAGGCCAACTAGGAATATATAAGTAATAAAAGTAGTAAGTAAACAGACAAGGCAAATAGGTCATAGAAGTCAAAAAAGTATCAAAAATATGGAAAACTAGCTAACAAGATATAAACAAGTAATATATCCTAGATATTAGCTATGCCAAGAAAGACATAGGCAAACAAGTTAAAGAAGGTAGCTAAATCTATGCTCAACAAATAAGAGATGTAAATATTTAATTTATATGACAGCATACCAGTAACCTCAAACAACGAAGATAGAAAGATAGTCTAACTATAACAGTTATAATCAGAACATAAGAGGGATCCCGCAATATAAAGCAAAAGAACAAGTAAAGGGATCTCGTAAGATCTCATCGAACATGAGAAGGATCCTGAAAAATCTAATAAGTAAATAAATAAACACACAAGGACAAATACAAACCCTCTGGTACCCGATCCTATCGTAGAGTACAAACAAAAAACAACACACACAAAGAAGACATGCAAGATGATATGATGCAATGAAAGTAAAGTGAACTCATATGCTCTTTCCCTACTAAAAAATTAGTCAGGTAGGACCACATGGAATGCCTTAACCTATATACCTCTACTCTTCTGTATACCCTCCTTTGGCCACCCGTAAGCCCAGATTGACAGGTCTATGAAAGGTTACAACCCACATAAAATAGCCCCACAAGGTAACTAGAACTTTCATAACATAAATTGAATTCACTGAGTGACTTTTTCTTACCGTTGCACTAGAGTCCCTATCTCAACAAGGGTTGGTGTATAATACTCGAATATCATAAGCTGTGATCATACCTCTGACGCGTCAATATCAAGATAAGTGTCAATGATCTTTCCCCGCCGGAACCGGGTCTAAATTTGAAATAAATACAGCATCTCGCTCATGACTTCAATCATGGATATTAATAACTCAACACAATTATTAACTTTTACCTTTCCTCCTTTATCATCAAAACTAATAAAACCTTTCAAAAATACTCATTTTAGGCTTATAATACTAGAAACAGGCTCATAAGGTCATGTAAGGTTTCAAATTAGTGACGTTAGGCCTATGGAAAAACAATAGTGGGACCCAATGCACCAAAACCAGTTTTATGATGATGATATGCTCAAACATAATAATATCACAACGAATCCTCTCAGCCCTACTAAGGCACATATTCTACAATAAGCTTAACAAACCAAGTCGAATATATGGGACATACATATATTTTCCATAAAACCATGTTCTAGAGTCATGGAAAGACCTTATTGGGTCACGTATAACTATAATTGCGAATACAACACAAATTTGAAATCAAGAAGCGGACAGGGGCATGGATGTCAACCTAGAAATTCCAATCCAAGGCTGTCTAGATACCATAATTACTACCCATATAAACCTTGTCTAAGATTGTAAGCCGTATCCTACCTGTCCTCCAAAGAAAAGCTCAAAAATATTGCATCAAAGATGCCCAAACTTCTCCAAATCTCTAAAAATACGTAAACCAATCCTAATGATCACATAAATAGAAAAATAATAATTTGAACATTAATACGAATCAAACGATTCCTATAAACCTATGAAAATATTCAGGCTCAAAATATGGGTCAAAATGTGAGCCCGTGAACCCAAAAATCTAAACAAAAGTATTAAAATATTCACTATATCGTGGGAAACTCATACCCAAAAAACTTAAGCTAAGCCGAGTAAGAGACAATCTTGAAATCAAGGAATAAAGTGAAAAAATTAACTTGAAGAAGTTGGGGATTTTTTGGGTGAAATTTGATGAAATAAATGTAGAAACTTACCGATAATCGAAGGAAAATTGAAGAAATCATGTTTTCAAAGTTATCCACAAGCTTATTCAAAGACCCAAGTATTTTAATGGAGGTTCAATAGCTTTTGAGGAAGAAAAAAGATGAAGAATTGATGAAATTTTGAGATTTTAGCCTTTTATAGGGATTCCTAGTGGCTAGCTCTGTCGATGCTAATTGTCAGGCTAAGGGTGTAGCGCTAATGATGCTGAATAGCCACATCATGCTAAAAGGGGGGGGTAGTATTTAGTGCCAATGGTTCTACTAGGGTGCGATCGCGCTAGCTTCTAGTTGGGCAAGAGAGGTTTGTTAGCACCAGGACGCACATTTGCATTAATCCGAGGAAAATCAAATCGGTGTGATCACGTAACAACACTACAATCACACTAAAGTGGAAAATTAGGTTTAATGAAATTACACTAAAGGGGATAATTGAGATTTAATGCAATGGCACAATCACACTACAATCGTGCTGAGCAAAAATTAGTAGCACCATATTTTAGAAAATCTGTAACTTTTAGAAAGTAGATTTAGCATCTCCCAGCCCAAAAGGAGTCCAATGCACACAATCAAAATATGCTAATTGCATGGAAATAATATTTGAAATCAACAATATAGAAGAAATTCTGATCCAAGGTTGTTTTGATGAAATGTTGACCAAAGTCATCACTTCGCCAAAAATCCAACTTTCCAACCAAGTACTCAAAATGAGTCTGGGTGGTCAGGAATCCAAACGAATAACTCATCTAACCTAGACTCGACATTACGGAGTTGATGGCCCAGTTGTATTTTCAATCTGAGGCTTTGATCACAACATGACCACCTAAATTCCACTTAGGCAACATAAAGCACATAAAACACATAAAATTGCATAAACTCAAAACAAGAGCTCAGGGACTTGAACCACAATTCCATTTAGAACAAAATCTATGTTTTGAAACTAACTAGCTTGTCAGAATCCATTTCACATTCATTTCCATAGAATGTTAACTAAAGGCAACAATTTCAACATTAAAGGTTCTAAAATAGGGAAACAAACATTATCACCAAGCAAATGACCTAAGAACTAAACTAGTTACGATAAGTCACAACTGACTTAAGGCAGCTATAAGAAATCTCTAGAATGCAAGAAAATGCAAAATTTAAAAAATGACCGAAAGGGTCATTACAACATCCACTACTAAAAGGAATTTCATCTCAAAGTCAAAGAAAGGCAATACGTCATGACCCAAAATCTCAGGTCATAATAGTGTCTACACCCTACATGTAGAAAAGCCTAATCTTATAGCCTGGAGCTGCATGCAATGGGCTATAACTCTCAGGACAAAAATAATAAAGGAATAACAAATGATACATAATAGCGAAAGCTAATAAGGAGCTATGTAAAACTCGAATCCCCAAA
>JBDJHY010000094.1:11025119-11038762 GCA_039654485.1 Withania somnifera
CCAGATCTTTAGCGCAAACACTACTGCTGCCAAATCTAGATCATAAGTGGGGTAGTTACACTCATGAACCTTCAGCTTCCTAGAAGCATAAGTAATCACCCGACCCTGCTGCATCAAGACACACCCAGACCTATACCGGATGCATCACAGTAAATGGAGAATCCTAAACCCTCTATGGGCAAGGTCAAAATAGGCGCTGAAGTCAACAACTCCTTGAGCTTTACAAAGCTCAACTCGCACCACTCTGACCACTAGAAAGTAATGTCCTTCTGTGTCAATCGAGTCAAAGGAACAACAATTGATGAAAAACCCTCAACAAATCACCGATAGTAACCATCCAGACCTACAAAACTACGAATCTCAGTTACAGTAGACGGTCTTGGCCAATCACGAACTGCCTGAATCTTTGTTGGATCCACTGTAATCCCATCCTTGGACACTACATGTCCCAAGAAAGCAACAGACTCAAGCCAAAACTCACACGTTGAGAACTTAGCATAAAGACGATGTTCTCTTAGTGTCTGAAGAACTAACCTCAAGTGCTGATCATGATCTGACTCATTCCGCAAATACACCAAAATGTCATCTATAAAAACAATCATGAATGAGTCTAAGTAAGGCTTAAGTACCCTTTGCATCAAATCCATGAAAACGGATGGGGAATTAGTCAACCCAAACGACATAACCAGAAACTCATAATGGCCGTAACGGGTCCTGAATGCAGACTTAGGTATATCCTCGGCTCGAATCCGCAACTGATAATACCCAGACATCAAATCAATCTTTGAGAACACTGCTGCCCCCTGAAGCTGATTAAACAAATCATCGATCCTTAGTATAGGATACTTATTCTTCAACGTTACTTTGTTCAACTACCGATAATTGATACACAATCTCATCGAGCCATTTTTTTTCTTCACAAACAACACTGGGGCACCCCACGGTGACACATTGGCTTGAACAAAACCCTTATCTAATAGATCCTAAAGCTGAACCTTCAGCTCTCTTAACTTAGCTAGAGCCATATGATATGGAGCAATCGAAATGGGCTTGGTGCCCGGTTCTAACTCGATGGCAAAATCTATATCACGATCTGGTGGTAAGCTTGGTAGATCAGTCAAAAAAACATCAACGAACTCAGCTACCACCGGAATGGAATCAGGAGAAGGTTAATAAACCTCAACATCCCGCACAAAATCTAAAAAAGCTAAACACCCTTTTCCCAACAATCGTCTAGCCTGAAGGCAAGAAATAATACCTGATGCCGCACGACTAACAGAACCTCTCCACACAACTAGTGTAAACCCTGGCAATGATAGAGAAACAGTCTTGGCATAGCAATCCAACACTGCACGTTGTGGAGATAACCAGTCCATACCTAGTATGACATCAAAATCCACCATGTCTAGCAACATCAAATTACCATGTGTGTCTAGCCCGCCAACAAAAATCAAGCAAGATCGGATCACCCGATCCACTACTAAAGAATCACCTACTGGGTAGAAACAAGCAAAGATACAAGCAAAACCTCACTGGATAAACCTAGGCTGGGTGCAAAATAAGAGGACACAAAAGAACACGTAGGCCCAGGGTCAAACAACACAAAAGCAGGCACTGCACAAACCGAAATCACACTTGTAATCATAACATCAGATGTGTAGGCCTCTGATATCGCAGGAATAGCATAAACACCAGGATCACCACGTCTACCAACACCACGAGCACCTACTCTACCTCTCTGAGTATAACCTCTCTGTCCACCAGGTGCACCACCTCTAATTGGAGGAGGAACCGCTCTAATAGGCTGAGCAGCAACTGGGACAGGCTGAAAAACTCCTCTCTGAGGACAAACTCGAGCAATATGGCCTACTTGGCCATACTCATAACAAGGCCCTATCTGACGGGTACCTCTACCAAAACTCGTCTGCCCAGACTGTCGAGAGGAACTAGCCCCTCCATAAGGATGAATTGAAACTGGAGCAGATGACTACACATAAAACGGAGCTGGCCTGCTATACTGGTCCTGAGGTCGCTGAAACTGACCCTATCTACCAGAACTAGATCCACTAAACTCACCCTGATGCCGCTGCCTCTTTTCATTGTACTGACGCGACTCATGAAAGAGGGCTTCCATAGTACAGGCATGATCAACAACCTCCTATAATGAAAGGCCATCAGAAACCAACCATGCAACCGCCTCGCAGAGCCTAAGACCTAAACCTCTAGCAAATCGGCGAACTCTCTCCGCCTCGGTAGGCAAAAACTCTGCCCCATACATTGATAACTGATAAAATCTGGCCTCATACTCGGCCACAGACAACGAACCCTGTTCCAATCTCTGGAACTCCTCTCTCAAACGATCTCTCTGAGCACGAGAGACAAACTTCCTAAGAAATACCTCATGAAACTCAACCAAAGTTGGCTGTGATGAACCTGCAGGTCTGCTAACTAAGAATGTCCGCCACCATTGCTTTGCCAGACCATGCATCTGTTAAGTTGTGAAAGCTACTCCATGGGTCTAAAATACTCCAATATAAGTCAATCTCTCCTCGCATGCAGCCATAAACTCATGAGCATCATCCCCCAGTGCTCCAGTGAATTAGGGGGGATCCAATCTAAAAAATTAGGTCACGAGCTTTTCCTTCGTATCTGACATTGCTGAATTCTTCTCAACAGCAGGAGTAACAGTAGGTACTATCAAAACCTAAACAGGTGTAAAAGTAACTGCCACTACAACTGGTGGCACTGCTCCATTGTAGGCTATGCTACTGGGACTGCTGGCTTTGTCCCATCTGTAGGAGGGCTTCCCAAGGAAATAGTAACTGCCATAGCACACTGCAAATATCTATAGACGGTGTTGTAGTAGGTATGGGAATAAATGTTTCTATCTGTGCCACAGCCGGTACTGCAATAGGTGCTGTAGGGACTGGTGAAACTTCTGTAGTAGCAGCTGAAGTAGGCACTACGGCTGGTTCCTCAGCCGTCTTGTTGGATGCGGTAGAATGTGTGCGACCCATTTGCAAAAGAGTTAGAACCAGGAATGAGAATTTCAAGAAACTTCCAAGGATATACGTATGATACAAGACTCAAAGGAAAGAGTAAATCTTCTTAAATGTTACTATAGCCTCTTGAAGATAAGCCACGAACGTCTCTGTGTAAATCTACTGGAATCTACTAGACATCCGTTCTATACACCGACACCGATGAACCTACGCTCTGATACAAAATTTTCACAACCCAATTTCGCAGATCATAAGTCACCTACCATACCCCTAGTAGGAGAACCAAACCCTGTAGTCCGAAGCTGAAGCAGAGGACTACTTCATTAAATGTAGAAGTATATCAAAAGTAATGATAAAAGTAAAAAAATTGCGGAAGTATTAAAGAAAGAGACAACCACCCAAAATTTGGTATTAGTGTCAAACGAACCACTAAGTACAGAATGATAAAATAGAAATAAATGTAGTATCAAGATGTCTCTGAATTACAATGGAGATCAATAAAACATAAGTTCGAAGAGAAGAAGGAACAAGCTGGATGCCAAGCTCACCCTGAATATTCTATGTAAATAAGATCCAAATGAACAGTTGTATATATATCACCAGCAGAAACCTATACTCAGATCTGAACATGTGCAAGTGTAGTATGAGTACAAGTCACCGAAGCAACCCATACCCAGAAGGCTTCGAGGGCCCACCGAGCATATAGCAACAATAAAAGCAGTAAATAACAAAGTACAAGAAAAAAGGTCATAGAAGCAAATAGCACAATACAGGAAAACTAGCAACTCAAGTACGAAACAAGTGTCACATAGACTGATAGCGCTAGATAATCACATAACAGGACCGTAGGCAATGGAAGAGAATGCACCCGACATCCTCGCAACAATATATGTGAAATATAACACAATAAATAGATGTAAAAAAGATAGGGATAGAATATGTTCAATATACCGGTAATCTCAAACGAAAGGATAATTGAACAAATAAAGTATAAAGAACTAATCCCACATAATCATGAAACAATAAGTAACCAATAAGGACAACTATGCAGTTATATGAATAATATAGTAACGCAATTAAATGGTGACAAGTCCCCATAAGGAAGCGCAGCGTACACCATAAATATACTCACCTATAGATCCTTTATCCGGTCTATGAGCACACTGAAGAAAACAAGGGAAGAAAAGTAACAAACACATGATCATCATCAAAAACTCACATCCCACTTGTAGAACCATAATAAATCACAATTGGCATCTTGTGCCTTACAATAGTGTTAATAAAAACAGTAAATAATAGGGTACAAGAAAAAGGGTCACATAAGAAAATAGCACAAAACAGGAAAACTAGAAACTCAAGCATAACAGTATCACAGGAAATGGAAGAGAACGTACCCGACATTCTCGCAAAAACATATGTGAAATATAACACAATAAATAGGAGTAAAAAGATAGGGATAGAACATGTTTGGTATATCGGTAATCTCAAGCGAAAGGATAATTGAACGAATAAGGTATAAAGCACTAATTCCACATAATCATGAAATAATAAGTAACCGATAAGGACAACTATGCAGTGATATGAATAATATAGTAAAGCAATTAAATGCTGAAAATTCCCCATAAGGAAGCACAGTGTACACCATAAATATACTCACCCATAGATCCCTTATTCGTTCTATGAGCACACTGAAGAAAACAAGGGCAGAAAAGTAACAAACACATGATTGTCATCAGAAACTCACAACCCACTTGTAGAACCATAATAAATCACAATTGGAATCTTGTGCCCTGCAATAATGTTAATAAAAATAGTAAATAATAGAGTACAAGAAAAAGGGTCACAGAAGAAAATAGCACAAAACAGGAAAACTAGAAACTCAAGCATAACAGTATCACAGGCAATGGAAGAGAACGTAACCGATATTCTCACAAAAACATGTGTGAAATATAACACAATAAATAGGAGTCAAAGAAGATAGGGATAGAACATGGTCGCTATACCAGTAATATTAAGCGAAAGGATAATTGAACAAATAAGGTATATAGCACTAATCCCACATAATCATGAAATAACAAGTAACCGATAAGGACAACTATGCAGTGATATGAATAATACAGTAAAACAATTAAATGCTGACAAGTCCCCTATAAGGAAGTGCAGTGTACACCACAAACATACTCACCCATAGATCCCCCATCCTTTTTATGAGCACACTGAAGAAAACAAGTGCAGTAAAGTAACAAACACATGATCGTCATCAGAACCTCACATCCCACTTTCAGAACCATAATGAATCACAATTGGCACCTTGTGCCCCGCAATAGTGTTATCCCATCAGTATCTAGTGCCTCATATCAGTATTATCCCGCCAGTACATAGTGTCTCATATCAATCATATCATATCAGTAAAATCCACTAGCGGTACTCGGTAAGTCAAGGTATTCAACACCAATGTATATGGTAGTATCACCTATGGTCCACAGTAATCAATATCATCATGTTTCCACCACCACCAATACCATGTGTGTCAAAAGCTATACTCATTACCGTACAACAACAGTCTCAATTCCCAGTGTTGTACTCACTATCGATTCTGGGTCGGACTCTAGTGCCAACATTTATTAGTAAAAAGATACTTTTCCCAGTGCCAGGGTGTGATGCCTGGACTAAAACAAGTGAAAATAGTGTTACTAGGTGCTCGATATAATATCAAGACCAAAACAGTAAAAGATAATTACTTATATTATTATTAAAGTGTTCTGATTTATTTTTTTATACCGCTATGAAACTTTATCATCAAATCATACGCTAGCCATCATGGCTCTTATACCAGGAGGTAATACTACCCAGCCCCAATGCACTCTTTTCAGAGCCTTAGGCTTGGCCTCTCGCGTTATGAATGCACAGCATGTCAATAACATATATATATATATCAACACAAAATCATAAATTGTCCACCGTCTATGCCTTGCACAGGTATAATAAAATTTTAAATTGCGGTCCCCATATTACTCGGGTGCCAAAATATCAATATCAACATGGAACAGACGAAAGAATGGTATGACCTAGCTAACCAACCCAACGATGCTATTTATTATAGTTATTAAAGATATAAGCTCAGAGATAGCACCACGGAGCCTAACTGTTATCTGACGATAAAGCGCTACAAAATTATAGTTCTTGCGCCAATCGATGTAAATGGTCTCTAAATAATTTTAAAATTGTATCAATGAATTCTATATGTTAATTTGAGTCTAACAGTGTATTTTATGCTAAGTTTTTGATTGGGCCTAAAATAGGTTTGTGGGGCCCACTTACTGAAATCAAAAAAAAAATTTACTACAAAGTTCCAAACGTCTGCAGGAAGCCATGCTCCATAATTGGGCATAATGCAAAAGCGGAAAGGGCTTCAAATAAGCCCGGATAAAATTGACCCTAAAGGGCTTAAATATCCAATCTTTACGAATATAATGTTGGAATTATGATGAATTAACGGTCTTAGGAGCAATGTATATGTAATTTACGAAGAATTATATGAAAATAAATGAGTTATGGGATGATTTCATCAACCTAAACCTCAACCTCTAGGCCATTAATGGTGGACAACTATTAAAATAAGGAAGAAGAAGAGAAGGAAACTTACCCAAATTCGTGTGGAATCGAAGAGGGAATGATGTGAGGACTTTCTTGACCTTGAATTGTTGTTTGAGGGTTTATTTTTGCCCAGGAACGGAATAAACTGAAGTATGGCTACTAAAATAATAAAAGGGGATTGTGCAGAAAAATATATATTGCCAGGCGCGATGCATCACGATCGTGTGCTCTGACCGCTATTGTGCTGAAGGAAAATATAAAGCAACGCGATTGCGATCGCGAAGAAGGATTTCCTGGGATATATCACGATCGCACCTAGGGGACCGCGATCGCGTAGAAGAAGACCTTTGCTCATCTCGATCACATTAAGGAGTCCGTGATCGCGCTGAAGGAGTACCTGCACCAGTTGCAGGTCACTGCGACAATATTTTAGAAATTCCACCCAGGGGTTCCAGGATCAGACGGAGTCCAATTTTGACAATCCAAATATGCAAATAGTATAAAAATGACATTCCCGACTCAATGGAATGGACGAAACTAAAATTCGAGGTCGTTTACGCTAAATGGCCCCTTAAACCAATAGTAGCCAAAAGTGCACTTCTCCACCAACACCTTGAAAATGCAACGACAAGTCCAAAAAATTACACCAACATCTCACCTAGTCTAAGATCATCATTTCGGAGCTGTTAGAATTGTCAGAATTCCAATCCGACACTCCAAACATCAAAATACCACCCAAACTCCTCTTTAGGCTATAAACTTAACTAAAATCCACAATCTCGCCTAACTTGCAAACGAAACCTCGAAACACAAACTTAAGGTCAATCTCGACTTTGTTTGGTATTCAGGAGCTAACAGAACTGTCGAAATTAAATTCCGAGATCGTCTTGATGGAAAGTTGACTTTGGTTAATGAGTACTTAGTTTTAGGCTCTAAAATAGGGAATTTGAGATATATCTCAACCGAGTCGCCAGGGATTCGAACTGTCAGTCCCAACAAGTCATAAATTACTTGGGGCGACTACTGAAACACTCTAGAATGCAAAACATCGCGTATTTATCATAAATGACCATGAGAGTCATTACAATATACCACAACAATATATTGATATTGTGATGATATCATGGAGGACTAAGGATTGTCTCATTAAAGAACTGAAACATTCCTCCACAATAACATGCCAGAATGTAGATATACTATGATGGTATAATGAAGGATTAAAGAGTGTCATGATAAAAAACGGAAGCATAGCTCAATGAAAAAAAAGCGAATGAAATTAGATTAGAAATAAATAAATAAAATTTAATTTAAAAATAATAAATAAATAAAAAAAGAAAGTAAAAGTTGCGTATAAAATTATATTATGTTACAAAATTAAAGAATTATATGATTTGAGAAAAATAAATAAAAAACATACAAAAAAGAAATAAATTAAATTAAAACATGAACAAAAAATTTTAAATTAAAAACAAAGAGAAAATAGAAACACAAACAAATTGAAGAAATGAACAGTAAAGAAAAAAATTAAGAAAATGAACAATAAAAAAAAGAAAAGAAAAATAAAATAAAATAAGTGAAAAATAAAGGAAAAACAAAAACAATGAATAATAGAGAAAAAAAAATGAAAAAATGAAAAAACGAAAAATGAACAATAAAGAAAAACAAAAATGAAAATAATAATAATAAAAAAATGAATAATATATGGAAAACGAAAAAATGAAAAAAAGGAGAGATATAAAACTAATGAATAAAAGACGAGAAAAAAAGAGAAAGAAAATTGAGTATTAATTAGATTATGGTGTAAAAAAATTAAGAATAATATAATTTGAAAAAAATGAACAAAGAAGCAAAAACGAAGGAAAAGAATTAAAAAATATAAAAAATAATAATGAAAAAGGAGCTAAATAACTAAAAGCTATTAGTAGGGTTGTTCACGGCTAGTTTGAGTCGGTTATTGGTAAATTAAAAATCAAATCATATTTAGTCGATTTTTAAATTTCTAAAATCAAATTAAACCGTCGGTTCAGTCCTTGTTGGTTTGGTTCGATTTGATTTGACTTTTTAGTTTATCACTAGCTAATGATAAATTCATAACAACATAAGAAATGATAATGATAAAGTCAACTATGCAAATGTCTTTAACAAGCCTATCTTGGTATTTCAAACAATAGTTTTGTGAATCAAATGCCAAAATATAAGCATAAATAGTATCTCCTACAGGATAATTACCGTAAGTGAATGTATTTTACAGGGAAGTAACCACCGAGAATACCATTTTCTCAAAGATGCTTGCAACAAAAGTCGAAACTTTCAAATAGTTAGGCTAAAGTGTGGAGCTTGAGAACCTTCCAAAGTGCTAAAGTTAAGTCGAAGATTAATAACAAAATATTTATATTTTATTTAAAAATAATATATAAATGATTATAAACTTTTTATATATAATTTATCGGTTTGATTTGGTTATTTTTTAGTAAAATTACTAAACCAAATAAAATCGGTTTTTAAAATTTCAAATCAAATCAAACCAAATTAAATTATATATTTTTTTCTTAATCGATTTGCGATTTTGTTTAATTTTTAACCTAGCTATGAAAGTCCTTCTCGCAGATGATTTCTAGTCAATGTGCCGCGAATGACTTCTTGATGAATAAGCTGTGATTGCTCTGGTTAATCCTAGCTATAAGATGAGGAAAGAGAACATTTTATGTAATTAATTTGGAGGGTACGAAATAAAGGGTAAAAATATGTAATTAGTTTGGAGGTACATATGTAGTTTCCCTTATTGTTATGTGGTTTTGATGTGGCCTAACAACCACTCAAAGTTTCTTGCTTCATTAGATCTCATTTTTAATTTTTTTACCTTATTTTAACTAATTAATCTTAATTAGTTACCAAAGCGTTATATATGAATTTGGTTAAATCGTAAGATATCAAATTATAGATATATCACCATTTGATGAGTAGTTATGGCGTGTCCATATATGCATGCGCTTTTAATGAGAATCGTGTTACGAATCACATTTAAAAACGAGGGAGGAAGAAATAAAAGAAAAATAATATGCAGAAGTTTAAACAAAATTGATGATTTATGGGCAACAAGCGACTTTATACCTTCACCTCCCAATTGAACTAAGAAAACAAAAAGAACCCGATCAAACGTGAATCCTCAAACGAAAGATAATTTGATTTAATTGACTTAAGAAATAATAGATGAGAATAAAGAAAGAAAAATCAATTAAATCCACGAATCCCTCAAGGAAGAAGTGAATTGTATTCAGTAAATAAAAACTCAAACGAATCCACAATTAAATATCCAATATGAACAACAATAAGAATAGTTTCAAATCAACAATAAAATCGAATCTATTGCTAACCTAAGCTAATGTTTCGGAATGCACCCATTACATAACTAAGTTATGTATTTCGGTCTATGCCTTGTTAATTCATCAAAATCTCCTTCTAATTAATGAAAAAGTGCCCCTATTTATAACCTTAGGTGGCCGGCCCACTTCTCCCAAATTAGTCAAGTTGGAGTTCTTTATTATATAGAATTGTGACTCATAAAATGTGCCAAATTGGATCTCCCAAAGTGAGTAGAATTCACAACGTTTTATTAATCAAATTTGAATGTAATTAGGAGAAAGTGGCTGAATCTTCTTCATGGGCTTCTTCTTGGCCGAAATTCTTTATTCTCTTCTTGGGCTTCAACCATTTGTATCTTGCAAGCCAAAATATTGTAGGTTGGTCTTTTGATTTTGTATATTGTAGTCCACTTCTTCATTAGAGCTTGACAAAACCTTCAATTCTTTAACTTGGCTCCTTGTAAATGGTCTTAAAAAGTGGTTGTCAATTGTGCTCGTATCATCCTTCCCTTATTGAGAAGACTCGTTCTCGCATCTAAATCTACAAAACATAAAAGAGAATGAATACAATGCCATTTAACCTCATCAAAATAATAATTCATCAAATGGTGGATGATAATAACGATAGGAAGCATAGAATGAATTAAGAATTCTAAATTGGTCACTTTTATGATATAATCAAGCAGAAATATGTGTTAAAAGAATAAATATCCAACCAAAGTAATAGATACTTGGCTGCCTAGGATTTTTGGACAAGAAGGTACGACTAAAGACTTAATGCAACTTGAAACTATAATTTATAAGCACACAACTATTTCATTTTTCAAGTAGGACATGTCTTCCCTTAAGTCAATAATTAACTCACCCTTATGGCTAGTTACATCATTAATATGTTTATCACAAATTAAAACTTTAGTCCATGCATTAACCCTAAGCAAAGAGATGATCATTATCATACCTATTCTCGGGTAAAAGAAACAATGTATTCCTAACACATACTCCAGAACCATCCATGACCATTCATTGTACATCTCAAAAAACATTATGAAATAATCATTACTTGACATCACATAAATTCTATAAGAAAGTTCAAGATGAATAACATTTACCTCTATGGTCTTTGAAAGTTCGAAAATAAGTATAAGCCATAAATACATACCTGTCTTCGGTAAATAAGCATATAAAGCAACAAATGATTCGAGTTGCCAAGTTGGTTTACTCTATAGGTGCTTCACCTCGTGACTCTTCTCTTGACAAAACTCTATAAATAATTCAAGCAAATATTCATATTGATCAAGAGAAAGAGTTCTACCTTTATAATCATGAATCTTAGGCATAACTTTATATGGCTTCCTTTTATATTTGAGAATGGACATTTTAGCACGATACACATCTAAATTCTTCTTGTTATGCCGACTACACATAAGTCCACACTCATCACAACTGTACAAAAAAAAAACCATCACCACGGTATAATGGAGAAGATCTATAAACACATTGGTTAAAAGAACACCTCATAGTCCCAATGATATTCCTAGCTGTATACATCACATATTTCACAGCAACACAATAATCATCATATGCAAATAGGTAGTATAGGAAGGCACCTCTTAAATTGAATTCATCTAAGGTGTCCTCATGTGAAGTTGTACTTGTTGATTCGAGTACCTCAAGATATTAGTCAAGAATGAAAATGCACAATGATGAAGAAGCAATTGTAGCACATTCATTATCTCACTCTCAACACTATTCTTTTCAAATGCACTAGCATTTTTCAAGGGATGTCATCCTCTATAGTGGGCAGTTAAACAAATTATAATCCTCAAAGGAAGCTATATGTTCAACATCACAAGATACCCCACTAGGAATATCCTCAATAGTCATGCCATCATCAAATAAGACATTATCATTTAAACTACACTCTATCCTATGAGTTGTTTGAAGAGAATAAGAGATGGAATCAAAATTTAATGAATTATGCTCTATACGTAAATAAATCACATAACTACCTACTTGGTGAATTATAGTATCTCCGTCATATAAGTAAATAAGAACATGACCTAAATTCTCATTCGGTAGATCATTGTTATAACAAAGTTGACCATCATCACAAAATATGCTAGTGGAAAAAAGTTAAGCTCAAAAGTTTTAAACACATCATTGTCACCCTTAGCACTAACAAGCAGAGCGCAATTATTTTCAAAATAAGGATTCTTACTTGGACACAATCTATCAAAAATAGAAAATGATTTACAACTCAAGCACTTACAGTTGTCAAGTAATTTATCATCATATTTGTCAAATAAAATGGAGTGTCATATAAGGGATCACATAAGCATATTATCATTAAGACAATCATTATTTGGGTTCCTCAAATATTCAATTAAGTCCATACAATTTCCTCTAAATGGTTCATGCCCTCCACATGGCAGTGTACATTCTTTCAAACTATGAGTATTAACACTAGGTGGACACAAACCGATCTTACAAGGAGATTCAATCTTGTCATTTAAAGGATCAACTAGTATTTAGTTACTCACAACATGAGAATCATCAAGAACCAAAATTTTATTATGGTTATCACATATCAAGGGCTTATTATCCCCAATAAAACATAAGTTATCAATTACATCCATCTGGCTACTAGCCACACAAGTGTAAGGTTTAGCCTTCTTACCTTTAAGCTCACAAAAAGAATGATTTTTTACCTTGATAGGATTCATTAAAGCATTCTTTCTCCTTCAAAATGCCTCTATGAGACTCGTGGTTTTTTGCATGTTGAGTCTCCTTATTACGCTTGCACCCAAGTATCCCTATATAAAAAATAAAACAGCTAAAAGATAAGAAAAAATTAGTGTAAGATTGTGACAACTCACTCGCACGCATCACTCCACACAACCTCTCATTCTTCCACTCTAGATTTGTCATATATCACTCTCTTACTCCTCTCAATCTTTTTTCTCTCATGTTCATTGGAGTCGGAGTATGTGCTTTAGACTCAATGAAGAGTTGGAAGATCCCTTCACATCAAGTCTCCACTTAGTTTCGCAAGGAATGGAATTTTCAACTTCTATGGTAGGTAGTATAGTTTTTGTGGACTTGGGTTGAAAAATTATTCATGTGGTAGGTGGTGCTTTGGTAAGTTTGGGGTTGTCTTAGTTTGGAAAAAAGTACTTCCCTACTTGCATATGCTCCCCTTCTTTGGTTCCACCTATTCCCATATTTTCGAAATTCATCCCCAAAACCATAGAAACCATAATCACTATACTCTTTATGATAATCATAAAAACCATCACGGACTTCATAGAACTTCTTACTATATCCATGAAGTTTGCCTCCATACTTATATTCATTATTAGTAAAAGTATAGCCATTAATGTCACCGTAATCATATTACGATTTCATTGATGACTTTTTACCTAATACGTATGTACTTGCAAAACTCAACAAACAAGTTAGTTTTAAAACCTCACACCCCTCGTATAGTAATTCACTCAGCGCACCTAAAGACGTTCATCCACAATTGATAAAGAACTAACTCGTCCAATTGTTGCACAAGATTGCTTATATTCTGTAGAGGAATGAATTTTTGTGGATAATCTACTGACAAAAGAAAGAAAAACGGACAAAATCCAAAGAAAATTTAATAAAATTGTAAAACAATAAAAGCACTCAATAAACC
>JBDJHY010000094.1:11050535-11062249 GCA_039654485.1 Withania somnifera
ATACCTAAGCTACTAAGTTATTTTGATAGTTCACTTTACGATATTATATACAACCGTATATGATACTTAAGGCTTGTAAGTTGGTCGTACATGGATATTGGGTCTTAAACAGTAGTTTGCATTGGCTGGTCTCTTATTCGATTCATGTGCGGTCTATATGTCGCATTTATTGTTGTACAGGCCTCTCGAATTCAGAACCACGGAAATTGTAGTATATGTCCACTCATAATCTTAATACACAAACTATTAGTTTCTTCTACATTTCAAAGGTCCAATATATAGACCCTAGGATCGATATATAATCCATATATTTAATATACGGTCGTACCTTGTTCCGTACTTTGATTGAACTTTTAAAATTATTTTTTCAACTTCCCGTTTAAAAAGATGGACTACATCTCATTGAAGATTTCACAAGTTTGAAGAAAAAATGACTTGGCTCAAGTTTCTTTTTTATTATTATTTTTTTACTTTTTAAGTATAAACATTTGTAATATTTTTACTTTTAAGATATTGATATAAATTGCGTACACTATACCATCTTCAGATTTTACTTTATGAAAATATATTGAGTATGTTGTTATAATTATAATATTAACATAGAATGTGTTATAAATTTTATGATAATCACAAAATCTTTAATTCTTTAATCTTCTTATTTTTACAGTTTTACTAATAGTCAAGTTTTTTTAAGTCTCTATAGAATAAGTAACATAAGACCTAGTTACGTGGCTTCCAATAATAAAAAAATATTAGAGCATTCTGGATTCGCTTAAAAAAACAAAAAGGGAGAGGGGCAGGAAGGGGGGGAGACAAGGGCAAAGGGGACTCTGTGTGTTTGAGAGATAGGGGGCGAGGGGGGCAAGAGGGGAAGCAGGGAATGGGAAAAGAATTATTATACCTAAGAAATCCAAACACGGCCTTATATAGACAGTCAAATATAAAAATCAGTTGAGCAGCTAGGTTTTCTGAGAGAGATGAGATAGTGAGTGCGGGAGAGAGCAAGAGTTGTTAAATTGACTATTGCTCTCTCTCTGTATCTCTTTTCTTATTTCAAGCTCTTTTCATTGTTCAACCATCATGAGTAACGCAAAGGACAACTTCGGTGTTACTGATCTCAGTGCTGGTAAAACCCCTTATCCCTTAAACCCCCTTATATCTAACGAGAATACTCTTTATTCCTCATTTCTTGTATGTGTATATACTATCTATTAGGATATATGGCTCTCTGTAAAAGCTTTAACCTTTTTGGGGCTTCAATACGAATGGACGTTTATTGCTCTCCACTTTCCCCTTGCATTTCTGTAAAAGAGGTTGTTTTCATCCGTAACCTAGAAATAAAAAAGGACCAACTCTTCTATATGCGTCTGTGTAACAGTAACAACTAGAGCGACTCAATCCAAAGCTAGTTGGGGTTAGCTATATGAATACACTGCTTACTTGCTATTTAATCAAGGTCTATGTCAGAGCTGAAATTTTTTACGGAGTCCCCAATTTTCTATTCTTTTTGTTATTATTGTTCTTCGTATATGGGGTTTAATGTTTCTAATTAGAATCTCTTGTGTAGCTTTGAATATGGGGGACCGAGCTGGCCTCGTCAATGTACTCAAAGTGAGTCTTTTTAATGAATGTTTTATGTCTCATTTGTGTTTTAAGTTGGTTCACTCTGCGCTTTTTGTTTGCAGAATAAACTTCAGGATCTTACTGGGAAGCACTCAGATGTTCTTGAAAATCTGTCGCCCAATGTGAGGAAACGTGTTTACGTTCTGAGGGAGATTCAGGCACGTGCATCTTATATCATTTGTTGTTCAAAAGTTTTCTTTTATGGTACTTAACTGGAAATCATCCTATATTTGTTATTAAGTTCTCTAAGAAGCAGCATTGTTATCTCTTTCCAATCATGATATATATGATGCCAGGACCTAGAAGTTAATGGGGATTTAGCGTACTTCCATGAGAGCATTTCAGTTAATCATGTTCTAAATCTATTGTGCCCAGTGACGGAGCCAGATAATTAATCATGGGACTAAAATTTATGTCCGAATGTCACATCTAGGTTTCAAACCTGCAACCTAGAGCAACGTTTAAACCAGATGTCACCAGAAATTCTCCTTATGTCAACACGATTTTTAAAAATATATCTTCACCTATTTTTGTGCATAATGACTTTTCGAACCTTCATGCAAGGCACTTCTGGTTGTGGCTCTAATTCAAAAACTATTGTAATTGAAGAGTTTAGTTAAAGAAAATATCTACACTTGGTTTTTATAGAACTTATTTACTCTTGACATTTTTGAGTGTCATATTTGGTGCATGATACGTCTTGAGAATTTGTTTATTTGAACAAGCGTCCACGAAATGTTGTATCAAGTGAAAACACCTGATTAATTGAAAGGACTTGGATTTCTCAGTTTGATTCTTGCTTTGTTATCTATCATTGACTAGTTTTATTTCTTATGTTATATCAAATGTTTTTTTTCTCTTCATAGAAAAAAGAGATTGTTTTTTGTTCTTTGAGTTGTAGACTCAAACATAAATTTGCATCTTATTTTGAAGTGGCTATCCAAGGCTAATGTTTACTAATACTACTGTTCAGATTAAACGGAACTATGTCATCTTCTCTTAAAATAGGACTCTGTATTACTAAACTGTCCTATAGACACGTATTTGACTACAATGCAGATGATATGTAACTCTTGATATTGTGATAATGTGTACTTCAGTATCTCTTGAGTTTATTGTGTATAGTGTGCATTAATTTTCAAGTTATGTTTAACTTTTAGTGGAGGGGCGTGCTATTTGTTTACATCCATTAGTTTGCAAGGGATTCAATGTTATTTATGGAAGCAATCTCCTTGATACTCCAACATTGCATTATCTTGGTTGTTGTCTTTCTTTTAAGGTTCTTGCTTTTTTTCTGAGGTTTTATATTACTGGGAGTGAATTCTTCCTCTTTCTTAATTGTGCAGACTCAACATGACGTCTTGGAGGCAAAATTTTTTGAAGAGAGAGCTTCACTTGAAGCCAAATACCAAAAGTTATATCAACCACTATACACAAAGGTCTCTGCCACTGGCTATACATTTAACACTAATACAACAAATGCGTTGTTTCTGTGTATGTTGATGTATAATCAGTGTTAAATACACATTTGCAGAGATTTGAAATTGTGAATGGGGTTGTTGAAGTTGAAGGAGTAACAACTGAGGTTGCAGAAGCAGACCAGCAAGTGGATAAAGATGCAGCGGGTATGTTAACCATCAATTTTGTGTTGATTGTTTCTTTGTTATGGTTAATAATAATGCAGTTGGCTTTTAATAGAGAAAGGTGTCGCTGATTTTTGGCTCACTGCAATGAAGAATAATGAATTGCTAGCTGAGGAGGTAATTGTCGGTTAGGTGCTTTACTGTATTTGCTACAACAGTTCCATTAATAGTCAATCCACTTATGTCAATCTGGTCTGTTTTCTAAATGCAGATTACCGAGCGAGATGAAGGAGCACTCAAATTCCTCAGGGATATTAAGTGGTCCAAGATTGATGATCCAAAGGGTTTCAAGCTAGAATTTTTCTTTGAGAATAATCCTTATTTCAAAAACACTTTGCTGACTAAAACATATCACATGATTGATGAAGATGAACCAATCCTGGAGAAGGCACTAGGGTATGACACCACATCATTATCTGCAACCAAAGTTTTTGATTGATTTGACATAATTATTTTCTCCCGATGGTTTCTTATGTTTGCTCACAATCTATAGGACAGAGATAGAATGGTATCCTGGAAAATGCTTGACGCAGAAGATTCTAAAAAAGAAGCCGAAGAAAGGGTCAAAGAATGCCAAGCCTATCACCAAAACAGAACAGTGTGAAAGTTTCTTCAACTTCTTTAGTCCACCTCAAGTGCCAGACGAGGAAGTGGATATTGATGAAGATGCTGTAAGTACTACTATATTTCCTTTGTACCATTTATCTTCTAGAGTTCTATTTTGTCCATCACAATATTTATTTACATATTGACAGGCTGAAGAACTTCAGAATTTGATGGAACAAGACTATGATGTTGGGTAAGTCTGTCTGACATAAGCTACACTACGTATATTGTTACTGAAAGATAATGGTGCTGATGATCTTTGTGTTTTCTCCTGTTTGTCTATGAAGGTCAACAATTCGAGATAAAATCATTCCACATGCAGTTTCATGGTTCACTGGGGAAGCTGCTGAGGATGATTATGCTTACTTGGAAGATGATGAGGATGAAGAGAATGAAGAGGACGAAGAAGAGGAGGATGAAGAAGATGATGAGGATGAAGAGGAGGAAGAAGAAGATAGCAAGCCCAAGAAGGTACTTAGTTTCAGTTTTGCAGCTTCAATTTTTAGAAACTAAATTATATTTTGGAGATGAAATATTTAGGAAAGCTAACTCCCTTTCCCATTGTTTGAAATGTCACTGCAGTCAGCTGCTGCCTGCAAGGTATGAGCTATGATCTCCTGTTTGTTTCTGAATTTCATTTGAGGTTCTGTCTGCGTACCTTGATAGGGGACTTAATTGTTGATATTTCATCAGAGGAGCGGAAGAGCACCTGCTGGAGATGGTCAGTCTGGTGAGAGGCCACCAGAGTGCAAACAACAGTAGCTTCTTATTGAGATTGGTTCAATGTGATAGCGTTCTGGAAAGTTAGGTGGGATGTGAGAAGTATGTGCAATTTGGTTGGTGGGCTTGTTATATATTGGGTTATACATGGAACAACCTGTCATTGTCATTTTTCTTTCCATATTGTCTTCTATTCGTTCGTTCCCAGTCTTCCTTTTCCTTCCAATTTTCGTGTGAGAGTATGTGATGAGAATAGTGAGACCTATTTTGTGATTCGATTTTGGATTTGGATAACTCGAATTTTCTAGAGGTTTTATTTGATGATTGAACTGATGGTCTGTACAATTTTCTTGGTTTTGAATGCGATGAAATTCAAATAGTAGTAGTCCAGAAATAATTCCTCTTAAAATTACCCTACGAGCTGATTCCCACTTTTACCGGTGATACAATAACGGGAGAGGAACTTCAGAAAGTAGTCCTTTATTTCAGGCTTAGCGCTCGGGTCAAAATATTATTTGAAATATTGGTTCATCTTTTATCTTTTAATTTTACTAATTAGTATTTCCTCCCTGACAGATAAGTGTCTTTTAGAATGAAAAAATTTGTCTAAAAATAATTGTTTGTCTCAGAAATTCAAGACAATAACTAATAATTGTTTTTAATTATATTTTTATATTAAACAACTTCTATTCTTGTTTATTTTTACTTATTTACTGTTTCAAAAATAAAATTTTATGTGTACTTGTCACTTTTAATATACAAAAAAATTTATTACTTTTTTTTATGTTTTGTTTTTAACATTAATTACTTATTTTTAAATTTGATTAAACATCAATTATTAGAGGTAGTATTGTAAAATAATTATAAAAATTATTATTTTCTTAAATAAAATGTTATACTCAAAGGAAAATTGAACTAAGAGTAACAATTTTCAATTTTTAGAAATATCTACTCTCTAGGCATGAAGTTTGATAAATATAAGATTGACTCTGTAATGTTTTAAAATTACCTAGTTAAAGTTAATGGATTTTAAATAAAAGATTACGTCTTTTTGTACTTTTTGTCAGAAAAGTGGAGTACAACGTGGTTAAAATATTGATAGTGTCATTAAATGTTTTATCAAATAAAAAAATATTATTTTTTTAGACGGGCTAAAAAGAAAAATATGCAATATAAATTAGAATGAAATGAATAGTATATAGGGGCAAATTAGTAATTGACATTTTCTATTTATTATTTTTTTTTGGGTCGCAAAAAAATTAAAATTACACTTATTTAAGACGGAGGAAATACAATATAAGAAAAAAAAGATAATCATAAGAAATTAGTCGCTTATTTGTTTGTAATAATTAAATTAATTTTTTTATCATACCAGATTAATATATGATAATTTTTTGTAGAATTATTTAATAATTAACTTAGTATTATCCGTTGTAAAATTAAACTAAAAACTAAAAACTAAAAGCTAAAAGGGAAAAGTATATAAAGGCTAAAAGTGGAAGTTTGTTGTTTTCTTGCTATTTATGTTTAAGTGTACATGTTATGAGAAAATACATATTATAGGTAAATATTGTCACTGCTCATGCAATAGTGAAGCCACATGACTTATTCCATTGGCCACCGCTCTTATTCTAAAGCCACGCAGCAATGCCATTACTTTTTTTTAGCCTAGTCCATATGGTTATCCACATAATTTCACAACATTCCCCGTTGGATCCATGTGAGAGAAAATCTATATATAGTTATCCACAATATGCATTACTTGCTGCTTTATTAAAAACTTTATCAGGAAAATCCAGAGGAATAAAACCTTGGTTAAGGAAAAAAGAGTACAATGCATATTCTTATTCCCCCTGATAAAGACTATGATTCAAGGGATTAAGTCTTCTCATCCCAGTCTTATGTATCATCCTTTTTAGAGTTTAAGTTGATAAAGACTTGGTGAATAAATCTGTTGGATCATTTAAATGGATTTGCTACACAACAATATCACCACTCTTCTGGAGATCATGCGTGAAGAGTAACTTTGGCAAAATGTTCTTTGTTGTCTTCTTTTATAAAGCCTTCTTTCAACTGGGCTATGCACGTGGCGTTGTCTTCATAAATGATCATAGGTCATGAGTACCTTGATATCACCCTTTACACTACATCTTTCCTTGATGAAATATATCATTAACCTCAACCACACACATTCTCTACTTGCTTCATGGATAGCTATTATCTCAGCATGATTTGAAGAAGCAGCAATGACGGACTACTTTGTGGATCCCCACGATATAGAAGTTTCTCTAAATGTGAAAACATAGTCTATCTGAATCGAACTTTATGTGGGTACGATAAATAACATGCATCTGTATGACCAACAAGATCTGCACAATTTTTGTTAGTGTAAAATAGACCCATATTAGTAGTCCTCTTTAGATATCGTAGTATATGCTTGACTCCATTCCAATGTCTTCGTGTAAGAGAAGAATGTACCTTGTTAGAAAATTACAGAAAATGTTATATTAGGTCTTGTTGCATTAGCAAGATGCATAAGTGTACCAATTTTACTGAGATATGACACTTCAGAACCAAAGAGTTTCTCATTTTCTTCTTGAGGTCGGAACATATCTTTATTCACTTTAAGTGATCAAACAACCATAGGAGTACTTAATGGATGTACTTTTTCCATGTAGAATCATTTTGAACTTTTTTCAGATGATGGCTGAATATACCATATGCTAAACTGTTAAATCTGCAGACCAAGAAAAAGTTGTCTTTCCAAGATCTTTCATCTCAAACTCTTTATTTAAATACCCAATCGCCTTTTGGACCTCTTTTAGAGTCCAATGAGATTTACGTCATCAACGTAAATGACTAGTATAACAATTCATGGCGCCATTTTCTTAATAAAAGTACAAGGACAAATGACATCATTTATATAGCCTTAGTCTATTAAGTACGCATTGAGGAGATTATACCACATACTCCCTGATTGTTTTAAATCATATAATGATCTTTGTAATCTGATTGAGTACATTTTTGAGACTTTGAACGATATGCTTTAGAAAATTTAAATCCTTATGGGATTTTCATGTAAATTTCATTATCAAGAAGGCCATAAATATATGCTATAATTACATCCATTAGACGTATCTCAAGATTCTCATGTACAATTAAACTGATGAGGTATCGAAATGTTATTGCATCTATAACAGGTGAATATGTTTCTTTATAGTCCATGTCGGGTCTTTGGGATAATCCTCGTGTAACAAGGCATGCCTTATATCTTACAATTTCGTTTCTCTCATTTCTCTTTTGTACAAAGACCCATTTATATCCAATTAGGTTTACACCATCGGTGGTTTGGACTACAGGTTCAAAAATCTCACGTTTAGCAAGTGAGTTCAATTCTGGCTGAATTGTCTCTTGCCATTTTTGTCAATCATACTTTTACCGATATTCTTTGACAGATTAAGGTTCAAGGCCCTCACTGTCTTGTATAATATTAAGTGCAACATTATATGCAAAAATATTATGCATTCTAAATTTTGATCGATCTAAAATTATTTCATCAGCGGTAGAACTTATTGAAATCTCTTTATTCACTTGAGTCTCGGGTTCACCTATTTCTGCAGAAATATCATGATTAATCAGATATCTAATCTCTTTGTGAGATTCTTTCACAGTGTCATTTTGATTATTTTTTGTGTTTTTCTTGTAGGATTATCCTTCAAACCTAATGACTTACCACACTTCAGGAGTTTTAGGGATTTAGAAGTTATGACACTAATGGATTGTCCTTTTGAAACATCAATTCAAACAGGCGCATCCACTGCAGGGACATGTGACTTTGTTATCCTGTTCAAATCAGTAAATGCATTTGCTATTTGATATGTTATTCTTTGTAATTAGATGATCTTCTGTACCTCTTGATCACATATTGAAGCACATGGATCAAAGTGAGATAGTGATTAAACCCTGCACACAATTTATATTTTGATGATTTTTTTCTCTTTTTCTAATTGTGAAAAATTTATTTAACCTAATCAATAATGTACAAATTGAGCAGTGAATAAGTCTCCCGTCAATGGTTCATGGTAGAGAATTATGAAAAGTGAGTCAAAACCAACATATATTCCTAACCCTCTTTAGAGCACCATCTTGGTATGCTGCGATGGTTCTACTGGCATGTATACCACACAACAAAAAATTCATAGATGAATAATATTTGATTCATAAACCAAAAACCAACGGTGACAGAGAGTATTTATTATAACCAGTTGGTCTGAGACAAACAAGTGATGATGCATATAAGATAGCATGACTCCAAACGATAGTGGGCAATTTCATTCTCATAAGTGGTGGTCTTGCTATCAATTGAACTCTTAATAAATGACTCTGCAAGTACACTTTGAGTATGAACATGAGCTACATGATGTTCAACTTTTATCCAAACTGATAAACAATAAACATAAAAAATTTGAGATGTAAATTCTCTAACATTATCGAAGCGAATAACCTTAATATGATAATCTAGGAATTGCACCCTTAATCAGATGATTTGTGCCAACAACTTGGCATATGCCAGGTTGCGAGGTTATAGAAAACACACATGACACCACCTTGAAGACACATCAATTAGAACCATAAAATATCTAAACACTCAACTAGGTGGGTGAATAGGTCCACATATATTCCCATGTATACGTTTCAAAAAATTGGGGGATTCGATGCCAACCTTCATTGGTGATGGCCTCGTAATCAATTTACCTTGATGACAAGAAGTACATAAAAAGTCATCATTTGTAAGAATCTTTAGGTTCTTTATTGGATGTCCAGTTGAATTTTTAGTAATTCGTCTCATCATTTCTGATCCATATGACCTATTCGGTCATGCCAACAATATAAAAGTACTCAAATCAGTAAGTTTCTGATTTAGGATAGAATGTACTTCAATTGCACTAATTCCTGCATAATATAAGCCAGAAGACAAAGTAGGTAATTTTTTCAAAACATAATATTATCATAATGATAATTCATAATATATTTTAAAAATGATTATTATCTCCCCCTTATATTAGGAAAACTAACATATATCATCAATCTCCTTTAGAAAATCCATCTTTGTGCATCATGGTGTATTTATAAATCATATATTGCACATCAAAAGTTATTAGATGAAAAATATTTAGTTCCTGATCATGAATCAATTGAGATGGGGAATTAATTATAATTTATTAGTCTTATTCATACAAGTACTATTATCTGAAATATATCATAATTCAGACCAATACATAAAGTTTATTCTCATAAGCAATGATTTAGCTATATATTGAAGGTATTCAATGCCAAACCAGCTTGGATATAAAATCAACATTATTAAAAATAATTGTCTTGATTAAAGAATCTAGAAATTGTGCTTTTAACTCAATTATTTTGAGCAAACAATTTTGCATATGTCAAACTGCAGGTTGACAATAAACACACATGTGATTATCTAATAGATACATCTCAATATATCATATAATAGGTTAACGGGCCCATATTCACTTTTTATATTTTTCAGAATTTAGGGAATACAATCCTAACATTAGTTGATCCAATTAACTAATTATGAGAACAAATAACACAAATAATTCTTGAAGAATTTTCTAGTTCTTAAATATATGTTTAGTACTCAATATGCACATCTTTGGAATGATAAAATCACTAATGCCAAGATAAAATAATTTGCACTAGTAAACTCCAAGTTACCATGACATATACTATTTGCTTGAGTAAATTTCAAAAGAGCAAATTTCGAAGTATATCTTCTCAATAATTCTTCCTCTTTTGGAGGTGGTTATGATACCTTCACAATCAAGAATATGCTCATACTTATCAGATTTACTTAATATTATCACATTCATTGTAATGACCCTCATGGTTATTTATGATAAATACACATGTTTTACATTCTAGAGCATTTTGGTAATTTCTCTAAGTGATTTATGACTTGCTGGGACCGGCAGTTCGGATCCCTGGTGACTCAGTCGAGAAATATCTCAAATTCTCTGTTTTAGAGCCTAAAACTAAGTACTCGTTGACCAAAGTCAACTTTCCTTCAAGACGATCTTGGAATTTAATTCTGACAGTTTTGTTAGCTCTGAAATACCAACAAAGTCAAGATTGACCTTCAGTTTATGTTTTGGAGGTTTTGATTTTAGTTAAGTTTATGGCCTAAAGAGGAGCTTGAGTGGTGATTTGATGTTTGGAGTATCAAATCGGAATTATGATGCTTCCACCGGCTCCAGAGTGGTGAACTTAGGCTAGGTTGACCCTTTGTATGCTTCCCTAGGTGTTCGTGCTAGATTCGAGTCATTTTGTGAGAAAGTTTTTAATGGGGAATTCCTTTAAAATTTGTGAGAATGTTTTTGAAGATTTCTTACGTCGTTTTCCGTTATCGGTAAGTCTTCTTCTCCGTTTTAAATTCTTGAAATCCTTAGTTTCCACCATTAATGGCACCATAAATTGAACTTGATGGAATCCTTCCATAATCTGTAAATTTTTGAGTAATTCTTCATAAATTTATTATATATTGATCCTATAACTATTATTACTCCAAAATTCTGACTTTAAAGCCGTAAAGATTGAATCTTTCACCCCTTTAGGTTTAAATTTGGCTGGACTATTTTGAAGCCCTTCCTGCACTCGAATTTTGCCCAATTTTAGAGCACGGGTTACTGGTAATGTTAGAAACCCGATAGTGAAATTTATTTTTAGTTTCGGCAAGTGGGCCCCGCAAGCCCCTTTTAGGCCTGATTTTGGACCCATTTTAAAACTTAGCGTAAAATACACTGTTAGACTTGTATTAATATATAGATTCATTGGCGCAAGTTTCAGATTGTCTGGAGCACGTTTGATATCAATCGGAGTACGATTTATGGATTTGTAGTGCTTTGTCGTCGGACGACAAATAGGCTCCGTAGGACTATCTCTAGGCTTATAACTTTAATAACTATACTAAATAACATCTTTGGGTTGGGTATCTAGGTTTTATAATACCCCCGTACTGTTCTTTTGTCGTTCTTTATTAATAGTGATATTTTGGCACCTGAGTGATATGGGGCCCGAGACTTAGCATTTGATTAGACAAAC
>JBDJHY010000094.1:11062349-11077562 GCA_039654485.1 Withania somnifera
TAGAGAAAGTTAGGAATATATGTTGGGTTTAACTCACCCTCCATAATTCACTATCTTGAACCATGATAGAAGACTTGTTCACTGCTTGATTTATAAATTATTAGCTTAATGAAATAAATTTCCTGTAATTAGGGGGAGAGGAAAAAGAGTCTATCAAAAGAGAAATTGCGTGAAGGGTTTCATCACTATCTCATTATGATCCATGAGCTCTAATATGTGAAAAGGAGGTCCAGAAGATCATTCACTTACAAAGAATAACAAATCAAATGCCAGATGCATTTACTGATTAAAAAGAATAACAGAGTCACATGTCCCTACAACGAATGTTCCTGTTCGAATTTATGTTCTAGAAAGACCATCTACCAGTGTCATAGCTTCTGAATCCCAAAAATGCCTGAAGCGTGGTAGGCCACTAGGTCCAAAGGATAAAAATCCTAAAAAAAAAGCACGAAAAATGATTAAAATGACACTAAGAAAGAATTTCCTGAAGAGATTCGAGATCTGATTAATCCTAATACTCTTGCAAAAATCAGTAAACTCGAGACTCAAGTAAATGAAGAACTTTCAATAAGTTCTACCAGTGATAGGATAAATTTAGATTGATAAAAAATAATAGTGGATAATAGTTTTGCATATAATGTTGCACTTAATATTATGAACGACAGTGAGAATCTTGAACCTCAATCTGTCTAGGAATGTCGACGAAGGTGTGATTGGCCAAAATGGCAAGAGGCAATTCAGTCAGCATATATGAGAATCTTGAAGTACATGAAAATCTTGAAATACATCTTATGGATGTGGTTACAGTATATCTTTATAGCTCACTTGATAATGAAATTTACATGAAAATCCCAGAATGATTTAAATTTCCTAAAGCATATCATTCAAAGTCTCAAGTTATGTTCTCAATTAGATTACAAAGATCACTGTATGGTCTAAAACAATTAGGTCATATGTGGTGTAATCGCCTAAGTAAATACTTGATAAATGAAGGTTATATAAATGATGTCATTTGTCCTTGTATTTTTATTAAGAAAACGACGTCAGACTTCATTATACTAGTCGTTTACGTCAATGACATAAATATCATTGGAACTCCAGAAGAGGTCCAAAAGATTACTAAATATCTTAAAAAAGAGTTTGAAATAAAAAAATCTCGGAAAGACAAAACTTTGTCTTGGTCTGCAAATTGAACATTTAGCAGCTGGTATCTTCATCCATCAATTTGTCTACACTGAGAAAATCTTGAAACTATTTTACATGGACAAAACACATCCCTTAAGTACTCTAATGGTTGTTCGATTACTTGAAGTGAATAAAGATCCGTTCTGACCTCGAGAATAAAATGATGAACTCTTGGTCCTGAAATACCATATCTCAATGCAATTAGTGCACATCTTGCTAATGCAACAAGACATGATATAGCATTTTTTGTTAATTTACTAGCAAGATATAGTTCTTCCCCTATGCGAAGACATTTGAAGAGAGTCAAGTATATACTGTGGTACCTTAAGAGGACTAGTGATATAGGTCTATTTTACTCTAACGGATATTGTACCGATCTTGTTGGTCATGCAGATGCAAGTTATCTATCGGACTTTCATAGAGCTAGATCTCAAACAGGCTATGTATTAACATTTGGAGGAACTGTCATATCATGGCGATCTACTAAGCAGTCTGTCGTTGCTACTTCTTCAAATCATGTTGAGATAATGTTATTCATGAAGCAAGTAGAGAATGTAAGTGGTTGAGATCGATGACACATTCCATAAGGAAAGATGCGGCAGGAAGGATGATATCAAGGCACCTACAGTCCTGTATGAGGATAATGCTGCATGCATAGTCCAATTGAAAGGAGGCTTCATCAAAGAAGACCGAACAAAGCACATGTCAACAAAGTTGTTTTTCACGCATGATCTTCATAAAAAGGGTGATATTGAAGAATAACTTTGATGACATGTTTGAAATTATCTTTTTTTTTAAATAATCACGCATGAACCCTTTTATCCTGAAAAAAAAGGATAATTCAAATATGTACCAAAAAATTATCATTTTACAAAAAATATAGCCATGTTTTTATTGCTTAAAAATAGCAAAAATATGTACTAGCTATAAAAAAAATAGTCGCATGTATATTTACTGTGTATGTTATATACCGATATTGTAACAAAATTATGTAATTTATCATTATTGTTTAAATGGTGTATATACATTATATAAATAATGTACAAATATATATATTGATATTGTATAAATGATATATATATGTATGAAAGTATTGTGTAAATAGTTATGTAATATGTCGATGTTGTATAAATAGTGTATAGAATGTGTACCGATATTATATAAATAGTTATATTTTTTTCTTTTAAGAATATATTTTATACTATACAAAAGAATCTTTTATTATTTTGTTAATATGCAAGAATTTGAATTCAAATAAAATTTTGCTCATTACAGTACAATTTTTCCTTCTTTGAACTTAATAAAAAATTCAAATATTTGAGATTTTCAATTAAATTATAATTCTACCTTATACAAAGCATTTCCGTAATGAAACTATAATTACTTCTTTGCTATTCTTCCTAATATTTAGAACTTTTTAATCACCTAAAACTTACTTGTTAAACCTTTTTTTTTATTAAATCACGTAGAAATATTAATATTTATTATTTCAGAATAATTCAAATTTACCTTAAATCTCTTTATTTCAAATCAATAACGAAACATAACTATAAGGGAACTTGATATTTCAAGAAATTTTCTGTACTATGCTAGTTAATGAAGCTTTCGTTGTTTCAAGTCTAATGAAAACGTGTTTCCTATATGTTACCAAAACTCAAAGCTCATATGCTTTGCCTTTAGATTCTAAGAGTCATTACAGGACATATGCAAAAGTATTATACTTGGCAAAGATTCTTTTCCGCTTTATTCTGTAATTAGTGGGTTAGAGAATTAAAGCTAGCTGATTAGACAATTGAATAAACAGTTTACAATATATTTTGACAAAAAAAGATATAATTGTGGAAAGGAATTGACCTAATGGTCAAATTGTTTGTAATTATTTTGGCCAAACTACCATTTGTAAAAACCTTTGTCGAATGGCCATTTTTGGTAGCAAAACATAAAATGGCCAAATTAGGCGTAAATAAATTTAATTGGTAAAAGGAAGAAAAAACGAACATAGAAGAATAAAGAAGATCAAATGGTCAAATTGCTTGTAATTATTTCAGACAAACAACCATTTATTGTAAAAATCTTGGCCGAATGGCTATTTTTGATAGCAAAACATAAATAAGTTTAATTGTCTGAAAAGAAAATTACCCTACGGGCAGCTGCATTAGGCCCAAGTTATGATTGGGGCCCAAGTACCACTGCTCCCTCGTCCTCTCCAATAGTATTATCTTTCCACCTCAGTTGAAGCTTGTACGCTACTGCAGCAGCGCATTTGTAACAAGTAGACAATTCTGTGCCGAAGAAGAAAGAATCAAATAATTTCTCTATTTTTGACCTCAATTTTAGGGTTTTGTTATACCCCAATGGCGACTCACAGTTTTTCATTACTTACAATCCAGTCTTTAACTTCGAATTCTACCAATAGACAAAGTGATAGTAACTCCTTTGTAACCCATAATAAGTATTATAAATCTCTAGCTACTACTTTTACTGGCGGAAACCTCTTGGTTCGGCCACAGACGCAGAATTTGAACCTTTTTACGATCAAACGTCGTCGTTCCATAGTGGCAACGGTTGCCTTCAGCCTCCCAATTGCGTAAGCTTTCATGTTTATCTCTGTTTGGCTTTTCATTTGTTTGTAAATTAGTAACAAATTTTGGTTTTTGCTTTGCAGGCAAACAGAGGGCGGGAAACAGCCCAAGTATGTTTTGCTTAGCTAGTTTTATTTGTGATTGTTGGTTTTGTGTTTTAAAATAAGTCTCATCAACTTTGAAGGAGTAACTGGAAGAGTTGCTGATATGTGATTTGGAGGTCACAAGCCGTGGAAACAACCTCTTGCAGAAATGCAGGGAAGGCTGTGTTCTACAGACCCTTGTGGTCCATTCCTTCTCTCTACCAGCCTGCCCTTTGTCATCAACTATGCCTAAATTACATAGCAGGTGGGATTGGTTTATGAATCTATCTTTTTTTGACTTATAACGTGGAAAAGGTTGTTGAATAATTGTGTAGATGGTCGGCAAGATCAATACAAGCATTTGTAATGGCTGAATTAGAAGCCAGGAAGCTCAAGTACCCAAATACTGGCACAGAAGCTCTTTTAATGGGCATCTTGGTTGAAGGTTAGCCTCGAACTCAGTCAATGCTGCTGTTGAAACTACATTGTGATTTCTACTGTGGCATGTTGTGTGTGTGTGAGAGAATGAATGATACTTTATCTATTACATTAGGAAGATGTTTTTTTTTTTTTTTTTTTTTTTTTTTTTTTTTTTTTTTTGAGTTTGAAGAGAGATTTGCTTTGCTAGGAACTAGTTTGGCTGCCAAGCTTTTGAGAGCAAACGGTGTAACCCTTCTGAAGGTGAGGGACGAAATTGTGAAGTTGCTTGGAAGATCCGACTTGTATTATTTCCCCCCAGAGCATCCTCCCCTTACTAAACCAGCTCAAAAGGCTCTTGAATGGGCAATCAATGAAAAATTGAAATCAGGTAATGTCCTTGATTTCTATTAGAAATGTATGTATATATCATTTATGGTTTTTGTCCAGAACAACCCCTACTAGGAGTATACTATGCACATATAAAACTTAAGATATAAGGGGTAGTATGGTATGGGATGTGTACAAAGATATCACATGGATTGAGGTACTCCATGGGATTACTTATCCCATTATATATGTGGGATAGTTTATCCCATTATTATAATACAAATGATGGGATAAATAACCGTGACTATTTAATACCCTAACCAAACACAAGTATAAAATAATCCTTCATTTTATCCTAGGATGATTATCCCTTGTATCTCATACCAAACAATTCCTAGTAGGCTGACTTGAGTGGTTTTAACAGTGCCATGAAATCTGGATAGTTACCATTTTCCACAGTGATGTGTATGCATGACATTTAATTGACAAGAATTAGAATAGGGATAATACTTTTTTTTTTTCAAGGTATAATAAGGATGAGTGTGTCTTAGTGGTCAATGAAGTGGGGGGTTAAGAACCTAATGTCTTAGGTTTAAATAACAGAGATTAAAAAAACTAGGTGATTCTTCCCATCCTACCTAGCGTTGGTAGACATAGTTACCTGATATTTATTGCGGATGGGACATGACAGATATCCCGTAAATCTAGTCAAGGTGTGCGAAAGCTGGCCTGCACACCACGATTAATAAAAAAAAGGACGATGCATAAAATCTTCACAAAAAAGGAATAATACATAAAATTCTCTAACAGAAAATAGTTTGGACTATCAACCCATGAATATCTCTTATGTTGCCACACACATTCTAGCCACTCTCTCTCAACAACGGCTACCTAGACTACCACCTTGACGCTTGCTGGCGATGGCCTTAACGGCCACTGGTCAATCTTCAAAGGCTGACTAGACCCTACGTTAGATTCTACGTCCAGTTACCCTCCCCTCTCTCCCATCAAAACCAATAACGATAAGGATCCTAAATTGCTTATTGAGCCTAGTTTCTTGCCTATCGACGCTGTTTTGAATTATGCCAATGCCTCGACTCTTGCTACCAATAATAAACCTCAATCCCCAAAGCATTGTTTTGAACTAATTCCCGTTAAACAACTCACCTACATTAGTGGAGTCCCTAGAATTATCTGGACAGAATATGAAGTGAATATGATGAATACCATGGAGAATCTCCAGTTTGTGGTGATAGGTAAATTTTCATATGGTTGCTAGACTTGGAAGATTTAAGAATTCAAATTTTGGGGAAAGTTTGTTCGTTTAAGTTGTAGAATGCTGTGTCTAAAGTTGAACACCTCTATGAAATGATGCCAGACTAAGATGGTGAATCGTGTGCCTAGGGAACAAAACTATAACTTGATGTTTTTGTTTAACAGATGAGATCAAATCAAGTGAAATTTGATCTAGTAATACAAGTTCCTAAACTAAGTTTCAACATTTTAGTTTGAACACTTCATTTCAGCTTGGAATTGTAAATTCCGAACAGAAGCACATGCGTACACTTTCTTGTAGTTCTCACCATCGATAGCTTTATGAATGGCTGTATACAAGTTACAACGATAACAGTGCCTTGATCCCAAGATGGTCTCCATCGGTTTTGTTATTATCATGGAATCACACTCAAGCTGGTTGTCAATCAACGAAGGAATCCCTTTTGTTGAAAAGTTAAATTCTACAAATAATTTTTTTTTTAACATGCATATATGAACTATTAAACCCTCTTGATATAAACTATTTTCAAAATAGTTGATCACAAAGGTAGTTAAAAAGGGACAAAGATATTCATCCAAAAGGCTTAATATGTAGATAGCCCCTTAAATTTGACATATTTTGTAAGATAGACACTCAAATTTTTCTAGTGATTACATAAACACGAGAAGTTGGCAAAAGTGTGTCTTTTGGACATTGTAGGTTGACGTGGCAAATGGTGTGTTTTACACTTTCCATTGAGAGAGTGGCCTTCTATTCCATCTAACTAAGCCAAAAATTAAAAAGATTTTCTTAGAAGAAAAGCTTAAAAGTATAATTATTTATAATTTTAAAAAAATATACTTATTTATTGAATAACTTTTGATAATCTCAATTTCCCCTTTGATTCTCTTTTTCATTCACCAATATTTTTACTCCGCAATTTATTAAAATTCTCTTCTCCTTGATTGTACCCCACTCCAATTGACCTCTTCATCCTCTAGAATTATAAGTTTATTAGTAAGATTATGTGCGCTTCGTACGACATGAAAAATATCAATATAAATATCCTAATTGGAAATAGAATCTATATTAAATTATATTTTTCATTATCAAATTTTCTGTAAGAATAATTTTTTAAAGCGAATTTTCGTTTTTATATATGGGTCTAATGGGATTTAATACGTAAGAATATAAATAGTTTTTATATATTTATTTATTCTTTCCAAAGATAGTAGAGTAAATATTTTATTTTCTAAAATTTTTCTATCCAAATAACTAAAACATGAAATCAAAAGTAAATAATTCAAAAAGAATAAAAGGTAAATGTAAAATAAGTGCCATATCAACATTTTCATAGTTTATCAATAACTTTTATTACACATTAATTTTTCTTATTGTTTTTCTATTTTATTTTTCTTATTGTTTTTCTATTTTATTTTTCTTTTTTATTTCTCCTTTTTCTGTCTTTTCGTGTTGCTCAGTCTCTCTTTCAAGTCTCACCCATCCTCCTATGGGTTCTATTGTAGTTTCTTCCTGAATTATTATTTTTGTTCGTACAATTATATATAACACTCTAAGAAGCGGCTTAACTCAACTAAATATATGCTCCATTAGTTTTTGTACACCCCTGTATTGTAAGAAGTGTAAGATTCAAGGGTACAATGAGGAAGATTGTAGGATCCTGCACCCTGAACTGAAAAAGAATGCAAGAGGAAATATTTCAATGGATGAGGAGAATCAGAAGAACAATGTGAGCAAGACTACAAAGGAGAATAGAGAGTAGGCAGGGGGCACCAATGGTATAGAGGCTTCAAAGCAGAGAAACAATGGAATACTACAGGTAGGAGGTTTAGAATTGATAGGAATGTCGATCATTTTCTTACTGAGAAAGCTATAACACCTGGGAGAGGAATAAGCACAGGGAACACTTTCACATCCTCACTGAAGAAGAGCACACAGAAGGGATCATTGATCCACAGGGAGATAAGATAACAGGTGTGAGGAGCTTGCAGCAGCAACAGTTACAGACAACTGCAGCAATACAGTAGGCAAAGGGCCTCAAATTCAAAAAAATTAAAAAGAAGATGCTGGAAACACTAATAGCAAAGAGTGGATTTCGAACTCCTTTAGCAAGTCACAAGAGCAGAGTGATAATGTGGATCCGACAACAACAAGGGTAGAAGTAGCAGCACCAATAGTAACAGTACCTGCAACAACAAATCAGGGGGTCATGAACAGACTGGTTACCATGCAAGGGAGAAAGTGCAGACTAAAAATGAGACCAGCTTGAAAGATTTATCAATTAGTGACAAGGAGAATAATGAGCAAAGGTTGAGCAATGACAGAAACATACACAATCAAAACAAGGGCCTCGTTAAGGAGAAATAGTGAACTAGACAAGCAACAATTAGGAGAAAGGGTTACAATTGCATGCTAAAGACTTAGTCTGTCATAAAAGTGCCTGTTACAGTACAAGTTGATGACGCTCTTGCTATATTTGGTCCAACAGACTGACCAAAGAAAGACCTTCATAATATCGTTACTCACAATGTGGTGTTATGCAGTGAGGTCTTAAAGAAAGAGAAGGATGAACGAGGAGGACAAGTTTCAACTGAGGAGAATATTTACAAGGAGGCTAATTTATCACAAGAATTAGAGATGGCTGTAAAGTCTGCTAGAAAAGGGAGAAAACAAGGTCAAGGAGATATTTCTCAACCAGTTAGGGTACAGCCAAAGAGGAGGGGAGGCAATAATCTTGTTAACAAATGAAGAAAGCTCTGATATGTAACATAAGGTCAGTAAAGTCACAAAAAGGTTTCCAAAGAGTGCAAATGCTTTACAACTTTCATAAGTTTGCTTTTGTGGCTTTACTTAACCTTTTCAACATCATAGAAGATTAAATAGATACAGAAAAAGATTAAGGATGCCATGGGCCTTTCATGGTATCAATGGAAAAATTTGGGTGTTTACAAATGATATGTGTGAGACTACTACTAGTGAAGAACTCAGATCAACTCCTTACTATTAGATAGTAAATCAGTTGACTAACAATGCTGTGTGTCTCGTTGGTATTTGCAAAATGTGATAGAAACTTGAGAATGAAGCTGTGGGATGAAATCTTTGATTTGTCATCTGGAATACGCCTTGGATTATCGGTGGAGACCTTATTTGTGTACTGATGGTGAAGAGAAAATTGGGAGCCTCCCTGTCTTGGAGGAAGATGTTGAATCCTGTGACACATCTCAAATTCAGTTCAAAGGCAGTCCTTTTACTTGGTGGAATGGAAGAGCTGGAGATGATTGCATTTTTGAAAAATTGGATAGAGTGGTGGTAAATGCGGATTATAATGACATGTTTAATCAGTTAGAGGTAGAGCACCCACCTAGAACAGGTTCTGATCATACCCTTCCGATGATAAATTGGGACACTGAGAGATCTGAAGTTAAGAAGCCATGCAGGGAACCTTCTGGACAGAGCATTCAAACTTTAGAGATGTGCTAAGGTTGAATTGAGATTCCTATTTCTCCTCTTTTGCTTTTTTAGACTTTAAGAGGAAGATTAAGAAAGTCAAGAAAGCCTTGAGCTTATGGAGCAAAAAGACATATGGAGACATTTTTTCATCAATTACTCATCAGAGAAGAGATAGAAAAAATCAAAGAAGGTCTATTTTGAAGAGTTTCCAACTATTGGGAACAGATCAGTCATGCAACAAGCAAAAGCTAAATATACTAAGTATTTACATCTAGAGGAGGTGTACTAGCAACAAAAGTCAGGTCATGTCTAGTTTGGAAAAAGGGATGGGAATACCAGATTTTTTCATAGGTTGGTCAAAGGAAGAAGATAGAAACTGTAAGTGAATTGGATCCAGGATGCTAATGGAAACTGGTTGGAGGGTGAAAGGAAATTGCTATAGAAGCTATAAACTTTTATCAAAATCAGTTTCATCAAGAGAGGGATACAACAGATTTTTCTCTACTTGATCATATTGAGGAGATGATTTCTGAAGAAGAAAATGTGATGTTACAAGCCATTCCTGATGCAGAAGAGGTAAAGAGGGCAGTTTTCAAGCTGTGGGGATAGCGCCAGTGGACCTAATGGGTTATCAGTAAATCTTTTCAACATTGCTCGGACATTGTAGGACCAGATGTGCTTATAATGGTTAAAGACTTTTTTTGCTGGAAAACACACTTCCCAAGTCCATTGCCTATACTCATTTAGTTCTTATACCAAAGAAAGAAAATGTAAAAGCTTTCTCTGATATGAGATCAATAAGTCTGAGTAACTTTGTCAATAAGATTCTGTCTGGAGTCTTGCATGATAGACCGCAAAGGATCTTGCCTAAGCTTATTTCAGCAAATCAGTCTAGGTTTGTTATAGGGAGAAGTATTATAGAAAATTTGTTGCTAGCCCTGGAGTTAATTACAGACTTGGGGAAAAGGGGCAAACCTTCTAATGTGGTTTTAAAGTTGGATATGACTACGGCATATGATAGAGTCTCATGGTTTTTTCTGATGAGAGTTTTGAGGAAGACGGGATTTTATGAGATCGTAGTTGATCTAGTGTGGAGGCTTATCTCTAATAACTATTACTCTGTGCTCATCAATGGACAACCTCGTGGATTCTTCCACTCTACAAGAGGTGTGAAGCAAGGAGTTCTGCTTTTTCCTACTTTATTCATCCTTTCAACCGAGGTGCTTACTAAGGCTTTGAATTCATTATTTGAGGACACTCAACTTGTATGTAGGGTATGAGATGCCAAAATGGTGTCAAAATTTGAACCACATAGCCTATACTGATGACACAATAACCTTTGCATCTTCTAATGAGTACTCGTTAGGCAAAGTGATGGAGACACTTCACAAATATGAGAAGATTTCAGGCCAAAAGATCAACAAAGATGAGCTTTTATTATCTATATCAGAGTGGTGCTGCGTCCATATCAGTGTAATTACAGGAATGACAAAGGGGTCTTTTCCTATGAAATATTTGGGATGCCCTATTACACACAAAAGGAAGAGGAAGGAGCACTATTTTGAGTTGCTGGATAAGGGCAAAGGTAAGCTGCAAGCTTGGAAGGGAAAAGTGTTACCCTTTGGTGGCAAAGAGGTATTGATAACTTCTGTAACATAACTTGTGTGTTACAGAGTGTTCTCGTATACTTTCTTTCAGCTGTTGTCCCTCCTGTTTGTATATTATAAGATATCCATAGAACTTTTGCCAAATTCTTTTGGAGTAATAAAGAGTCAGGAAGGAGCAAAACACTGGTCTGCCTAGAATAAGGTTTGTATTCCTAAGAAGGAAGGGGGTATGGGTTTCAGGTCTATGTTTGATGTATCAAAGGCTATGTGTGCCATATGGTGGAAATTCAGTATAGAGAATAATTTGTGGTCTTATTTCCTTTGGAATAAGTATATTGTAAAAAGCAAATTCCTTCACTTGTCCAATGGAAAGGAGGGCCCAAGTTTGGAAACACACGCGGGAGACCAGAAAAGATTTAGAAAATCACCGTTAGGGGGGAACCTGAAGGAGGCACTACTCTGGTTTGGTATGATAAATGACCAATCTTGGTCCATTATATAAGCAGCCTCAGGAAGATCATACTTGTCATAATCTAAGAGAGGTTGGGGATTTCTTAACAGAAAATGCCTGGAATTATGATGAAATGCAAGATGTGGTCTCTGTGGAGGTGGTAGAACATGTTAGAGTTTATATGGGAGAGGCCTAACTCACTAATCAAGGGCATACTCCATGGTTGACCAAATCGAGTACAGGGCAGTTTACAGGGCAATCAACTTACTAATACAAGATTTGGACCAAAACTATGAAAAGTATGATCATCCTGAGGCTATTTTGCTTGGACCAAGATCATACTTGCATCCAATTATGCTTGGACCAAGATTATGACAAGTAGTTGCAAGGCATCTACACAAATATTTCTACAAAAATATCCTCTACTATGGTCGAAAGGATGTAAAGAAAATAATCCTCTACAAAAATTATTATACATCTGCAAAAATATTTCTAAGCAAAATTAACATGCAAGGCATATTTTCTTTACCAAAATATCGTCTACAAAAATTATTTTTGTAAAGAAAATAATTTTGCTTAGAAATTATGCCTTGCATGTTATTTTTAATACAGCAAACCAACAATTGCATAACAAATAATCTCAGCATAACTAAATGCAAGCATTACTAATACACTATATTCGGCATTTATTCTTATACATCCTACCAAACGACCCCTAAGAGAGAAAGAAATCCGAATTTGAATCTTACAAAACCATACTCTTTTTTGACCTTTTAGAAAGGGCATAATGTTCATACAACCCCCAAGGCACATGTAAAGAGGAAGATAAAAACGAGGTGTTTCTTCCCATCAGTTCTAGTTTTGGTAGACAGAGTTACCTAGTATATGTTGCAGGTGGTAGGTGGGAGGTATCCCGTAATATTAGTCGAGGTGCGCGAGCATGCATAAAAAAATAAGGGGGACACTTCTCCGCTAGATAAGCTTAAGGCTATTTACCAATGAGTTCCCTTTTGGTGTAAACTTGAAAATGGAAATAGTGTTGAAAAATTTATGGATTTGTTAGCTCCTTGAATTACTATTAACAACCACTGGCTCATCGCACAGGAGCTGCCTTTTCAGATCAGCTGATTTAACTTTGGCATCCTCTGGATGTATTTCAATGAATTTTCTCATTTTACTTGAAAAAAAATAAGCTTCACTTTAGCTGTATTTCCTTCTTGGTTCAACCATATTCCATTTGCGTTGTATTCCAAAAACTGACGCATCAAATTCAGATTAAATAGAACCACAAGGTTTCAGGCAATGGCTTCTTCCTAGAAGGATCTTTGAATCTTCTCCTCAGGGGAAAAGGGTTTCAACCCAAACAAAATTTCAAGAGAGGAAAGGAAAAAAATGAGGAAAAGATCTTTTTTGTCGATTGCTATTTGCTATATCAGCAATGAAGATAGTCAAAGTTCCACTTTTAAAATGTATGTAACTGGAATTCATAGTCCCAAGTGAATGTCCAAAACCTATAAAATTACTGATGTATGTCGGAGTGCTTTTATTATCTCGCTAGTATCCTAGCTCCAAAAAAAAAAAAAAAAAACTCATGCTAATGTCCTTTTTGAGAGGGCTCAAACTCAACCAACAAAATTAGGAGGAAACTTCAAAACTTCAAGTTTCTAACCATCAAATAAGAAATCCGACATCTATAAGCGTTCCTTGTTCTTTTTTCTGTAAAAAAATTCAAATCATGTCATAACACTACCAAATTGTCCGTGTGTGACAAGTACATAATATGGGCTAGAATTAAGCTGGTTGATTGCTTGAAGGAAGATTCTTACGTTCTGCCTGCAATCCACATCAAGTAAGCAATGAGGCTTGAGTGTGACATTTGTAGGATAACCCGCTAGTATTATCCACGATATGGCAAGAACAAAGCTGATTGATTGCTCTTTGGAAGACTTCAACTTCTTCTTGCAATCCATGTTGAACAAACAATGAGGCTTGAGTCTAACATTTATAGGATAACTCGCCTAGGATGTAGTCGTATAGTAACATCATTGGCATTGAATGTACAAATGGAAATTGCTTTCTGGCCGGGTGGATCTCAAATCTGTAAATTCCCATCTGAGGCCTGTTTCTCTAGTCACCGTGATGGAAATATTAGTAAATTTAAATTTATTAAGACTTCACTGGGTGTTTTAGTTGTCATCTTTTAGGTTTAGATTTTGAGGGGATACCTATTACTTGGATGGATATTGGTGCAATTGCATCATTTTATGGACCTAATTGAGGCATGAAAGTGTAATTAACGTAGGCATGGACCAAAGAGGGATGCAACTTGAAAATATTGACTTGAGTCAATTTTAACTTGTCATTAGGATGCTAAGTTTTTTTTTTCATATCAGAAAGTCCTTGAAATAGATTTGTAGTGGTTGTGTGCTTACTGCATAGATTGCGCTCCCCATTAGATTCCAGCAAGTCTGGTTGATTATTACTCATGAGCTGAAGTGGCAGTAGAACTGTGGAGTTATACGACAAAATTATCCATGTATTGCTGCTTTAATACTTAAAATATGGGGTGTTGTTGTTACTTGTTACCCCTGCATCCATGGAATATAATATTTCCTGTTCAAAAACCCCTGCAGTGTCAAGTCTAAAGTAACTCGTAGATGTTTGTGTGGCTACAAATTAAAGGTAAAATAGACATTTTAAAGTTATATTTTTACTAATATATAGAAATGTGTCATTTTTTTGAAACTGACTTAAAAGGAAAGTGTGTCATATAAAGTGGGACAGAGGGAGTATATTATTTTCTTAAAGAATTTAGTGCTGCATCTAGTATACGAGTAATGTCGAGTCTAAGTTACCTGGTCGGTTGTTATATGACCTAAACCGTCATACGAACTTGTTCACCTGTTCCCTTATCATCATCTATTGCATAAGCTGAACTGATATCTTTATCCACCACTGTGACACATTATCATGGGATTGATAAATTTTCTTTTAGTGAAGAAAGTGAAACACCATAGTTTCAGAAATGCTGCATAGCATTTGGAAATGCATGATGAAAACATAGAAAAAGCTAAAACTGGATCCCAACATTGAGCTAAAAATGTTAACCCAGGTTCATCTATATACAGATATGGCAAGTATCATTAGACCCTTGTTTACATGTATTTGTGCTGAATTTTCAGGTGAAGATGGGGAAATAACGATCACGCATATTGCTCTTGGTATTTGGTCAGTAAAGGAATCAGCTGGGCATAAAATAATGGCTACCCTTGGTTTTGATGACGAGAAGGCTAAAGAGCTGGCCAAATTTGTAAGTTCCGAGCTGGAGATGTACTACTATTTGTTCTTCATTGGGATCCTTACATCCTTTCTTGTTTGCAGATGGACAAGGAGATTGAGATGAGCCATAAGTAGGTATTGTTGGAGGCACAATCAATTGATGCGCCGTTCTATCGCATTCTTCAGCTAGTCTCTCCTGCAGAAGAGCTTAGTAACAAGTGTTAATGGCCTTGTAGCAATTTTTCCCCATACACAATTATCATTTAATTTTACTCCCTTTTTTTTTTTTCCAATAGAAGATATTTGGTTATCTTTACAGCTGGAAAATCAATGCCATCAAATTCAATGCTGTAGTATTCCCCCAAAATGCGGTAGTCTTTTCAGACCTCTTTTTTTTTTTTTTTTTGGTTTGGGGAAGTTTGTTCGTTTTAGTTGTAGAATGCTGTGTCTAAGTTGAACACCTATATGAAATGATACCAGACTAAGATGGTGAATCGTGTGCCTAGGGAACAAAACTATAACTTGATGTTTTTGTTTAACAGATGAGATCAAA
>JBDJHY010000094.1:11102720-11112930 GCA_039654485.1 Withania somnifera
ACAAATATTTTGGGAAAAATATTTAGCACCGAAAAAGAGTTAAGTTAACTTAAGTTCCATAACTACGTTCCACGGTAGGTTTTATTACCTGAAATCACTAAGGCACAATTACAGGATCTTATATAGATAGGTCTTCTGCCCTGGGAAAGTATTGGGCATATCGGGATTGTAGATTGGACATCATAAGCTCAAATGGTGTATGTCGATTAGAAGAAACTCCCACTAAATAATTTTTTTCTCTATTTTATAGCTTGTTCAATATAATCATTGCATGATTTTAAATAGCCAAATTTCAGATAGAATGATTTTAAATTACAAAGAATACAACTCTTCGGTCATGATTTTCTTGCATTTAACTTATTCATAGTTGACAGATATGTTGAGTGTATCAATATATGTTTGTAAATAGTCGAGTCTATATGCTTATCTATCATTTTGAGAAAAAATCTTATCTTATCTTTATTTAGCATTCCTATATAATTAGTACCTTTCCAATACCGACTACACACTTTTTTGCGTAAATTTTTTATGTGATGTAGATTTAGGTGACCGCTCCCACACACATGGCTAGATACTCCCAGATACAAATATCCGTAGTTGGTGAGTTCTCCTCTATTAGGGACTTAGTCTAGTTGGTTTCTTCTTTCCTTATGATAGTTGGTTTATGGTTAGCTTGTGGCCTTGTCCTGATATAGAATTCTATTTAGTTTTAGAGGCTTATCCGAAAAAGTAGATTGTGTTTTATGTTAGCCTTTCGGGCTCAGTATTCTTTGTATGTTTTATTAAAACTCTGCGTACAACTTACAATATTTTTGTCGATAAGCTAGTTTCTATTTTTGCATTATAAACATATTGTTCTTAAATATGTATGTCCAGGGTTAGCTTGCAGCCTGTAATCATCCATACAGTCATTAATGTGTTTTACGCATTGCTTTGTGTCCTAGAGATTTCCAGTAGATACCCAGGTCCTTTGTAACCTCCAGGGACCGGTAGTCTGGCTCCCTGGCAGCTCGGTTGAGATTTTTCTCACCTTACCTGTTTCAGAGCCTAAACTTAGGTACTTATTAACTTTACTCAACATTCCTTTAAGACGCACTTGGAATTGAATTTTGACAGTTTTTTTAGCTTCGGGATGCCAACTTTTGTCTAGAGGGACCTTTATTCCATATCCCGGGGTTTTCAGGTTGAGTTTGAGAGGTTTTGTGGGAATTTAATTCTTTAAGAGTTGAGAACTGGCCTAGAGTTAGTACGTGGTGATCATAATGAGATTTTGACGCTTTTATTAGCTCCAGAATGGTGATTTTGGGCTAATAAGGGTGTTGGTGCGCTTCTCAGAGTGTCCAGTGTCATTTAAGGTGCCTTGGTGGCTTAGTGTGAATTCGGCGCCTTTCTGTTTTGGGTTTCTTTTTCCTTAAAAAGCCCCAATTTGTCATTTTGATGATTTCATTAGATCTAGAATGTCGTTTCCATGTTGTTTGCACATTTTGTTTGTTGAAATTGGGCTTGCAATGCTTGTTATAGGCCCCTCAAAGTGTTTCTTTTTCAGCGGTTGGAAATTCAGACTCAAAGACCCCGGTGGGGGGATTGGTTATGCCTTCGAGGTTGCTCCAACGATCAGGGGATCGCTCATGCGATCTTTGCTTCGGCGGGCAAGGGTCTACTGACGAATGTCCTTGGGGAAAAAGATCGCCTCGGCGATCCTTGCTTCGCCCCAGTAAAGTCCACCTCTACGCCCTTTTTCTGCCCCAGCGACCCAGGGCTTGGAATGCTAGGGTCGCCCCAACTGGCTCACAGCCCCTGTGGCCATACGGCCAACATATATAATTTCTCCTTTCTTATTTCTCTTCATTTAGCAAAGATCATTTATTCCATTGTTAGAGAAATCCAATGGTGAGATGATATTCTGAATGGAGGTAAGTGTTGAGAACGATTTGGGGTGCATTTTTATCACTTCCTTCATGTTTTCTTTGTTTCCTTATAATTCCTTCCTTTTTAGCTTTATGTAAAATATTTATTTCTTCACTTTGTGAGCTCGATTCCTCCTTCGTTCTTCATCATTTTGAGCTTAATTTTATAGCATGCGCTCTCTGAGCTGGGCTCTACGAGCTGGTACCTTGAGTTTTTTTCGAACCTTGGGGCCTATAGGCCCATTTTAGGCCCCAAATTTTGGTCCAACCCTAAATTTAGTATAATTAGTACCGCTAGACTTTTATTGATTCCTGGATTCATATTTTATCAATTTCAGAACCGTTCGAGGTCGTTTGCTATCAGTTGGGCTGATATTTAAAGGTTGCAGCGCATTAGTTGTCGGACAATAAGTGGGCTCCGTGAAGCTTTCTCTAGGCGTATAACTTACATAATTGTACTAAATAGAATCTGTGAGTTGGGTTTTCTAAGTTGTTGTCGTGTACTTGACCGCTTATTCGCTCCCTTTTTGCTCCTTCTTAGAGATTGGCTTCGGTATAGCACGACGCCCGTGACTTAATATTGCCCTTGAAAAGGTTGTAGGGTGACTCTGGAAGTAGTAGAACGCTATTTCTTGGGTTGGATTTTAGGTTTTTGCCCTCGGATTTGGGCTGGTGTATTTTGCTCCTAGTTGTAGCTTAGTTGAGTCTGTGCGGTGCATAGGTTAGCTGTAGATATTATTGTGATGTTGCATCTATACTTCGAGAGAGGAGGCTTCGTTCTGAGAGTGCATTTGGGGTTGGGGCCCGTATCAGCGTTTACAATATGATTATTGAGTCGTGGAGGCTGGTCGCCTGGTAATATAATAATGCAAATGGACAAATTTAAAAAAAAAATAGAACTTTCTGATAATAATATAAGTTAATAGATCTTCACTCATTTTAGACTCGATTTTGTGCCGAGCACCGGTACTACCCTTTTCCCATGATTTAGACTAGATTTCGCACTCTGATACCGAATACTATTACTTACTACTTATACTGGTTCTTGAGTCCGACTTTGTTCGGCATTGAGTACAGCCTCTGGCACTTGAGTCCGTCTTTGCGTGGCAATGAGTACAACTTTTCTATACTTATCATGCTTGTTGATTTGAGGACCTTGATGATACTACCATATCTCAGCGCAGGGTGCCCTGAATTGTCGAGGTTACGACGCGATGATACTATTATACTGAGGCATTGTATGCCATATTATGAGACTTTCTGAAACTGTGTGATATTAGGATGTAAGATTATTGTGACATTTGAGATTTGTACGTGATGGGCGTACCTCCATGGACCCCCTGCCTCTAGACTGCGTGCGACTGGAGGAGAGGTATAGGTTGGAGTAAGGATATACGAGGATTAGCCCTTCCATGGATCCTTCCTGTCGGGCCTATGGGTACTGGAGGAGGAGTGTACACAAGAATTGTGCCGTTGTGTTACTTTTATTCACTTGTTTGATTCAGTGTGCCTTCGGTAGTACGGAATGTCGGTGGGTGAGCGTGACTTCTGTGTACACTGTCATTCTTATGGGGGCTTGGTAGTTTTAATTTACTTATTGTCTTTCTATAGTTACAATTTAAACTAGTTATAGTCCTTACTTTTGGACCTTCTTACTCTGTGGATTATTTGTGTGTTGTGCTATTTTTTTTATCACCCTCACTTCTTGTATCTTGAGTTTATCAGTATACCGTTTATGTCCCTATTGCCTGTGTTACCTGTTCTTTCTGCTTTTACTTATTATTTTTGTTTGTTGCAAGGACCCGGGGGTACGTTCTTTCCTTCTACATGTGATCCTATTCTGTGTTTTAGCTAGCATTGACCATGATCCATCTGTCTCTTTGCTCCCTGTCTGTGTAACTAGCTTCCCATGTCATATTACTTACTTTGGTAGACCTTACTTTCTTGCATTCCTGTTATTTACTGTTTTTATGTTTGTCATGTGCCTAATCGGCCCTCAAAACCTACTAGGTAGCATTTCTTTACAAAAAGCATTTCACATTCATTATATCCTCCTCATTTAATAATACACCTTATCTCCACCTTCACCTCCATAGCATCTGTCATCGCCGCCCTATACCCTTACCTCCCACGGTACTTATCAAAATTATATTCAAATGATTTTAATATAAAAAACAAGTAAAAAAATTATTTTTAGCACAACATTCAAGCAAAATAAATAAAAGAAAAAGTAAAAGATATCTCTCAATTCCTCTTTACTCGTCTATTTGACTTGACAATGTACTAAGAAATTATATATTAGGAGTGAAAATACAAAACTGTCCTTATTAATTATATTTTACAATTTAAATTTGATTATAAAGCTTTATCATGTTATTTTATAATTAAATAATATAAGAAAATTACTAAATATTTTATGATTTGCTAAAATAGATTAGTGAAAGATAAATAATTTTTAATATAAGAAATAAATAAAAAACAAATAATCTAACAAGGAACAAAAAGAGATTTACCAAAGATTACTACAATATATAGTTCAAAAACAAAGGTTTAAATAAAAATATTATAAAATAATTAATAAGGACAAAAGCAATAATATGTTGGAAAAAATAATAGATATGTGTAGTAACCTCATTGCATCAAAAATTTTGTGAGGACTACCAAACATATCTTATTCTCTCTTATGTGAAATATATATTTTCATATGACAAAATATATTTAATAATATATTTTTATATGACAAAATATTTTGTAGACATTCCTTCACATAATACAAAAAGAATAGAAAAGTTAATGACATTATTTATTTTTCTCACTTTTAATTTTTTTTCTTAAAATGGATGTTAAAATTTATATATTTTTTAATTTATCTTAATTTTACTTATTTTTTAAGAAATTTATATTGTAATTTTTTAAATGTTCATGGAGTTATGATTTCATGTTTAATTTAATTGTTTTGTTCTAAATTGTTTAAAATATTGATTATCTTTTATAAATCATTTCAACGTCCGGAAATGCGAAAAATCACTTCCGTTTGCAATTTTTTATTAATATTATTATTTTTTTTGGAGAGTTAAACTATAACTTTTTTAGAAATACTTTTAGTTATACTAAGATGGTACTAAAGTAGAAAGGGAATGTCATGATAACACTTTTACTTGTCTATGATAACTTTTCTTAAGAAAAAAAAAGAAGATAATTTTAAATAAATTTAATAACCATTTCCGTATATAAGAATTAGACAATAAAATTTTGATCAATTTTAAAATTGCAAAAAATAGCTAGATTTTTTGTGGGGTGTCTATTTTTCTTTCGACTCATCACTCTCTTTGTAACATTTAAGAAGCTCATATAGTTATTTAAAGTTATCAAAATGAATGAGTACTTGCAAGTAATTAAAACTTCATTTAATAATACAATAGATTTAAAAAAACATGTAAAGACTATAAAAGTTGAGATCCTCTCTTATGTTAATGTACTTAGATATGTAAGCCCATGATAATATGGACTCATTATATGTTACTTTTTATTTTAAATTATGTGGCATAGATAAATGTTGAGATTCAATTAAATACTTTTATATATTTTTAAAAAAATAATTTGTTAATTATTGTAATTTATAATATTTTTTTACATAACTTTCAAAAAGTATATGTTATTTCTTTTGTCCCAATTTATATAATAATGATAGAATTTTGAGAGTCACTCGAATATTAATGTCTTTTAAATATAACCTTGAAAGTACTTTTTACGTTATTTTATATCATAAATGTTATTTTCTCTATTCTAATTTATATGACATTGATAAAATTTTAAGAGTCGATCGAAACTTTTATGTATTTTTTAAATACTCTAAGTTGCTAACTAGTGTGATTTTTCGTACATTTTATGTAATAATTAGATAGTATATGTTCCTTTCTTTGTCCCAATTTGTACGGCTGTGATAAAATTTTGAGAGATAATCGATTTTATATGTCTTTTAAATATTTTTAGTTATTAATTATTCTGATTTATAGTATGTTTCATGTTATTTTCAACCTATATCAGTTTATGCGGCACTAATAATTTCGTGAGTCAAACTTTTTTTTATATGTATTTTAAATATTTTAAGATTTATTTATTGTTATTTATAATATTTTTATGTAATTTCAAAATAAATATTAGTAACTCTACAAAAGTAGAAGGGCAAAATGGTCATATTTTTGCTCGTTCTAAGCTCTTCTATTTCCTCTTACTGATTTATAGTACCTTTTACATAATTTTTAAATAATATATGTTATTTTTTGTATCCAAACTTATGTGATACTTATAAAATTTCGAGAGTTAATCAAATATTTTATGTCTTTTAAATATTTTAAATCATTAATTATTCTAATTTATAGTGCTTTTTACGTTATTTTTAAATCATGTATGTTATTTTTTATATCCCAACTTATGCGGCACTGATAGAATTTGGAGAGTCAATTGAAATTTTTATATGATTTTTACACATTTTAAATTATTAATAATTGTAATTTTGAATACTTTTTACGTCATTTTCAATCAATCCCAATTTATGTGGTATCAGTAGAATTTTGAGAATCAATTATCTTTCTTATTATGTCTTTTAATATTCTAAAATTAATTATTGTGATTTATAGTAATTTTTATATAAATTTTAAATACATAAGTAATTCTAGAAAATCGAAAAGGCGTAATAATTATTTGACTTGACTGACCCTAGGTTACCGAATCAATTATGACTTTTAAATAATTTAAGATTACTCATAGGTATTTCTATTAATTTATTATATACTTTTTAAATAAATATAAATAAAATAATGTTTTACTTGACTGACCTTGCTGGATTCCCTCTTACATATAAGAGTAGAAGTAATATATAATTCCAGCCATAAATATAAAATATATAAACAACATAAATAGCCAGTAGGATGTCTATATCCAGCCGTATAGACTTGACCCAGCAGAAACTTTAACAATGCTACTTATTAAGAGTAGTACATAGGGATGTGTATATCGAATACATTAAAAAAACTCTTTATTCCAATATGCATCTGTTTGGCTTTAGTAATCTATTTTGGTGTTGTTATTCTAGTACTACGAATACATTAAAAAAATTCTTTATTCCAACCAATATGCATCTGTTTGGCTTTAGTAATCTATTTTGGTGTTGTTATTCTAGTACTACTTACTAATAGTCCTAACATATTAGGTGGATGAGAAAGACGAGTTCTCATCATAGTAGGGTCCTACACGAAATTAATATGGGTGGAAATAGAAATTTAGGTCTATGAGTCGAGGACAAGACATTTTGAGATGCCATTTTCTCCTGGATCAAGTTCCCAACTTAACCTATATTTGTTTCCATTTTTCAAAGAAACTTTTGCCAGTAAGCTTTCTTTTCTCAGCAGTTCTTGTCATTGTTGGTTTACTTACAAGTTATAAATTCTCATTCGAAAAGCCATCACAATGTTAAAAAGGAGCAGCGATTGCTCTCTTCATACTCTCTAGTGTCATCTTTACTAATGATCTTAAAGTATGAGAATTTTATCCAGAGTGAAGTTCAATAAAAATATATAAGAATTAGGATAGGGCAGATGCGTTGAAATTTTAGAATGAAAGAACGGAGCCAAACATATATTTGTTTGAATTAGGACAATTAAACTCCACATATATTTGTTTGAAAATGTCTTTTTAGTCAAAATATTTTCTTCTATAACAAGCACACCCTTAATTTAGAAGAAACACAGATATGTTCATCAGGAATTAAATTTTCAAAACCAAGAACAGAGTAGGTATTTTTTAGTGAAAAGATAAGTGATATATATATATATATGCATATTTATACGTACCGCTTCTAGTACCCTGAGACGGATGATTGAGGAAATTGTGGGTGGAATACCTCAAATAACAACCAGCCATCAAAGCTCTAGCATCCCTGTTAGGCAAACATCCGTTAATAAGTTCCCTTGCCTTGTCCAAACATTCTCTGCAACCTTGTTTGCTTACTGTTCTCCAACACTGTGCCAGTCCATAAACTCCGTTCAATTGTGCCACTGCATATCCATCCTTTGTAATAGCTGTTTTCGTCACGTTTTCAATCAAATTTCCAGCTGCGGCGACCAAAGCCAATTGATCTTGACTAGTAATAGCCCCTCCAAGGGAGCTGGTGCAGTTCACTTTATCTTCAACAGAGTCAGTAGTTTCGCCCAAGAAGTTGTAGTAATCATAACGAAGGAAACAGCCATCAAGATATACACGGCCAGAGACAGCAGGGAGGCAATTAGGGAGTTTGGAACAACTTATAAGGAAGCATTGAAGGCAGTCGTTGTGTGGAAGATCTTGGTAACAGTTTGCTAGAGCATATATAGAGATGTCTGTCGAATTTACAGCATAGCTGCCCCATCCATGTTCTCTCACAAGCTCTGTCACCACTTGCATTTCTTTAGTATACTGTGGGATGATAATCGACGGCAATGTCGTGTTCGTTCCACATATCCTCCCTGCTTCAGAAATCCGAGGATCGGCATCACTGTCTAAACAAAAATTAGCCAAGAAAATGACGATCACCCATTTTAGAAAAAGAGGAAAACTAATTGAGCCCCAGCCTCTGAATTGCATCTAAATCCAAAAAATGAAAATCGGTGGAGGAACAAGATAAGAGAGAAATTTGTAATGAATGTAAACGGTTTTCTTGATCAAAATGATTGCCACTTTACTGCTAAATTTCAATTGCTACCATATTCTTTAAACCGTAATTACCTAATCCTACAATATCTAATAGTATACTAGTTAATTACTAAGCCATACGCATTTAACTTTTTCGCCGTTGAAGTGCCATTGACCCTTCATGGTCATCTTTGTGGTGCTCTCAGGAAATTGCTACATCCGGGTCCACCACTAACAAATAAATATACTTTTGCCTAAAATAATAATGAAAGTTATAGCATGAATCTGAAAGTAATGATATAAAATAAGAAAGTAAGACGAGACATGAATAGGTGATGACAGTTTTTTTTATTTCTTTGAGATATATTCAAGTATCTTTAAGTTAATCTAAGATGATATACAATATCACTATTTCACTATTTATAATTATAATATCCCAAATTTTTGAACTAAGACTTAAATCGTTATACTGCCACGATCCATCTCTCAGATTGTGAGGGATATCTACAACCCACCATAGGCAAATCACCCACCATAGGCAAATGCAAGAATAAAAGCTAAAACGGAAGATAAACATAACTATGTAAAAATAAAAGACAAGCGGAAGTTTAAATACAGTAAAAAATTCTCAAAACTCGATAGCCAATTCATAGAGACTCTAGAATACGAACACAAACTAAGAAATAAGAAGTACAGAATTTTTCTCAAATACAAATGACAAGGGAAAGATAAAAAAGATAAAGCAGACTAAGGCGCCAGGAACCGTCCACTACCTCTGTATGAACCAACAACACGACTAAAATTAACGACGCTCACTCGTACTCAGATATGCACAAGAAAGATTCAAAAGTATAGTATTAGTAACAAATAGCCGAAACAATCGGATAACCACTAGGCATCATTGGTCGACTAGGCTCATATAAAATATAAAAGCAGTAAGTAGACAGACACAGATGTCAACCAATAAAGCAAGCACAAGAAACTAAGCAGAATATAGACAAATAGATACCCTAGAAAACTTTGTTAAATAAATATGAGAACGTACCTAAATGCATGCTCTGCTAAGAGTAGACAAATAAACATATTGAAAGTAGTGATATTCCAGTAACCTCATATAACGGGAATACGAATAAAGGGATAACTACAACTAAATACTGAAATAATATGAAGTCTGAGAGAGCTCAAAGAGTTTAACCAGCAAGTAATTGGTGCAATAATAAGTAAATAAAAATATGAACGAGTGTCAATACACCCGAGAGATACAAACCAGTGAACGCAAACCCTCCGACGGCCCATACAACCGGGGAGTACAACCAGAAAGCAGCACTCTATGATAGTGTATGCAAAATTAGAAGATATGATGCTAGAATCTCTCTAGTAGTTGATATCATTGAGTATATAGGATTTTAAAATTCTGATGCCTCCTCCTCCAGCCCTGTCATCACAAAACCTCACTCGTAGGGGAAGCCTTGAAATTTGTGTTCCATGTATCGCTTCCTACATTGAGAAGGGGCAAACCTTTCATAAGGAACATTTATACCTCTAACCATAGTGGGAGTATTATTTAGAGAAGAAAAAGAAGTGTCTTATACAATGTTTTTTATATAAATCAATAAGAGGGTAAGCAAAAAATA
>JBDJHY010000094.1:11119633-11130807 GCA_039654485.1 Withania somnifera
CTTTCTATATATAGAAACTTTCCACTTTTAGAATTTTTGGTTTTGTATTGTATTTTATTTCATAACTTAAACAACATTAGAGATATTTCATAAATTTGAAATATTAAAATCATCAAGCTTCAAAGAATTCAAGGCCCTTGATAAGATTTACACAAAATACATGATTTTCATGGGAGTCTTCATATGGGTTCATACTTGTTTCTTATTTTGTGCATGAAACTTATTGTGTTTTTAAAACCCAAGAATTTTATGAAATAAAATGGTTTTTAATATATTTTATTAACTATAATTGGGAGTTTTTACTTGATAATTAGAATCCCCACAAATTTGAACTTCCATAAAGACTTCTCAACTTTTGAAGGGTTTGGGGGTTGATTTTTGGGACCCAAGTTAAGGCTAGAAATGGGTGTTTCATATCATAATTTCTCATAGGTAAATTATTAATTGTCTATATTTTGTAGAGTTAGAGACGTTACTTGAAGGAAAGGCACCCATTTGATTTACCACTTCAATTAAGGAAAGTGGAGGCTTGACCCTTTTACAAAGCATTTTAGAACATAAGTATTGTATTATTGTGATTAGTTAAACATACTGATTATTTTGGGGGAATGCTCATGAGAGGATTACATGTGTTGTTGTGATATCATATTTGATTTTATGCCAGTGTGGGGGTCTTGTTAAGCTACTCGCTTTGAATTGTTCCATGATGCATTATATGTATTTTTTGACTTCGATTGAGCCATATTTCATTCTGTTTGTCATGAAGCCCATGAGTGGCCTTGATATGTATTGATTTTCATCATCGTACTTTGATATGCAGTTGGATTGTTATGATTTGCATGCACTTGCATATTGATATCGAGAGGACCATTGGCCTATGTATTATTCTTGGTATGGTCTTTAGATATAACGGTAAACGAAATACAAAGAGGAATGTGATAAAATAGCAAGGACCGAGGTGTTATTTCCAGTATCTCAATGAATTTTATATAATATGAAAAGTACAAGAAATGAGGTGTTAATTTCGGTATTTCTATGACATTGATATGATACAAAAATGTCAAGGACCAAGGTGCAATTTTCGGTATTACCATGACATTGATATGATATGAAAAGTGCAAGGACTGAGGTGTTATTTTTGATATTTTCATGACATTAATATGATATAAAAAGTACAAGGACCATGGTACAATTTCTAGTATTTCTAAGGGACATGAGATAAACTTTCATTTTATTTCATTGTATTGCATTACATTGCATACTTATGGATGAATACTTGTTAATTCATATTTTGTAAGCATTTCTGTCATGGAGTAGCTCTTTTACTCATGCTTATATTGTTAATGTGTTCTAATTAACCTAATGTTGAGATGATATAGTGTTCCTGAGATGACTAGACAGACATGTGCTCTTGAAATTAATGAGAAATATCTACTGAAATTGATGAGAATTGAAACGAAAGAACTCAAATATTGTGAACTGAAGGTAATTAATGGATATAGATGAGGTCGATGTCATGAGACACTTGAGATTTTTTTGATACATATTATCTCTGTCAATTCTTCTTAGAATTCGTTCCACGATTTTACCTTTCGGTTGCATCGAATGTACCATTCCTACCACAACCAACATTGTGGAATAAAGACTAATCAAGTTTTGATGGACTCCATATATGAGGCCTTTGAACAGTAAGTGGGATTATTTACATGAATTACAAGGCGGACTCGAGAGGAAGGTCGCCTCTAAATGGGATAAGTACCAGTTTACACTTTGGATATGACATGTGTAATTTTACTTGATAGTTGATACTTTGTTGAATTATTCGGAAATGAGTAGTTTATATTTTTTTGTTTATTGACATGATATTCGATTGAGGTAGAAATTTACTTGGTTATTTTATAGCGAGTTTAGGTTTGGTACTTGTCTTCATGATTATTTTACATTGCGTAGTTTGTCATTTACTTTTCATTATGAACTCTTGGCTATGATATAATTTGCATCTGGTAGTCTTGAGGATTGTGGTTACGATGATCAGAATAATAGGTGTTCTTCATCATTATTTTTAGTGTCGAGACATGTATACTTGTTGATTACCCGTTGTTTATATGGTACTCACTCCCTTTGTTTCTACACTTGTGTAAGTTCAAAGTCCAGAATGATATGATGATTTTCCTTTCAATCAAGTTTGAGAATTCTAGATCCTATAGTCAAGGTTGTTATTAGTCATTTGGAAGATTCCCAACTCTATTTATTTTATGGATTTGATTCATTTTGAGGATTAGAGACATTGAAACTATGTATTTATTTCGACTATGTACTTCTTTTATTAGAGGCTTGTAAACTTTCACACCAGTTTCTAGATGGAATTTATATATGGTTTTGATCTTTTATCTCCTTTAATTCTCATTGACTATTTACTTTCTGACTGTACACTTAAAGAATTGTACAAGCTTAATTGCCTAGGTGGTTTTAGGCAAGTGTCATCATGGCTTAGGATTATGTGTCATGAAAAGGTGGTACCAGAGCTCTAGGTTCAATGGTTCTCATATGTGTAGAGGCCAAGGTATAGTAGAGTCTCGCTAATCAATATGGAGACATCTTCACTTATCTTTGAGAAAAAATGTCCCTTTATTTTTTCACTCATATCGGGCATTGTTTGTCTCTCTGGATTCCTAAGTACTTGATCTCTCTTATATATGTTTCCTCCAGGTGGGATTTCATGGTGTGTCTATGATGTGTGACTTGATATTAGAGACGAAGAAGTGGACTTATGTAAAGGATATATATTCGGGCTTGGACTATTTTATGTTTCAATAATTGATTGAGCAAAGTCATTGTTCGATGATGAACTCTGAGGATATTTTTATGTGAAGATAGAATTAAAGGTTTGAAGGACTTTGTGAACACCTTATTTTCTTCATTCAATTATTAATTTATGGAAGGAGAGCATATATGACATACCTGATATCAAAAGTGGTTTTATAGTTAAAAATGATATAAAAAAGGGAGTGATCGAGTGATGTACATGATAATCTTTAGTATTGCGATTGGACCATTTATGGGTGGACTACTTAGTGTATTATGAGTATGGTGTTGCTCCAACTTAGGTTAGAATTCCTAGAACATTTACCTAAAGTGAGTATGTTAATGGTGGTTCAATAAATTATTATTTTAATAGATGTTTATATCATTAGTATATGGAATGATCAAAGTTGCGGAGCGCCAACATATTTACTAAAAGAACAACGAGTATGGTAACTTATGGTAAAGCTTTTATTATATTGATTTTCAAGGTGGTATTACTACTTTTGATACTTGTATGAGGGGTATTTGAATTATACCATCTATTGGGTGTGGATAAATTAGAGGGTTTTAGCCTTAAAATGTGAGTTATCTACAGTTCTCATCACAATGCGTTTTAGGTAGAGGCCTCAATCTCAGTGATTACTAGTATCATCCTAGTTGCCATCAACCGAAAACATAATTGTTAGATCTTGGATCTACACATTCTTATATACCTTCAGATTTTATGTTAGTTTTGATATGATGAGCCACCATCTACCAATTTCCTTGCATGTTCCTACACCCATAGGAGATTATTTAGTGGTAGATCGAGCATATCGATCCTGTGTTATTTCTATAGTAGGATAAGACAATTGGGTAGACTTAATCCTTCTTGACGTGCTATAATTTAATGTTATTATAGGTGAGGATTGAATTTCTCCTCACCATGCAGTATTGGATTGTTACTCCAAAATAAAAACTTTAGACATGTCTGGGGTTTCGAAGACTGAATAGAAAGGTTCCAAGGGTTCTTATCCTACTAGAGTGATTTCTTTTCCTCGCGCGCAGAGGATGATTGACAGGAGTTTTCTATCTTATTTATATTTCATTAGATACATCAGTTTTGATACTCCTCTATTTTTTTTTTTTACCCATTTTTCATGAGTTTTGCTATGTCTTTCCTGTCTATTTTCCAGGTGTTTCCTCCTAATAGGGACATCAATTTTCTATTGAATTAGAGCCGAGAACTAAGCTTATTTATGTTCCTTTATACCGTCTTGCTCCAGCTGATTTAAAGGAGTTAAAGGAGAAATTTTATGATTTTTTAAATAAGGGATTTATTAGACTGAGTGTCTCTCTGTGGGGTGATCTTGTTTTGTTTGTGAATAAGAAACACAAATTTATAAGTATATGCATCGATTACAAACAACTTAATCAGGATACTATCAAGAATAAATATATATTTTCTCAGATTGATGACTTATTTGTTCAGTTGTAGGATACACCAGTGTTTTTAAAGATTGACTTGAGGTATGGTATCAACATCTGAGGATTAGGGCATTAGATGTCCCTAAGACAGCTTTTCGCACCTGCTGTGGACATTATGTGTTTCTGGTTATGTCCTTCAGGCTGACTAATGTCCCCATTACATTCATTGAGCTGATGAATAGAGTGTTCCAGCATTATTTATACTCCTTCGTGTTAGTCTTCACTGATGATATCTTGGTCTATTCGAGGCGAGCGACGTACAGCATTTGAGATTGGTGCTCCAGTATTTAAGAAATGAGAGGTTGTATGCCAAGTCCACTAAGTGTATTTTTTGTCTTAGAAAAGTATAATTTTTGGGACACATAGTGTCCAAGAAGGGTATCATGGTCGACTTTACAAAGACTGAGGTAGTTCATGGTTGGAATAGACCTACTTCCCCTATAGAGATTTTGTAGCTTCGTAGACTTGGCAGGGTACTATAGCATATTTTTTCAAGAGTTTTCTTTTATCGCGGATCCATTACTCTGTTGTACCAAAAAAATATCTCTTTCTAGTTCTAGGATGAGTGCGAGGGAGTTTTCAAAGGCTTAAGGCCTTCTTGACTTCTGCACCAATATTGAACTTACCTGTTGATGGTAAGCCTTTTATCATTTATTGTAATCCTTCTCGAGTTGGCTTGCGGGGTGTGTAGATGAAAAACGGAATGCGTAATGCTTATGCTCCTAAACAGTTGAAGAGGTCATGAGAAGAACTACCTTATACATGATCTTGAGTTGCTAGTTGTGGTGTTTGTGTTGAAGTTATGGTGACATTATTTATATGGGGTTCATTGTGATATGTTCACGAATCACTGAAATAACCATTATATCTTAAGCTAGAGGGATCTGAGTTTGAGGAAGAGGCGGTGCATTAAATTACTAAAGGGTTATGACATGACTATTCCTTATCACCCAGGGAAGGTTAATGTTGTAGCCAATGCATTGAGTTGAAAATCATCTAGTTTAGACAGTATTGCTTCGATTCATGCTAAGATTCGACCTTTAGCTTGAGAGGTTTAGAATTTAGCGGACAATTTGATTCTTTTTTAGATTTCAGCTAGTGGAAGTATCCTTGATTATTTTAGTCTTGTTCTTCCCTCACGGAACATGTTAGGGAAGAGGAATACGAGGATGAAAAGTTGTGTATCATTAGAGGATGTACATTCCTTAATTGACGTGGGAGTGCATTACCACAGATTATATGTGGGTCAGTCTAAGACTGTGGGTGGATATGATTTTATTTTGGTTGTTATGGATCAACTGACTAAATCTCCCATTTTATTTCGATCAAAGTGGATTATAAAATTGAGAAACTAATAGAGATTTACCTTAGCCACATTCTGCGGTTTGCATGATGTTCCTGTTTCTATCATTTTGGACTGAGGATCCTTGTTCACTTTGCATTTCAAGAGAGCCTATTACCATGGATTGGTCACCTAACTTGATATGAGTATGGCCTTTCACCCTCAGACTGATGGCCATTTAAGAAGACTATTTAGGATCGAGAAGATATGCTTCATTCTTGTCTTATTGATTTCGAGGATCATTGGGATAAGTATTTATCGTTAGAGGAGTTCACTTATAACTAACAACTATCACTCTAGTATTCATATTGCACCTTTTTGATGTATTGTAATATAGGATATATATATATATATATATTTCTATTTGGATGGTTTGATGCATTTAAGGTGATATCCCTCCATACAAATGTTCCTCGTGATACTATGAAGAAGGTTTGAGTTATTCAAAGTTGATTGTTGATATCCCAGAGCAAGCAAAAAAGTTATACAGACTAGTGGGTTCGACCTTCAGAGTTTATGGAGGGTGATTGTATTATGCAAGAAATGTCACCCATGAAGGGTGTGATGAGATTCGGGAAGAATGGAAAGCTTAGCCTTTGATTCATTGGCCCATTGAGATCCTTGAGAGGGTTAGAGAAGTAGCTTATAAGTTCTCCTTTCCACCTAGATTATCGGTGGTACATCCTACCTTCTATGTCTCTATGATTTGAAAGAATGTTCTGGATGATTCCCATGTTATTCATTCTGAGTCTGTGGGGTTAGATCCGGATTTTACCTATGAGGGGGAGCCGATAACGATCTTAGACTGACAGGTGAGGAAATTGAGAACCAAGGATACCGATTCAGTGGAATTTTAATGGAAGAATAGCCCAATTTTAGAGGCCACATGGAGATTGAGTCTAATAGATGTGTCCAAAACCCAAAATTCTTTGATATTTTAGGTATTTTCTATCTCTTTATATTCAGAGACGATCATGGTTTTTGGTGGTGGATGGTATAATAACATAACCAAGAAAGTCATTTTGGTAACTTTATGAAAAATTACCATTTCACCCTTTCTAGATAGTTTCCCCAAGTCATATTTGTTAGTTTACAAGATTACATTGAGAATTGGGGCGAAAACATTGTGAATTTCAGGAATTTCGTAGTGATTTGTGGTCCTTGTGTTGAGTATTTAGACTTATCTTGAGCTTATGGCCTGGAAATGAAATTCTACCAGTTTCTTTAAATGCGTAATTTAGAAAAACCATTGTTATCTATCCTAGACTTTTCATGTTGACTAAATCACATTTGATGGGATACCGTTGAGTTTTGAGGCCAAAATGGAACTTTGTTCAATATTTGATGATTTAGCCCTTGGATTTAGAATTCTTAATTACTTTGGATCTGAGAGGTCTAATTTGATCTAGTAAAAGTTTTGGATAGTGTTTGATGAGTTTCGGATAAGTTTTGATAATTTAGATCAAAGTTTCTGATTTACAAACACAGAGGTATATCGGGTAACAAAGACCTCCAATACTCATTTCAGTGATTCCAATGTACCCTTAATGTCTTTTACACTCAAAATTAATATATGTTTTGTGTCATAGGTTCCGGTGTGTTCTGGGCTAAAATGAAAGTTAGAGACAAAATCGAGACAAAAGAAGGGTACTGGTCGTACCCTAGAGGGACGGACCGTGCCTAGGGTCATTCCCAACCTCCTTAGAAACCTAGAGGGTGGTATGGACTATCCCTAATCATTACTATCACTCCTCCTATACTTAGCCAATTTTTATCCTTTAAGCAACTTTTAAGTGAAGGGTATTTCGGGGTTTCTACATACTCTCTTGTTTATATACAACCCTTGCAAGACTTTAGCCTCAGTTTTCACACTCCAAAATCCCTTTTAACACCATTAGTTATATTTAATCAATTGGTAAGATTGAAATTATCAAACTTCAAAGAATTCAAGGCCCTTGGTAAGATTTACTCAAAATACAAGATTTTCATTGGATTTTTCATACGGGTTCATACTTTTTTATTATTTTGTGCATTATTAAGGTTTTAAAACCCAAGATTTTTATGAAATAAAATGGTGTTTAATCTATTTTATGAACCAATAGTGTGATTTTTACTTGATAATTTGAATACTCATGACATGGGTGACTTGAATTTCCATATAAACATTTCAAAATTTGAAGGGGTTTTAGGGTTGGTTTCTGGGACCCAAGTTAAGGCATGCATTATGGTTATTTCATATCATAATTCCTCATAGGAAAACTATCAATTGTCTAGATTTTGTGGAGTTGGAGATGCGATGTGAAGTCAAGGAACCCATTTAATTTCCCATTTTGTTTTCTTAAGGTAAGTAGATACTTGACCCTTTTAGAAAACTTTGTAGAACACATGTAGTGTATTATTGAGATTACTTGAACATAATGATTATTTTTTGGGAATACTCAGGAGAGGCTTGCATATGTTTTTGTGATATCATATTTGATTTATATGTCCATGAAGGGTCCTTGTCGAGGTACTTGTTTTGAATTTTCCCATGATGCATTATATGCTCTTTTGAATTTGATCAAGCCATATTTAATTATATTTTTGTCGTGAAGTCCTTAAGTGTCTTTGATATGCATTGGTTTCGATCATCTATCTTTGACATGCATTTGGATTGTTATGATTTGCATACACTTGCATATTGATATTAAAAGGACCATTGGTCAATGTGTTATTCCCAGTATGGTCTTGAGATACAAAGGAAAATAAAGACAAAGAGGAATATGATTAAAAAAAAGGCAAGGATAGAGGTGTTATTCCATGTATTTCCATGACAATGATACAATATAAGAAGTGAAAGGACCGAGGTATTGTTTTTGGTATTTCCATTACATTGATATGATATTAAAAATCACTGAGGTGAGATTTCTAATATTTCCATGACATTGTTATGATATGAAAAGTGCAACGACCGAGGTGTCATTTCCGGTATTTCCATGACATTGATACGATATGAAAAGTACAAGATTAAGGTATATTTTTTTATATTTCCATGACATTGATATGATATAAAAAAGTGCAAGGACTGAGGTGGAATTTTTGGTATTGCTAAGGTACATAAGACAGACTTGCATTTCATTGCATTGCACACTTATGGATGGGAACTTGTTAATTTATATTTCGTTAGCATGTATGTCATGGAGTAAATCTTTTACTTATGCCTATATTATTGATGTGTTATATTTACCCTATTTTTTAGAATAATATTCTGAGCCTGAGATGACTACATTAGACATATGCTCTTGAAATTGATGAGAAATATCTATTGAATTTTATGAAAAATTATGAGAAAGAAACTCGAATATTGTGAATTGAAGGTAATTGATGGATATAGATAGGGTTGATGTTATAAGATACTTGAGATGGTTTTGTTACATATTATCTTGGCATATTCATATTAGTGTTTATTCCACGAGTTTACCTTTTGGTTTCATTGGATGTACCCTTTTTACAGCGACCAAACTTTTAGAGTAAGGACTAATCGAGGTTCCATGGACTCCATCTATGAGGTCTTGGAATAGTAAGAGGTACTATTCCATCAATTATGAAATGGACTCGAGAGGGAGGACCCCACAGAATGGCTAAGTATCGGTTTACATTTTGGATGTGACATGAGTAATTCACTTGATAGCTTATACATTATTGAATTGTTTTGAAATGGGTAGTTGATACTTTTTTGTGATGGAATTGATATTCGATTGAGGTAGAACTTTACTTGGTTGATTTATACCGAGTTCATAGTTGGTACTTATCTTTGCAATTGTTTTACACTATGTAATTTGTCATTTACTTTTCATTATGAATTGTTGGCTATGATCTAATTTGCAGCTAGCAGTATGGAGGATTCTGGTTGGGATGATCAGAGTTGTAGGTATTCTTCATTGATCCTTTTTCGTGCTGATCCAGGGATACTTGTTCAGTACCTATTGTTTATTTGGTATTCACCCCCTTACTTTCTACACTTTTGTAGGTTCAGAGTCCAGAGTGGTGTGATCATTTTCCTTTTGATCATATCCAAGGCTTTGACATCCTAGAGTCAAGGTAGTTGTTAGTTATTCGGTAGATGTCAGAACTCTGTTTATTTTATGTATTTGATCCATTTTGAAGATTCGATATATTGAGATTATGTATTTGCTTTGTCTATGTACTTCTTTTATTAGACGCATGTACACTATGAAACCAGTTTTCGGGTGGAGTTTATAAATGATTTTGATCTCGTATCTTCTTTATTTCTCATTGACTATTTACTTACCGCATTTACCCTTATAGCATTGTACAGGCTTACTTGTCTAGGTGGGTTTAGGCAGGTTCCATTACGTCTTGGGATATTAGGTCGTGACAAGGTTATATCAGAGCTCTAGGTTCAATGGGTTTCACATGTGTATAAGTCAAGGTTTAGTAGAGTCTCGCAATTTATTTAGAGACATCTGCACCTATCTTTAAGAGGCTACAAAATTTTTAGGAAATTTCTATTCACTCTAATCATACATTGTTTGTCCCTCTAGATTTCTATGTCCTTGTTCGCTCTTGGTTATGTCGCCACTAGTTTGGATTTCATAGTGTGTATATGATGTGAGAATTGATATTAGAGAGAAGAAGAGGACTTATGTAAAGGATATGTATCCGAACTTGGACTATTTTATGATTCGTTGTTCAATCAAGCATAGTCATTGTTCTATGATGCAGTCTGAGGATATTTGTATGTGAAGACAAAATAAAAGAGTTAAAGGACTTTGCCTTATTTTCTTTGATCAGTTATTCATCAACAGGAGGAGCACATATGTGGCATACTCGGTATCATAAGTGGTTTGACATTTAAGAATGATGTACCAAAGTAATTAATCGAGTGATGTACATGATAACTTGATATTGCGATTCTACCTTTCATGGGTAGACTACTAGTGTATTATGAGTATGGTGTTTCTGCAACTAAGGTTAGAATTCCTACTACAGTCACCTTAAATGAATATGTCAATGGTGGTTCAGTAAATCATTATTTGAATGGATATTTATATCATTGACATACGGAATGATCAAATTTGCTGAGTGCCAATATGTTGACTAGAAGAACAACGAGTATGGTAACTAATGGGAAAGATTTTCTTATATTGATTTTCAAGGTGGTATTGCTACTTTCGGTACTTGTATGAAGTGTATTTGACTTATTCCATCTAGTAGAAAAGTCGTAAAGAGAAATTGAAAGTTGTTTAATTTTACAATACAGGTTATCTACAGTTGACATCACAATGGATTTTTGGTGGAGGGCTTAGGCTCAGTGATTATAGGTATCATCCTAGTGTGCCATCGACTAACAACTGAATTATTTGATCTTGTATCTACACATTATTATATGCCTTCAGATTTTACTGTTAGATTTTATATAACAAGTGACTGTCTACCAGTTTTGTTACATATTCCTACACCTGTAGGAGATTCTTTAATGGTGGATCGGGCATAACAAGCATGTTTTATTTTTTGTGGTAGGGTATGACACTTGGGTAGACTTCATCATTCTTGCCAT
>JBDJHY010000094.1:11163490-11175999 GCA_039654485.1 Withania somnifera
TGGGTAAATGCGAAAAAGAAATATTCAGTGAGAAATAAATAAGATGCAAGGTCAATACCTGTCTAGAAACCACCCAGAAACGAGAGTCACAATGTACAAGCCTCTACTAAACGAAATACATAGTCTCAAATGTCTCGGATCCTCAAATGGATCAAATACATAAAATAAAAAAAGTTCAGGCATCTGCCGCATGACAACCAGCTACCTCGAATCTCAAATCTCAAAGCCTCAGAACTGATCAAAGGGAAAATAATCACACCACTCCGGACTCTGAACTTACACAAGTGAAGAAAACAAGAGAACGAGTACGAAATAAACAACGGGTAATCAGCAAGTATCCCTAGCTTGGCACTAAGATAAAACAATGAAGAACACCTAACTACTCCAATCATCCAAACCATAATCCTCCAGACTACAAACTGCAAATTAGATCATAACCAGCAATTCATATTAGAAAGTAAATGACAAGTTACATAGCGTAAAGATAAACACGTAGTGAAGTACCAAGTCTGAACTCATATTGAATCAACAAGGTAAGGTTCTATATCAATCGAATATCAAGTCCATATCAAAACAATATCAACTAATCATTACCTAACAACTCAATAATGTACCAATTTTCAAGCGAAATTACTCATCTCATAGCCAAAGTGTGAACCGGTGCTTAGCCCATTCGGAGACAGCCTCTCTCTCAAGTCCATTTCACAATTCATGGGAATAATCCCACTTACTGTGTCAAGGCCTCATAGGTGGAGTCTATAGAACCTCGATTAGTTTCCACAAGCTTGGTCGTGGTAGGAAGGGTACATATGATGCAATTGAGAGACAAACTCGTGGAATGAACACTAATAAGAATAGGCCATGATAACATACAACAGAACCACCTCAAATATCTCATAATCAATCTCATCTAGATCCATTCATTACCTTCAATTCACAACATTTGGGTCTTTTCTCATCAATTCTCAACACTTTTCAATAGACGTTTTCGTTTTAACTTCATGAGCACATGTCTAACCTTGCCATTTTAGGCTCACAATATCATTTCAACAACAGGGTGAATAGGACCCATCTAAAGCATAGAAATACGTAAGAGAGATATTCCATAACAGACAAACCCACAAGATATGGAATCAATCAAGTCACCATCCATGTAAGTGCAATGCGGTGCAATAAAGTGAAATGCAAGTCTGTCTCACGTACCTTAGCAATATCAAAAATTACACCTCAGCCACATTGTTTTGGTTACATATCTCAAGATCATGTCAATACGGAAAATAACACCTAGTCCACATTGATTTTTTATATCATATCAAAGCTATGATAATACTGATAACATATCGGCCACTTATCTTTTTATATCATATAAATATCATAGAAATACCGAAAATAACACCGGGCCACATTGTCCTTTTATGGCATAATCTCTTTATCTTTTTTTCCTTTATATATTAAGGCCATACCGAAATCGCACCACAACCACATGGTCTTCTTAATCAATATGCAGGTGCATGAAAATGATAACAATTCATATGCATGTCAAGTGAGATGATGTAATCAATGCATGACGAAGGCCACTCAAGGGCTTCATGACAAAAAGAATAAAGTACGACTCAATCAAGTTCATATAAGGCATGCAATGCATCATCGGACAATCCAAAGAAAATAATTCAATAAGGTCCCACACGAGTACATAAATAAAATATGATATCATAACAACACATGTAAGCCTCTCATGGGCATTCTCAATTAATAGTTACTAAGTTCAATTAGCAACAATGACTATACGTGTTCTACAGAGCTTTGAAAAAGGATCAAGCCTCTTCTTGCCTTAAATGAGGAAACTCTATCAAACCAAAGCCATTTCCTCACACTGGGTGCTCGCCTCCACAATATCTAATCAAATATGAGTTATATGAAATATGAAGTCTGATACCATTTTAATATTTGTAATTCAGATCCAAAATTGACCCTAAAAAAGGAAATAAAAGGTCAATGAATTTTCAAAAAATATTGAAGAAAAACAAGTTTTTCATGTTTCAAGGATCATAAATATGAAATTTCATAGAAATTGGAGTAAGAATTAACGCTCACAAATGGAAAATGCAATACCAAGGTTTTTCTCAAAATTCCAATTTTTAGACTTTGAATTCATTAATTTTTACATGCCAAAATCAAGGAATTATTAGCGGGTAATCGAAGACTTAGCATTTTAAAAACTTACCCAAGTGATTCACCTTGAAAACTACCGTTAAATGTATCCCAAATGAGCTCTCAAAGTCAACAATGGTAGAAAAATTAAGAAGAGCTTGTCACTTTGGGATTTATTCCTAGGTCGCTGTTTTAGGCGACTCTATGTGATCGCGTCATGTTCCATCCGATCGCGATGAACAAAACTGATCGGGCCCTACTGCTTATCCTATGTGACCGTGACCCTTGACTAAATAGACCTACATGATCGCAATGCACTATCAGTTGGACCTTCACGATCGCAACACAAGGTCAAGCGATCGCGATGAAGGTCTGAGCTTGCACCATCAACTGAAATATGATAGCAAAGTGCACATGAAACTTATCGCTGAAAGGACCCTAGAGATTCGTTCGGAACCCCGCACAGATAAACCATATATGTCAATCCCCTAAATTTGATGTTCCAGACTCAATGGAACCATTAAAATGCGAATTCGAGGCCTACTTGACCCGATACCCGCCAGGGTTACTAAAAATAGAAAATTTACTCAAAAGGTGATTTCGCACTCGGAACTTCTGAAAAATATTTTAAATTTTCTCCTAACCCAAAAATGACCTCCAGAATCCAATGAAATTCGAATACGAGTATCCAATGATCAAACATTAACCAAAGTCAAACTTTGGCCTTAAAATGCAACTATATCCTATCTAACGAGCTAAAGTCAACACAAAAGGCCTAAAAGGGATAACAAGGTCCTCCCAGGCTAATTTCGACATTCTGGAGCTGATAGAATTGCGTTCCAAGAGACTAGAGACTCCAAGTGAGGTCTAAAAACCACCTATTTCAATACAAAAGCTCTCAAAAATTAAAAAATTCTCAAAGATTACAACTTTAAGCTCCGATTTCAGAATCATCCCCATAAAGTGAATAATTGTGACTCGGGGCAACCTCAAAAAATGCCAAAAATGACCTTCAGGATCATTACATCTTGAGTCGTTATTTTCACTGGTTGGAGGTGATGTAAGTAGTAGGGTAGATGCAACAACCACCACCATCACTGTCATCAACTACCAGTGGTCACCACTACCAACCTAATTTGTATCATAATCACCATTGTTGTCAACCACTATTGTTAATCACTACGGCATATAACACCTCTAGCATTATAATTATATTCATGACATCACTATTGATGTCATTGCTACTGTCAATAGTATCAACACAACCACTATTACGACCAATTCACTACCAACTACCTAAATAATCACAACTTACACCATCGCTAACTGTCATCAATATCATCGTTAGCCACCATATATTCGTCATCCACCACCTGCAAGATGGCCAACTGCTAACATCAATTAATTCAACCACTATCAACTATCACCGTTGTGTCAGTCATTGCAATAACCGACACGTGAACTATCACAGCTATCAACACCATTATTACTTAAGCAATACCAAAACCACCACTGCAACTATAGACCCTCTCCACCTCTCATGAACATAAATATTGTATTGTTTTATCAAACAATTATTTTATTTTATTTTTATTTTTTCTAATATTTAATCACTTTTTTTTGAACCGTATATAATAAATTAGGCACATCAAATGTTGAAAAACAAATATTCTAATCATTTAGTGTTTATACCTAGAGGCAACATCTTAATCTTTTATATCGATATTCATATTTAAATGTCTTAATCTTGATGCAAACAAATGGCCTAAATATGTGTTTTGTATGGAGGAAAATTTTAAATGTTAATATTTGGTTGATCAACATATTTTAAAAAATACTTTATCTAGAAAAATAGGTTCCTTAAATGAGAAAAAAGACCTCCTCAATAAGGGCCCCTAACCTTTGACCATCCCACCGCTAGTGCAACCAAGATTCCACTTCCCACCACATTCCAACTGCCATAGTATTTTGTTAGATTATTATACATGCTCTTAGAGCAATACTTCTTACTTCTCCAAACCATAGAAAAGAGAAACTTAAAAATAAAGACAATCTTTTTGAGAAATATTTTCCTTCCAACCAAACGCATTCTAGATTTCATGTTTAAACATTGTCCGAAAAGCTAATCAATATTGGACTGTCAGCCAAGTTATGTTCCACAGTACTCTTTCCAAGCATGCGACGAACTCCCACATTCAGTTAACTGCTACGTAGGGCATAATTTCTTCGTTCTAACAAGACAAGGATTTATAGACAAAAATGTCGATGAGTACGAAATCTGACTAAAAATATCGCTATACAATATGCTAGTCCTTTCTGTTTATGTTTTTGTGAAAAGAACAGATTTTTTTTTTTCAAGAAGTTTACTTGTTCCTCTTCATTTACAGTACTTTGATATAAGATGCAAACATTTGGGAACATAGTCACGCACGAGGGTCCACCCAAGTCCAGGACTGACAAACTTTTAGTAAGAATATCCACAATCAAATGAGGTTTTATTAGATTCTTCAAACATCACATAAGACTCAGCTACCTCATCCTCTAAGAATAAAAATGTTTAAAAGGATAGAGGGGAGAGACTACCATGCACAAAGTTAAACGCGCTGACTGGCAATAATTGTAAGCGTAATACTTAATAAGGTCCTAAAGACCAACAGAAAGTTGCCACTGCTCGCGGCACATTTAACATTGTATTATATGGTTCTATACGATGTATGGGGCTCCTTTGACAGTGTTAGGAAGCTAAGGCTAATGAGAGTTATGCCCTTGATCCTGATGCATGTTTGAAGGTGAGGTGACTACTGGTATGTCTAAGCTGCTCCTTCCTGTTTCAGATGCTACCTCTCTGACATCAGCTATTCTCGACTCCGTTGGTTGAATATCACTCCACTCACCCTGTGCAATCGGCTGATGGTTCGTATGATCTACTGCTAGATCAACTACATTCTCTGGAGGAACATGATCGATGGCCCTAGAAACGCTTAAACAAGCTTTGTCCATGTTCCCTTCTGATAAATCAACATGCTTGGTTTGTGGTAAGTTACTAATACTACTTGAGCAAGACTCTGTCTTCTCAAACACTTGATCCATATCTACCTGCTTCCTGTCAAAGAGGAAAATCATCATTCAAGTAATTTAACCTCTAAGACAAACAAGAAGAACAACGTCAACATTATAGAAAATACAGCTGAGAATGAAGCAGAGGTAACTTTGAAACCCTGCATCTGAAACACCCACCCTCCCAAACACTTGAAGCACTACTCTCAATGTATTAAAGTGGGGGGAAACAGTGGCTTGAGAATAATGACTCAACTCATGATTTCCACCATGTAGATGTGAGAAGCTAATAAGCTATCAAATAAAATAAAATGCCGCTTAAGCTTGTAAAGCGGCACTTAAAGAAATGTGTGCTAGAAGATTCATCCTCCATTGGTTCACGCAAATCATAGTTACTATTTCAGCAGCTTTAATTTTTATGTGTGATGTATCTTTACTTAAAACTCTTTTTTCCTTGAGAATGGAACATTAATCTCAACTAAAAACTCTTTTAAGTTCCTAATGCCAAACTAAAGAGAACTAGTGTTCTAACGGTAATTTTTCTATTAAAAAAATACTTATACAAAAAAACCGCACTTTGTGGGACTACATTGTGTATGTTATTGTTGTAATACAAAAAAGGTACGCTGTTCCTACAAATATTCTAGTGGGATCACACTTGAGTATGTTATTGTTATTGTATTCTAACAAAGATTAGCTTTTCCTTCTATCTCAATGCCTATTTAAATGTAGAATGGGTGAAACTTCATGTAATTTGTTCACAGAGATCAGAACAGCCCAAAACGATTATGCAAACAATATAGTCTGACATTTTTAAAACAGACAATAAAATAAACCTTGTTAATTGTGCTTGCAACATATTCACATATGCCAGCAGTTCTTCCTTCTCCTTTGCAGCCGCAGCCTCTCTTTGTGCAGCTTCTCTTATTCTAGCTTCTGCATCGGCCTCTGCCACTCTGACCTTTTCTTCCGCCCGAACAACAGCCCCTTCCAGTATCACTGCCTGTTCTCTAGCTTTTGCGAGCTCGGAACGCCATAAATGTGCTTCTTGAATTGCGGAATCTCTCTGCTTTATCAGTTGATCCATTTCCTTGCTCAGGGTCATGAACTTTTGTTCAAACTCCCTCAGCTACAAATATAACATCCAAGAACATGAATTGAATGCGATGCAATAGCTGATCGCTACGGATATCCATGTTATAACTGCAAGTAATGATATAGTATTAGTACCTTGGACTTTGATGATTCCAGTTGTTTTTCTGAATCTCCCTTTATGAGCTCAACCTCGGCACAAGCAATTGTCCTTTGCTCATTCATAGTTTGAGCTGCAGATGCAGCAGCCTCTGCGGCTTCAGCAGTTTCAGATAGTTTATCTGCTAACTCTTTTATCGTCGAATCCCTTGCACGTATTTCTCTGGCCAGATTTTTCAATTCTTCATCCTTAACTCTCAGAGTCTCCTGCGGTAGACAGTCAACAAAGCAATGCCTCTGTAAATTTGTCGATTCAGTTTGTCGTTGAATAACTGTGAATATGTGTTATCCACATCCTTAACCTAGCAAACGCACTTCGTAAAAACAGGGTTCTAGGCTTGGCATTCCACCAAGATTTTCTACCCCTTCACTTTATTTTCAAGTCCCCAGTATTTGAGATTGCAAGTCCTTGTAGAGTTTCTAGCGCATGAAGAATTCTTGATGATGTGAGTCAAAAAATACGGTGATTTACAATCTTATGAAATCTCAGTACCAGACCATGTCCCTAGACAATTCAATAAAATGATGACACAATCACAGGATAAGTCAGCCAACAGATTAGCTGATTGTCTGCACGCCCTAATCCAGTTCAGACCTTCAGTTACCAATGCAATTATTCAGATTGGTGAGATGAATGATATGGTATAAAGATACCAACTGAGGCACTGATTCAAAGTAATTTGAAAAGCCAGTAAGCTGTTCTATATTATCTGTTGAGAAAGAAAACAAAATTAGTGGGCTATATGTGGTTCAAACTTCATTTTCTATCGGATCACCCCTTATTTTCCCAATTGCTCAACACCCTAAGGTGTACAAAAAAGGGAAGGAGAAAGTGTTGACTAGAGTTCTAGAAACCCATAGGCCCTATCTAATGATCCTGAGATAAATCAGTGATTAAGCACCAGAAAACATTGCCTATTTCTCAACCTAATGAACATTCAGGTGGCAGACAACTGCAATAAACTTCTGCAGAAAACCTGAAGGTTTCAAAGCTGACCCCTCTAAAAACTATACCCTCTTATAGGAGATATTAGTGTTATTTGGGCCCTGCTATGCTTGGACCCAAACTAATGTTAAAAATTAGATTTATAGATATTTTTCAATTTGTTTTCTCTTACTCGTTTATTTATATAACATAAAATATTGAAGTACAAAAAGTATTTGAAAGTTTAAAAAAGGAGAATATGTTTCTTAGTTTACATTATTATATTAGACTTTGAAAAAGAAAATCAAACAAATGCACACCTGAAAGCTCTTCTAATTTCTATTTTACTGATTTTTTTTGAGCTTATAGTCTCCGATGACCCAAATTAAGCTTTATCATATGTAAAATTGATTTCATTTGTTTCACTGAATTGGACTCAAATTGGCTAACTTATTTTTTTGCGCAAGACATACAATACTCAACTAAGGGCAGCACGGTGCACTAAAGCTCCCATTATGTGCGGGGTTCAGAGAAGGGTCGAACCGCAAGGATACTTGTACGCACTCTTACCCTGCATTTGCACAAGAGACTCTTTTCACGATTTGAACCTGTGACCTCCGGATCACGTGGCAGTAACTTTACCACCTACTCCAAGGCTCCCATTCTTATACAATACTCAACTAATATAAAAATATTTAATGCTACAATATTATTGTATAATGAAATCAATAAAGTTTTTTATAAACTAATATCAATAATTAAAAGCATTGGGATTGCGGGATACTACTGTAGATGTTCTTTCAAATTAAACCACATAAAAACTATTGAAAGAGTCAATGAAATTAAATTGTTTTCCTTCAAAATGTGTTTTTCCTTCAAAAAGATGATGTGGCATCGCGACTGATCTCCCCATTTCCTTGGATTGAAGACCCAAGATACATAAAACTTTACTCTTGGAATGACCTGTGTATCAAGCTCACTTCCACATCTACCTTATATGATGCATCATTGAACTTGCACTCCAAATATTTTGTGTTGGTACTACTTAACCGGAATCCTTTAGACTCCAAGTTTGTCCCCAAACCTCCAACTAGCATTAACTCCACTACAAGTCTCTGAATCGGTACTATATCATCTACAAGTAACATATAACATGGCACCTCACCTAAGACATGATATGTCAATTCATTCATCACCAAGACAAATAAAAAGGGGCTAAGATTTGTGCAACTCCCATCTTGACTGGAAAGTGTTTCATGTCTCCTCCCACTGTCCTTACCCTGTATTTGGCTCTATCGTATATGTCCTTCATCACCCTAATGTAAGCCCGCTTGTACACCTCTAGCCTTCATCTCTGTAGGACATCTCTTGTGACTTTGTTGTAATCATGAACACCATATGTAGGTCTTTCTTCCATTCCCTATACTTCAGGAGGGGTCCCACGGATTTCTTCCCTAAAGGTCAAGCTATAGCTCCTGTTCCTGGAAAAGTGATAGGAGCTGGGAGGACGAAGCACCCTTCTCCACCAGTTTTTTCTCAGTAGATGAATGGCTTCTGTAGTAAATTTCCCCTAGCATGAAACCGAACTGGTTCTCAGTAATGGACAAACCCCTTCTCACCCTCATTCCCATCTCCATCATCCTCTCTCAAACTTACATAATGTGGCTTAGCAGCTTTATACCCCTATAATTGTTGCAGTTTTGGATTCACCCTATTATTATTAATGGTAAAAGGAGAAAATAATCATGTGACGACTAAAAGAAATGGGTATTCTCTCTAATGTTTTTGGTAAAGTAAGAAAATTGTATTAGAAAGGCATCAAGCAGATGCAAGATTATGAAGAGCAAGTAAGAGCTTCTGAACGAATTTCAGAGGCTAGAAGGATATGCAAAGACCTGTTCAAACAGTCAAAGAACCTATGCTATCTTAAAGACTACTAAGAGTCAAGGAGCTAGCAAAATCTAAAAAGTAATCAACACGGTTTACAGGGGCGTGGAATGCCAACTCAGTTACATCAAAAAGCAAAGCATGTTCTGAACTGCAAACAGCTAGTGCCTACCTAGCTTTTCACCAACACCAAGGCCCTAAAAGAAAATCATCTAAGACGACATAGAAAAAGAAAATCATCTAAGACGACATAGAAATTTGGGATTTGAAAGAGAGTCATTTCCATATCATTAAAGCATGTGTTTGACTTGACTCATTGGCACTTCTAAATAAATTTTGCTGATTAAAAGAAAAAGGGGGAAAAGGAAATTGCAGAAGATAGGCTTCGAAAACAAAAGTAACTCCATCCAGAAGATAAAGCATAATTGTATTCATTTTTTGCATTTTTGGTGTTTTCGAATGTTTATAGCAGATACAGAGACACAGGCACAGTTTTTAGAGTCCCTATAGAAGTTATACTTTTGCTAACCAAGCCTAGATGTAGCTTAAAATTATAACCTATATTGTTTTCTTGGAACCAGTGCAAATGTTACCTTATTTAAAAAAAAAATTACCTTCATTATTGACAGGTCATCTATTGGGCCATCGGGCGTGCGGTTCATCATTGCCCCTAAAGCATTTCTCATTGCAATCTGCATCGCTGCCTCGATTTCCTTCGAAGCTTCAAGAGCAGTGGAATTAGCTGCCGTGACTACAGTGGCCACTGTTCCCAATTTTGCTGACCCATTTCCACTTAACGAGTTCACAGCCTCTTTGTGAGCCTTTAAGACGAGTAGTGTCGCACTGATTGTATACATTGAAAGAGTAAAACAAGGAATAAGAGAGTGAAGATGTAGTCGTAATTAAGATTAACTATCTGCTACATCCTGTACCAAATTTTAGGAAAAGAGAAAACAAAAAAGGGAAAACGAAAGAAAGAGATAAAATCCTCCTTGCAAAACTGAGTACCACCAAAAGTTCCTCCATGGAAATGCTCATGTAATTCAATATACAGAAAAGCAGATAAGAAAGTAATGATAGCAAACAAAACAAGGCTGGCATATGTGATATAGAGTGCCTGCTGGAACACATCATTAAGTCTGTACAGAAGGGAGAGCAAAACTCCCCAACCCACCACCCAAAGGAAAAGGATCTTCTCCCTCCACAAAAGAGAAAAAAAAAAAAAAAAAAAAAAAAAAAAAAAAAAAAGAGAAAAGCTATAACAAGAGCGCAAGTACACCTACTTAGATATAATCTGCGAGGTAGCCTGTTACCCAGACCCTTTTAGGAGGCTTGGGCACTATCCGCTCCAAGGTACCAACTTATCTGGTTCTGGTTATCAGGATACAAGAATGTAGATGAAATATCATTCATAGGACGAGGCTATGGATAAAACGCACTTCAGAATGGTGTCCACATAATTTAATCATCTAAAATGATATACCAAATTTAATCCCACAAATGGGTCTGAGGAGGATAGGATGTGCGTTGACCAAAACCTAAATAAGCATATTTAGGGAATAAAAGTAAAACAATCTCATGATGTATGTTTTGTATATTGGTAGATCTGCTGTCCTAGAGGTTGATGGTAACTTCTTTTAAAATGAAAGGTAGATTTTATTGGTAGGGCATCAAGATGGTACTAGAAAGTACAAAAGGAAGGATGATTCCTTCTGTAAATACAAGGAAAATAGAAGTTTTTATTGAGAGTATATGTCATTTACAGCATTCCTTTTACACCAAAGAAAAGATGCTTTAAACATCTAAATTTTACATGAAAACTGTATTCTTTTCTTCCTTCAAAACATCTGTTCCTCTTGAGCCAGATTGTCCACCTTATGCAAGTGGGAATAGCATTCACCTATCACTGTCTTTGCTCTTCCAGATCTTCTGTCCATTCCAACTACTAATTTACTTGCCGTAGGTTACCAGGCACGGCCTACATAACTCAAAATTTATGAACATTGTCCAAATTTGTCAAGTATATTTGCAATGTAAGAAGATTAACTGATTCATTTGCTTCTTCACATATGAAACATATACTGCAGATGAAAATGCCTATTCTTTGCAGATTATCATGAGTAAGCAAGCTTCTTGCCCTGTTACCCAAACGGAATAGGCAGATTTCATGAAACTTTTGTTTTACAAATTATTTTCCAAGGTGAATCCACTTATTTTCTGAAACATGTAGAGATCTCACAGATGTCAAAAAGGGAAAAAAAAAAAAGCACTAAGATGGTGCTTGTGGGATTACATAATCTGGGATCCACCTATAAAAGAAAAGGTCAATCCACTTCCAATATGGTGGTTGGAATAAAATAGGAGAGCTTGAGTCACCACGTCTGTTTTAAAATGGACTGTTAGTGATTTTAAAAAGTTGACCATCGTTGCTAGGTCAACAGTATGACAAAGAAAATCAGAAACCCTAGGTTAACAAAGCAGCTAAACACCTATACATGCAGCCACGGTCAGGTATCACGTCTCCTTTCCATTCCCTCCTCTTATTCACTAGAGAACAAAGTCGATGTCATTATTTTATCATTGATGGCTCACCCACATCATTTTACGCATCTTAATTCTGTTAGGATGGAATTAAACATTAAAAGGAAATGGAAACCTAGAAAAATAGCTATCCACCTATCAACATGTGATCTGATGGCAACTTCACAGCTGGAAAGTTCTTCAAAAACTTTACTCCCTTTTCAATTCTTCTGTATGTGTCCACTTTGGCATAAGTTTAAATGAGTACTAGGCAAATTTCAACCATTCTACATTGTTAACTATTGATATTGCTCAATCACATTTTGTTTTTTACCTTGTATTCTAATTACTGCATCTTGCTCTGACAAAACAACCAATTGCTACTTTATTACATCCTTAATGACTACATATTTCTCCTTTCACCATCAAAGTTAATAGATTAAACACTTCAAAACGAGCAATGTTCCTTTGGATTGAAACATTGGCATGGTCAGCCAAAGGGAGAAATTGATACTTGTGAAAGTAGATTCAAAGGAAGTTAGAGAGGTAAATGGATGATTTCGTTCATGCAGCGCAAGATGAAATCACTAGGAGTTTCTTTCAATAGACAATTATCAAGATAAAGCTACTATAAACATCACAGATGGTCCGAAAAATATCTGCACAACTAATTGATTAGTATCTGAACGAATTATCTTCAACTAAAGAGCATTGCGCC
>JBDJHY010000094.1:11225012-11241904 GCA_039654485.1 Withania somnifera
ACAAAGAACATGAATAGAAAGATAGATACTCGAGAAATAACTATAATATAAAGAGTATATTATAAGCTTATGAAAACAACCATAGCCCCTAAGGCTATTTCAACTAGTGTTAAAGGTGTTACCATGCTCATGGAAGAAAATCAAGAGCATAGTACAACCTTTGTACCCAGACTCCTTAAGTGGAATGACATTCTCGAAGATAAAGAATGGAAATTCGATTCCATTACAAACCCTTTACCAATCCATCCTGAAAGGACTAGTATTGATCGAGTTATCCAGTTTCCAAATGGATATATCAACCTCAAGTTTCTTAGATCCAATAACTCTCATTCCTAGACTTCATCTAACAGAAGAATGTCTTCAGCCAAACTTTCTTCGTCTAAACCTAGGGAAGATGACCTTTATTCCTTAGACCAAGAACAGGGCAGAGTTCAAGGAGTTGATTTTTATAGGACTTTTCCCAAAGTTTATTATGAAAATGAAAGTCCTACTGCCAACGAGATGAAACCAGACCATAATAGAAATGATTCTATTGGTGTACTCTCTTCCGATGATGATTTCTTACCAGATAAAAAATTACTTCATAAGTGGTGGAAACTTCCTGAACACAAATGAAAGATAGAGTGGTACAAGGATACCTATTCTTTAGAACAGATAATAGCATTTAAAGATAAATGTTTTAAGGATATGAAGAAATTCAAAGCTGAAATAGAATTCTTTAGATGGTTTGAACATTCTGGTCAAATAGATAACACTCGCTTTTCTCTCAGTGTTCTTGTCAAAAGATGGTATACTAAAGAACAAGTTGTTGATAGTGTCATACCTCTACTTGAAGGACTTAATATTCCTTATAGGAAAAAAATCCTCAAAGCTTCCCCATTCAAAAAACCCATCTAAAATAGTTCATCTATAACTGTTGCTATCGATATTAACAGACTTATCGAGCAAACCAATTATACCAACCAGGTTCTTCATGTAGTTTCCCAATAAATTGAAGAATCTAAAGGAAGCTATAAACCTTTGAGTCAGATTGGAGATAAAACCAGTTCTTCCAAAACTCATCCATTCATAGAGACTAATCCCATCTTTAAAATTCCTGAGTTTTCTAAAGGACAATTTCCTGAGTTAAACCAACAACCATCCAATGACTTTCTTGAAAAGATCAATGAGAAACTATCCAAGTTGAAAATTACCAAAGGTGACATTATCAATGCTATCTCTGAAAATATGAGATATCCACATAGAAGAAACTACTATCCTAGACCCTCTTTCCCAGATGTTCAATTTAAAGAAGATATTCTTAATAATCTGTATTACAAAAGGATGTCAGATTTCTGATGGTACAAAGATATGCTCCTAAACAAAGTCATGATAAGATCTGACTGTAACAATGATTACTAGAAAGAAAGATTTCTAAGTGGTTTACCCACCCATTTTGCCGACAACGTTAGATCAAAAATCAAAGATAGATGTGATGGAAAAATTCCATACTCTCAACTCTCTTATGTATTAGTCTCATAAATGTGGTAGCTATGGAGCTCTGTGTAGATCTTAAGCTAAAAGAACATCTTAAAAAGGAGCAGAGAAATTAATCTTTAGAACTTGGCAGTTTCTATCAGGATTTTGGCTTTCCTTCAATTAAACCTCCTTTTGCTAAGAGAGCAGGAAAAACCGAGAGAACTTCTGGGAATTATTATCGAAAAAGAAGTTCTCACAAGAAAAGAGAATCTCATGAGAAACCCAAGAGAAAATTCAGAAGAAAATTACCTCAAGACACATGCTGGACAAGTGGAAAGAAATGACACAGGTCTAACAACTGTCCCAGAAATAAGAAAAGAAGGAATAAGATTAATCTTTAAGAAGTAGACGAAGAAAATAAAAAGAAACTCTTCTTTATTATAGAAGATGAGGATTCTTCTGAATCAAGTTATTCCTCAGATCCAGAAAGCTATGAAGAATACCTTAATGTCGCTCATAATTCTGACACTGACGGATCAAGTTCAGAATGCAATTGTAATGGAAACTATTGCATGTGTGATAGCAAGAATATCAATGTTATCTCTGAGAATTCCATTGAAACCCTATTTTCCACCATTGAACACATTCAAGATGAAGAGGAAAAAAGGAATTATCTCATTGAGCTAAAAAGGCTGGTTATTAGGAAAAAAGAAGAAAAGCCTGATGTAACCCATTTCAGTATGAAACAAATCATGAGTAGATTTTATATAAAGAAGGAAGAACCTTCTATCTCTGAGTTAAAAGCAGAAATCAAGAACCTAAAAAAGGAAATTAAGGGTATTAAATCCAGACTCTGTAAAATTTAAGTAGACTCTCTCACTGAAGAGATCACGAGAAAAATAAATATAGAAATAGCCTCTACATCAAAAGGTCTAAATCCAGGTAAATCTGATTCTAAATCAGATTCAGGTAATGATTCTGATGCAGGTATCAATTCTATTACTAAAATAAGACCTCAGAGTTCTCATATTATTATTAAATTAGTAATTAGTAATGAATTTATTATTAACAAAATTGCTTTGTTAGACAGCGGTGCTGATCAAAACTGCATAATTAAAGGTCTCATTCCTACTAAGTATCTTACTAAGGGTACAACAAAACTTTTCAGTACCACATGTGAAAGAATTTTAATAGATTATAAATTATTTGATGCACATATTTGCAACAATGGCATTTGCCTTTCTAATGAATTTATTATTACCAAAAATATTAACGAAGACATTATCTTAGGTATCCTATTTATAACTCAGATAAAACCCTATACCTCTGATTTTGATGCTATACGCACTAAAATTTTAGGTAAGGAGATAATTTTTCCATTTACAAAACCCCTTTCTAAAGAAGAAAGCAAATTCTTACATAAACGGACTGCATTCAAAATAAATAGAATTTCTCAACAGACCATTTTCTAAAAGAAGATGTCAAATTAAAGAAAATTGAGCAAATTTTAAAAACCCCAAAAATGGTAACCAAGATTGCCAATCTCAAAAATAGGTTTGAAAAGGATATTTGCTCAGATTTTCCTAATACTTTCTGGGAAAGAAAGACTCACATTGTTGAACTTCCTTACACAGAAGGTTTTGATGAAAAAACCATTTCAACAAAGGCTAGACCTATTCAAATGAATCAAGAGCTAATGGAAATTTGCAAAAATGAAATTAATATCCTTTTAGAAAATAAAATCATTAGACCATCTAAATCACCTTGGAGTTATTCGGTGTTTTACGTTAATAATGTTGCGGAGAAGGAAAGAGGTTCCCCTAGACTAGTTATTATTATAAATCGCTAAACACTGCCCTAAAGTGGATTAGATACCCTATTCCAACTAAAAGAGATCTTTTAAAAATAACTTTAAAAGCAAACATTTACAATAAATTTGATATGAAGTCAGGATTCTGGAAAATACAAATTGCTAAAAAAGTTAAATACAAGAGTACTTTCAATGTCCCTTTTGGACAGTATGGATGGAACGTTATGCCTTTTGGGTTAAAAAATGCCCCTTCTGAATTCAAAATGTTATGAATTTAATTTTAACCATATTAGTCATATTTCAATAATCTATATTGATGATGTGTTAATATTTTCTGAGGACATTGATTCTCACTTTAAACACTTGAAAATCTTTTATAATGTTGTTAAAACCAATGGTCTTGTGGTAAGTGCCAAAAAGATTAAGTTATTTCAAACAAAAATTAGGTTTTTTGGACATGATCTATTTTAAGGCACTTATAGGCCAATCTGTAGTGCCATTGAATTTTCTAGCAGATTTCCTAATGAAATAACTGACAAAACTCAATTGCAGAGATTCTTGGGAAGTCTTAATTACATTGCCAATTTTATACCAAAAGTCAGGCACATTTGCAAACCTCTTTATGACATATTCAAGAAGACCCCAGTTCCATTGGAAAAGGATCAGACTGAAGCAGTACTAAAAATTAAAAAGATTGTTAAAAATCTCCCTTGCCTGGAATTCCTAACCCAAATTTCATTATGATAGTTGAAACAGACGCTTCTAAAATTTGATATGGTGGAGTTCTTAAACAAAAAAAATCCCAAGATGTTGTTGAACAGTTAGTCAGATATACCTCTGGAATTTGGAACCCAGCACAAAAGAATTACAATACAGTTAAAAAAGAAGTTTTAGCCATAGTTCTTTGTGTTTCTAAATTTCAAGATGACTTAATTAATTTTGTCAACCAATTCATGTTCTATTGAAATAGAACTAGTATCCACAAGTACAAACTCATAAAACTTTTTAGTTTTGACAGGATTCTCAGTGTCTACATAATTTCTATTTGTGTAGACTGGTTTCAAAAGGTGTTTTATTTTATAGTTCTCATATTCCTTGTCTAGACCAAGGATAGGGATAATATTTAGTAAAGAAAATTTAAACTTTTCTTTTTCTTTGGTTTTGGGAGGTTGATATGTTGTTTTGGGTGTAATAGCTTCTTTAAAGTTCTCTGGGACTTTCATGGTATAACAATCTACATTTTGTGTTTGGGAAAATCATTGTTTTCCTGAAGGTAAGGATGACTCAATGGCTTGAGCAAAGGGTTTTTTGATAATGAGTAGTTTAAATGGAGTGCTCAGAGGCAATGGTGGAAAAACATTTAGGGTAATGGGAGGAGGTATTTGAGCCAAGGAAGAATACCTGTTTGAAGGGCCAGTAAGTTCTTGCCTGATGTTAAAGGGTTTGGCTGAAGTAGTTTTGGCTACTTCTTTTTCCCTCAAGGGTCCGTTAGCCCTGATTCTCGATCGCATTTTTACCCTGCAAAAATTTTGTGGTTAAAAAATCCGGGAGAGAGTTTTCTTCTCCTTTAATATATTCTATATGAAAATCAAAGATGGATAAAAGAGCTTGCCATCTAGCAAAAATTTGTGTAGAAACAAGGTTTTTAACATCCTTCAATAGGATATCTTTAGCAGATTTACAATCTACCCTAATTAAGAATTCATTATTAATTAAGTCATCTTGAAATTTAGAAACACAAATAACTATGGCTAAAACTTCTTTTTTAACTGTACTATAATTCTTTTATGTTGGGTTCCAAATTCCAGAGGTATCTGACTAATTGTTCAACAACATTTGGGGATTTCTTTTGTTTAAGAACTATACCATATCCAATTTTAGAAGCGTCTGTTTCAAATATCATAATGAAATCTGGTTAGGAATTCCCAAGCAATGGAGATTTTTAACAATCTTTTTAATTTTTAGTACTGCTTCAGTCTGATCCTTTTCCCATGGAACCGGGGTCTTCTTTAATCTGTCATAAAGAGGTTTGCAAATGTGCTTGACTTTTGGTATAAAATCAGCAACGTAATTAAGACTTCCCAATAATCTCTGTAATTGAGTTTTGTCAGTTATTTCATTAGGAAATTTACTAGAAAATTCAATGGCTCTGTAAATTGGCCTATTAGTTCCTTGAAACAATTCATGTCCGAGAAACCTAATTTTTGTTTGAAATAACTTAATCTTTTTGGCACTTACCACAAGACCATTGGTTTTAACAATATTATAAAAGATTTTTAAATGTTTAAAATGAGAATCAATGTCCTCAAAAAAAAAATTAACACATCATTAATATAGACTATTGAAATATGACTAACATGGTTAAAGATTGAATTCATAACATTTTGGAATTCAGAAGAGGAATTTTTTAAACCAAAAGGCAATACGTTCCATTCATATTGTCCAAAAGGGACATTGAAAGCAGTTTTATATTTATTCTTTTTAGCAATTTGAATTTGCCAGAATCCTGATTTCATATCAAATTTACTGTAAATATTTTCCTTCAAAGTTCTTTTTAAAAGATCTCTTTGGTTTGGAATTGGGTATCTAATCTATTTTAGAGAAGTGTTTAGCGGTTTATAATTAATAACTAATCAGGGAGAACCTCTTTCTTTCTCCGCAACATTATTAACATAAAATGCTGAACAACTCCAAGGTGATTTAGGTGGTCTAATAATTTTATTTGTCAAAAGATTATTGATTTCCTTTTTACAAATTTCCATTAGATCGTGATTCATTTGAATAGGTCTAGCTTTTGTTTAAATGGTTTTTTCATCAAATCCTTCTATGTAAGGAAGTTCAACAATGTGAGTTTTTCTTTCCCAGAAAGTGTTAGGAAAATTTGAGCAAATATCTTTCTCAAACATAGCCCCAAGATTGGCAATCTTGGTTACCATTTCCGGGGTTCGTAAAATTTTCTCAATTTTCTTTAATTTAACATCTTCTTTTAGAAAACTGATTTATTGAGAAATTTTGTTTATTTTGAATGCAGTTTGTTTATGCAGGAATTTGCTTTCTTCTTTAGAAAATGGTTTTGTAAATGGAAAAATTATTTCCTTACCTAGTATTTTGGTGCGTATAGCATCAAAATCAGAGGAATAAGGTTTTATCTGAGTTATGAATGGGATGCCCAAAATAATGTCTTCGTTAATATTTTTGGTAATAACGAATTCATTAGAAAGACAAATACCATTGTTGCAAATATGTGCATCAGGTAGTTTATAATCTATTAGAATTTTTTCACCTGTTGCACTGAAGAGTTTTGTTGTTCCTTTAATAAGATACTTAGTAGGAATTAAACCTTCAATAATGCAATTCCTGTCAGCACCGCTGTCTAACAAAGCAATTTTGTTAATAAAAAATTCATTATTAATAACTAATTTAATAATAATGTGAGAACTCTGAGGTCTTATTCTAGTAATAGAATTAATACCTGCATCTGAATCATTACCTGAGTCTGATTCTGAATTAGATTTTTCTAGATTTAGTCCTTTTGATGTGGAGGCTATTTCCATATTTTCTTTTCACATGATTTCTTCAGTGAGAGTATGCACTTCAATCTTGCAAAGTTTGGATTTGATATCCTGAATTTCCTTTTTCAGGTTCTTGATTTCTCCCTTTAACTCAGAAATAGAGGGTTCTTCCTTTTTTGTATCAAATCGACTCATAATCTGTTTCATACTAAAAGGGGCTACCTCGGGCTATTCTTCTTTCTGCTTAATAACTAGCTTTTTTAGCTCAATGAGGTAATTCCTTTTTGCCTCTTCATCCTGAATATGTTCAATGGTGGAGAACAGGGTTTCAATGGAATCCTCAGAGATAACATTGATAGTCTTGCTATCACACATGCAGTAATTTCCATTACAATTGCATTCTGAATTTGATTCTTCAGAGTCAGAATTATGAGAGACGTTAAGGTATTCTTCATCGCTTTCTGGATCTAAGGAATAGCTTGCCTCAATAGAATCCTTATCTTCTAGAATAGAGTTTTTCTTAGTTTCTTCATCTACTTCTAAAAGATTAATTTTATTCCTTCTTTTCTTTTTCTTTGGACAATTGTTAGACTTGTGTCCCTTTTTCCTACATGCCCAGCATGCGTATTGAGATGGTTTTCTTCTGTATCTTTTCCTAGATTTTTCATGAGATTCTCTTTTCTTGTGAGAGCTCCTTTTTTTGTAATATTTCCCAGAAGTTCTTTCAAGTTTTCCTGCTTTCTTAGCAGAAGGGGGTTTAATAGAGGGAAAACCAAAATCTTGACAAAAACTGCCAAGTTCAGAATAATAATTTCTCCTCTTTTTTAAGTTGTTCCTTTAGGTTAAGATCTATACATATTTCCATGGCTACCACATTTATAATGCTGATAAGATCTTCATAAGAGAGTTGAGAGTAAGGAACTTTTCCCTCACACCTATCTTTTATTTTTGATCTAACTTTATCAGGAAAATGAGTGGGTAAACCGCGGAGAAATCTTTCTTTCCAATAATCATTGTTACAGTCAGATCTTATCATGACCTTGTTTAAAAATATGTCTTTGTACCATCTAAAATCTGACATTCTTTTGCAGTAAAGATAATATAGGATCTCTAAGCTCCTATCTTGAAAGAGTTGGGGTTCTCTTACAAAATATTTTGCAATGCAATAGATTAAAGTAGCAGTTGCATCCTCAACTGGGGTTTCTTCCACTACTTGTGTACCATCTACATTTTTTATCGTTGTTTTGATTGTAATATCATCTTGAATTTCTGCTTTATTTTGATCTGTAAGATAATTGTCCCACCAATTTTTAATATACCAGTAAAACCTGCAATAAGTCTATTTGCAGCTTGTTTATCCGTAACACCTCTCATTTTGTAGGCAGTAATGTTCATACCTATTTCTTGGATTTTTCCATAAATTTGGGTTTCTATCATTCCATTAATATTCCATTCTTGGATTCCCATACCGTCTGTTGCGGCAGCAGGGGGAAGAAGACCTTTTTCAAATTGCATATCTGGAAAGGAGGGTCTAGGATAGTAGTTTCTCCTATGAGGATATCTCATGTTTTTAGAGATGGCTTTGATTTTATCACCTTTGGTGATATTCAACTTGAATAGTTTCTCATTAATTTTTTCAATAAGATCATTGGATGGTTTCTGCCTTAGCTCAGGGAATTCTCCTTTGGAAAACTCAGGAATTTTAAAGATTGGAGTCGTTTCTATAACTGGGCGATTTTTTGAAGAAGTGGGTTTATCTCTAATTGACTTAAAGGTTTATAGCTTCCTTTGGATTCTTCAATCTGTTGGGACACTACCTGAAGTACTTGTTTGGTAAAATTGTTTTGCTCGATAATTCTGTTGATATCTGCAGCAATAGCTATAGCAGAATTATTTTCTAAAGGTTTTTTTGAAAGGGGGAGCTTTGAGGATCTGTTTCCTATAAGGGATATTAAGTCCTTCAAGCGGAGGAACAATGCTGTCAACAACTTGTTCTTTGGTATACCACCTTTTAACAAGAACGCTGAGAGAAGAATGAGTGTCATCTATCTGACCAGAATGTTTAACCCATTTAAAAAATTCAACTTTTGTTTTGAATTTTTTCATGTCCTGAAACCATTTATCTTTAAATGCTTTTCTCTAATTTAGAGAATAGGTATCTTTGTACCAATATATATTTTGTTTGTGCTCAGGAAGTTTCCACCACTTATATAGTAATTTTTTGTTTGGTATAAAATCTTCGTCTGAGGATAGAACACCAATAGAATCATTCCTACTATGACCTGGTTTCATCTCGCTGGCAGTAGGACTCTCATTTTCATAATAGACTTTGGGAACAGTCCTAGAAAAATCAACTCCTTGAACTTTACCCTGTTCTTGATCTAGGGAATAAAGGTCATCTTCTCTAGTTTTAGATGAAGAAGGTTGGGCTGAAGACATTCTTCTGCTAGAAGAAGCTTGAGAATTATTGGATCTAAGAAACTTGAGGTTGATAGATCCATCTGAAAATTGGATAACCCGGTCAATACTAGTTCTTTCTGGCTGAATTGGTAAAGGGTTAGTGATGGAATCGAATTTCCATTCTTCATCTTCTAGGATGTCAGTCCATTTAAGAAGTCTAGGGACAAAGGTTGTACTATGCTCTTGGTTTGCTTCCATAAGCATGGTAACACCTTTAACACTGGTAGAAATAGCTTTAGGGGCTATGGTTGTTTTCATCAGCTTATAATATACTCTGTATATTATAGCTATTTCTCTGGTATCTATTTTGCTATTCATGTTTTTTGTTTTGACATTAAGTGTCAAAGTATCTAAAATATTAGGATCATGAATATCAATAGAGAAATTTGGATAACAGTTGAAGTAAACTGGACCATTAGCCAGGTTACTTTCTAAGACTCCTAGAAGGGAATCGTCAAAATTAAGTAATCTATCATCACGTAGTAGTAGACAAATAGGAATATTTAAACCTTTATGGAATAATGGTTTAATAGCAACTTGAACAAGACCTAAGTGAAGAAAATTAAATTCTCTTTCAAATCTATCAATGTCAGCATTAATTAATAGCTTAATAATTTCAAGAGAATTGTTTATAGAGATAGTAGACTCACAAGTCTTAATGTTATATTTTATAAACATTGAAAAATTTCACAATTGATAAATTTTTTCAAATGGTTCCTTAGGTATGGACCAATTTTGTAAATTATTTTCTATTTTAGAAACAGAAAGGTTAATACTATTAGTGGTATGTTGATGATTGTTCATAGTATGAGAATATGCAATTAGATTATGCTTAAGATTTTACAATAGACTTATAATAATATTAAACTCTTATTTAAACTATAACCAAACTATTGAATGTTAAAGTCCAGTTCTTAATATTTCATTTAGAGTCATAACAAAGATATTACACTTATGGAATCTTGGATATAACATGAATTTATTATCAAGTAAACTACCTTACAGTCAAATAACGCCTTCTCTTCGACTAGGGGACTGTCTATCAGCATCGGAACTACTTGGAAACAAATTCAAAACCTCACCTTAAGTCACCAGAAATAACCTCTAAAATTTATAGTAAGAACAGGAATCTATCATACAATAATAAAGAAATAGTTTATATAAGTGTTTAAACTATTATGGGTCTATCATTACTTATGCATAATCATGGCATAATGGATTAGCTATGCATTTTACTGAGGTTATCACTTAACATCACAAATTAAAGGGTAAAACAAAAAAATGAAGGTCCTTCTAGACCAAATTTTTTATTTTAAAGTAGATGAAAATAATGTCTTTCTATGCTGAGGCTTCGAACTCAAAATGTTGAATAAAGTTAGTTATTTCTCCCCTTAATCTTAAAATTTGAGAATTTTATTAAACATACCAAAAATTACTTTATGTTTCAAACGAACCATGAAACCAAACTTAATTGACATAATGCAACTATGAATATGGAAAAATAGTAAAATACGCTAAAAATAGAAAAATGACTTTGAGGGTCATTATAGTTTTACTCTCTCAGATCCCTGATCGTAGTTGGCTTTTGCATGATCATTTAGAAACTCTATCAGATGTCCATCATTTAGGGGGTTAGAAACTATTTTCTGAGGTGATGAAAACCCTTTGTTTTATGATCATACTTCCCATAAGAATCACATCACAGGGCCTTATCCCTCGAGTTTGGATTTGATTAGATAGGTTCCAAGAAATGAGCCCCTTGATCTCACTCATGACTGACCTTAATTCATTAGGATGCTAGTAAAGAGATGATTTAAAATAGAGGGAGCTCTTTGAACGAATAAACCTTTGTCTTGATGGCCTCTTATCTTATAGCCCTTTTCTGGCATGGTTGTTGCTATAGCCCAAGAAACTCAAAATATAACCTCTGTTTGAGATGGATATCCCCCCTGGAAGATATGATGAGTATTTTTTCTTGTAGTAACCTCTCGATTCTAAATCTCGTACAGAATGACTTTTCTATGTTGTCGTCCTATTGACCTTTTTTTCCATCATCCTGGTCTACGATAAAATACCTTTGCTACAAATCCTGCGATAAGTCATTATCTATATGAATCTTGGAATTGCATTAGTTATGTATATACTCCCATGTAGTATTCTCAAACTCAATTAAATTTTCTTTATGGTTAAATGATTCCACCATGCTCTCGAGATTCAGACCATTCCCAATAATTGAGTACCATTGGTAGCTACATCCTCTCCCTCTAGAACTTATCCATAAAATCTTAAATCAAGTTTGTGTCTCCTTGATCAATCTTGAAAATTTCCCCTCTCTTGGTTGTACTTTCTTCGACCTTGCATGCGTTTTAATAAAACCATCTTCAAGTATGTTGAAAAAACAATTGAATTTTTAGGGTGGAGAGAATACTAGACTAGTGCTCCCTCGAATATGGTTTCTTTGAACTTCTTTATCATTATTTCCTCGGCCTCCCCTTTGAACAAATCTACCATTCACGATTGTAGTGAAGAACATAATGTGTGTAAGGCATCTTTAACCTCTTCCCATCATACTTGGGTATATAGAGCATCTTGAACCTCTTAGGAATTGGCTTGGTTATTGCACCTAGCAATCTAGGTCACCTCCCCATAACTCTTCAAATCGAGGCCCTTAATAACTGGTGGATCCCATGGAATGTGATTCATCTAGCAGTTAAGCTAATATTAATGTTACTTTATTTCTTTCCTCAATACCTCTACTACAAATAATGGTATTTCAGGTTCTGACTCGACATCATTTGCTTATTCATCCCCAGAGCCGTCGTCTACCTATAAGTCAAGTTGTCGTTTTATGCTCCATGACAGTCTTTCTTTAAATTATTAAAGGCGTTCTAAAGCAGGCTATTCTTTAATTCATCCTTCTTTTTATTCGGCTCCATCTATGTTGCCAATTTCTGCCTCAATGAAACTTAAGAGAATGTCCCTGAAGTTCTCAAATCTAACACAAAGTTTTCTTTTCCATTCTCCTCACTATTTTCAAAGGGTGTTTTCTACCCTCGTTTGAATATTCACACTTGTCAGGTCGACATCTATAACGTTCTTTCTCACTTTTGTGAGTCATGTCGATATTTGGGTCATTTAGTTGGGTTTCCATTATTTCTCGCACCAATCTATCATCATCAGAATTTCTTGCGACCTTTTCATCACTAGGAGTCATTATATGTTACCTTTAGAGTATGACTAATAAAGCAAGTAAGAAAAACAAAGATAAACCTACACATAACTACTCAAGCCTACCATGGAAGCTAAATTGTTTATCCTGAAATCGGTACAGTTAATTTTGTATAAGATCAAAATCTATCATGTTAAATCTAACTCTGTTAAGGTCCGTCAGCAACAGATTAATTACCTTCTTGATATAAAATATGAACAGAAACGTAAGTAGAAAAAAATAAGAGAATAATCAGACAAAGAGGCTTCTAGCAGTGTCCTTCGAGGGTTCAAATCTCCTTCACGAGAGTCGAATATAAGTAAGATATATAGAAAACCAAGGAAATACAGTTGCGTAATGGAGTGAATGGACTATGACCAACTGGATAGGGGATCACTCTATTCTTTAGTATGCCCAATGATATAGTAACAGGTGTCATATTCATTGTTGGTGCCTGCTGACATCTGTTGCAGGGGTTAGGTTGGTGCACAACGCATCCGCCACCTGACAGTTCTAATGTCTTTATCCATTGTCCTTCTCTTTCACACCATTTAGGTTCCTCGAAGGGAAGTGATGATTTCGTGACGTTCCTTTCGAAATGGTCTTCAAAGGGAATTCCTTCGAGAGCTTTGTAACTTTGGAATTATCCACGGAGTACTTCTCACCCAAGAAGTCCCTTTATTCCTTTCTGCAAGCTTCAAGAGCCATTACCCAATACAATATATCATTTTAAATTGACACTTACAAATATAAAATATGTATTTAAAAAATTAAGTATCCCAGCAGCCTAAAATATAAATTTCACGTTTGAACATCTCCTATATCTTAAAATTTAGAAGAAAAGTAATAAGTTTTCCCCATAACAAAATAATTAAGTATAATTACCAGCTGAGCACCAAAAAATGTAAACATTCAGCATTCATCCTCTTTTTCTTGGATTTTTGCAATCTAAGAAGTTCTTCTCTTCCATTTCTGGTCTTGTTATTTGCTTGAAGAAAATTTTGGGTATTTTTGAAGTTGCATATTTTTGTATCATGATCTGTTTGATTGCAATTTTCATATATTGTATTATGGCAAACAAGCAAAAAAATAAATAAATAAATAAGGGGTGTTTTCTTTTTACAGTATCTGCAATAAAAATAATTGATATTTTTGCATTTCTTTTGTTCATAAAAAGCACATTTCACATAATTAATTGCGTCTAGTTTACGGAGGCTATCTTTGGTCGTTGTTGTACTTGAAAAGCATTTAGTAATTCTGCAAGAAACGACTGAGAGATCTTTTGTCTCTTCTAGAGAAGAGATTTTGGATTTAATTTTTTCTTGAATTATCACAAAAACTTTTCAACTAGTAAGTTATTCGAAAAATTTTCGTCAAGTAATCTGATTTTGTTGACAATCAAAGAAATTTAAAGAGAACATTTAGCAACGAGGATTTCATCCTCCTATGTCCCAAGAGAAATTCAAAATCATTTTTATCTTCATCTTTCATTTGTGAATTTTCAAAATATTTTTATCTTTTTGCCAAGAAAGCAAGCCTAAATGCCTAATTACTAAATTCAGAAGGTTTGTCTGTAATGTGTAGTTCGTAAACTTGTGGTACAATCTTCATTGTTCTATGGCTTTATTTTAGTTGGGGATTGTGGACATCAGTGAATCAGCATGTTTATTACTAACAGACATTTTAATTCCTTGGTTATTATTGTCCATTCCAATAAAGTCATAGCTTCTTTACGAAGTTTAGTAGTTCTAAATATACTAAATAAGCTTTAGATGTAGTACAATGCATGTTCATGAGTGCATCTGGGGTTTGTTTTCCCTTTCTTTACTGCATTTAATTTTTTTTTTTTAATATCAACTGAATCGGTCTGTAGTAGACCACCAGACATATACTACGGTTAGCAAAATGGTAGTGAGTCCTTCGATCAAAATAATAGGTATTTTTTTCTTCTCCATATTATCTATCCTTTTTTTTTTTCTTTTAATTTTTACACATTTTTAAAGCTATGTAATAGTCTTACACCATTTTTTAAGGATATTTAATTAGTAACATTTCATTAATTGGGTAATAAGGACAAATTTTTAAAAAAGAATTGATGAATAACTTCTTCTTTTTCTAAAATGTTAGATATTTAAACACAAAATTAATTATTATCTAAACGAGTCATATTTGGGACCGAAAAAGGTCCATCATTTATAGACCGGTACTCTATGCAATATGTATAGACAATATATTTTTTATTTTATATAATCATATATTTTTCTAAAATTTTATATAACAATATACTTTTCTAAGTATTATAAATAAATCTCTTAATAAAAATAATTAGTTTTCATTGACTAGCTATCATACGTTAAATTTTATTAGTGGCACCCGCTTGTATCTTACTCTAAGTCCTTGTTCCATGTAATCCTGATGAGAACCCTTTTCTTTTTTCCTTGTCTTGTCTTGTATGTATGGAGAAAAATCAAAAGTAATGGGAAATTGCCATGAGTCTCTGTCCATAGAGAGCTTCCCATACAGTTGGTTAGTAAACACGAAACCAAATAAATTTGATAGCATGGAATATGAAGAAGAAGAAGCAGCATTCATTGAGATGGATCCCTCACTTTCTCCTTCAAAGAGGTTCTCTAATGTTAAAGCACAAGATTTCATCAACTTCCGTTTTCCAATATCAGATCACTACTCTCCATCTTATCATGATTCCATGAGCTCCAGTACTACTGCCTCCATAATGAAAAATATGGAACCTTCATATCTAAGTTCTTCAGTTACCAAGAAAGAAAAATTGGATAGTTCCTCTAGGAAAGGACTTGGGATTTTCCAGAAGTTGTTGGATTTCCTGAAGCCTTTGAGCCAGAAATTAAATTTTGGATGCAAAAGTACAAGTAGTACAAGTGTTGTAAATACAAGATCTACTGTAGAGGGATCAATTATGAATTATAAGAACTGGGGAAGTTCTGAGGATACATCTCTAACTCCAAGGACAAGCATAGCTAATTATTCTGAGGATGTTTGGCGCAGATCTTGTGATTCTGAGAGCTCCATTTATGAGGCTGTTCTTCATTGCAAAAGAACTATTAATGGTATGTCATATCACATTCTTTTCTATATATATATATATATGTCATCTTCAAAGTATAGGTTACAAGAGAATGTGTTAAATTTATCACCATTTAAATTTAAAAATCATCCTATGATAAGGTTTTCTTCCATAAACATTAGTCCGGCTAAGACACATCAATAAGATAATTCTGTCCTGAGTTTTCTTGGAGGAAAGTTAGTCACAGATTTCCACTCATATCCTTTCAGAGTTGGATAAGTGATCTTCAAGGACATCTTCCTGATTCAACCGAATATACTTTACAATGGTATCAAATTTTCAAAGTCTAATCTTGGACGTGTCGGATATGTTAGAAGACGAGTTGTACATTCTTTTAGAATTTTCTATCTTATGAACTACGATTTTGGATTGAGTTATGTCTTTCTTAATAGTATACTATTAATCAGTTTTTTATTAAGGAGCACTACTAATAGTTAATGGATATAAACTACATTTATAGTTGAAACTTTAAACTTGTTCGATTGTCCTCGGATTGGAATACTGCCTTCTAATTTTTCTATTTCAGGTGACGAGTAATTAGGTGAGGCTCCAAACCTTCAGTACTATAAGGAAGAAATGAAAGTACTTAAATGATATATAAATGATGGAAGAAAGAAAAAAACAGAAAAGAAAAAAAGAAGACAAGAGAAGAGAAGTGTGAAGATATATATATATATACATATATATATTCTCTTTGTATTTTTGGAAGTTTGAAGGAGACAGAAAATCTTCATGACTCATATTGTTTGTCATTTTATTTTCCCTTTTAAGAATCTTCACGACTCACATTTTTGTCATTGTATTTTCCCTTTTCTCTCAAGGAACAATCACTTTCCGACATGAAAATGTGTTGCTTTCTGCTTTGTAAAGTCACATATGTAATGATATTTTGATACTTCATTTTAAAAGTGACATTATTTATTAATTACGATATTTAGAATTAGAAAGATAAATATTAGAATTTGTAATCTTAGATTGTAGTAATATTTGTATGCATAGAAGACTTCTAATACAGGGGTTCAAAACATGACAAAAATAACTATACATCATCTCCAAATAAGTTTGAATCGCTTATATAAATTCTTAAAATAACTATACATCATCTCCAAATAAGTTTGAATCGCTTATATAAATTCTTACTTCTTATTTAATTTGATTTCGTATCATCATTATATTAAATAAAATAATAAAAATAATTATATATATAAATCTCTAATAAGTCCAACACCTATTCTTAAATATCACTTATAAGAGAGTCTTTTTGTCCCATTATGCCCTATTTTTAATTTAGTCTGCACTCATTTCGGGTGTCAAAACATGAATGCATTGTCATAATATTGG
>JBDJHY010000094.1:11242004-11253743 GCA_039654485.1 Withania somnifera
TTGCTGGGATGGGTAGTTCGGATCCCTGGTGACTCGGTTGAGAAATAACTCAAATTGCATATTTTAGAGCCTAAAACTAAGTACTCATTGACCAAACTAAATTTTCCTTCAATACTAGCTTGAAATTAAATTTTGACAATTTTGTTAGTTCTGAAATGCCAAACAAAGTTGAGATTGACCTTAAGTTTGTGTTTTGGAGTTTGTGTTTGCAATTTAGGCCAAGTTATGGATTTGAGTTAAATTTAAGGCCGAAAGTGGATCTTGGGTGGTGCTTTGGAGTTTGGAGTGTTGGATTGGGATTCTGATGTTTTTGTCAGCTGTGGATGGTGAATTTAGGCTACTTGACCCATGGTACACTTTCCAAGGTGTTCGTACTCAATTTGGGTGGTCATAGGGAAAGATATAAATTTCCTAATTTTGGTTATGTCTTGGTTGGGGGTCATTTTCTCTCAAACAACCTCGAGTGTCCATTTTGACAATTTCATTGGATCCAGAATGTCATTTCAATGTTGTTCGCATATTTGATTCTTTGAAATTAGACTCATAAAACTCATTCTAGACCCCTTGGAGTTCTTGAATTGAGCAAATATGAAAGTGCAGGCACAGATCGCCCCTGCGAAAGGGGGTCACACCGGCGATGGTCGCCCCAGCGGTCAAAGTTCTGCCCCAGCGACATTTACCCTTGAGACCAAATTTTTTCCCCAGCGAGAATTGCAGTGACTTTAAGTAACTGCAATATCTCAACCTGTTTAGAAAACTCAAACTCGACTTTCTCCCAAATTCTAAGGCATAAACCTATGGAAAATCCTTCCAATCTTGAAGGTAAAGTTCCCAAAAGGTTCCTTTCATTGTCCCACTTCAAGTAAGTTCTTCTTATTTAATTTGTAAAATTTCATGGGTTCTTTCATTAGTGAACCCCAATTGATGAAATTGATAAAAGCATGTGATAATCCATATATTATTATGTAATTCTTTGTTCTCTTGGTATACTTTACGTCTAGTATTTTTAATATATCAAAATTTCAATGTTTAATACATAAAAATCACATCTTTGACCCCGTAATAGTCAAAACTGTCGGGGCTAATCTGAAGCCCTTCCCGCACTCTAATTGTGATCAATTTTAGAGCATGGGTTCCTGTTAACATTGAGAACCCCATAGGAAGTTTATTTTCAGTTTCAGCGAGTGGGACCCATATGCCCATTTAAGGCTCGATTTCAGGTCCAGTCCGAAACATAGCATAAAGTATATAATTAGACTCAAATTAACATATAGAACACTTTGACTCAAGTTTTATATCATTTGGATCTCATTTGATATCAGTCAGATTAAGATTCGTGAATTTGTAACGCTTTATCGTCAGACAATAGGTAGGCTTCGTAGGGCTACCTTTGGGCTTATAGATTTAATAATTATATTGAATAGCTATCGAGGTGGATTAGTTATTCTTAGCCATTCTTTCATCCATTCCATGTTGATATTTATATTTTGGCATATGATTGATATGGTTCCTGTGACTTAAACATTGACTAGAGATACTTGTGCAAGGAATAGGATGTTGATATTACATGATCATATGTTGATATACATACTTTTTAATATGTTGTGCATTCATGACACGAGAGATTGGACCTTTGGCTCCAATGAGAGTGTAATGGGGCTGGGTCGGAATCACCACATGACTATTGAGTTGAAGAGGCTAGAGACTGATTTTGGTAACAATGAGAAATAATGACTTAAGCTAATAAATTGGAATATTTAGTAATAACATATGTAAATAACCTCTTAACTATGTTAGACTCGACATTGTATCGAGCACCCGATAATACAATTTTTACCTATTTTAGCCCAGGCCTTACACCCTGGCATGGGGAAATATCATTTGACTAATAAATTCTAGGACTTGAGACGGACTCCATTCGGTAGTAAGTACAGTCACTGGGACTTGAGACAATCATCATACAGCTGTGAGTACAGCTTTTGACACTTATTGTACTACTGGTTATGGAAACTTTATCATACCCAATCTATTAAGGATATTGGTGATACTATGATATACTGGCGTTGTATGCCCTGACTTGCCAAGCACTACTTTGTGAGACTGTTTATATTTGGCATAAGATTCCAGACTATTATGACCCTTGAGGTTCTGATATTTGGGAAGTGAGGTTATGATTACATTAAGATGGAGGAGTGATATACCAAGAATATCTTGGTTAGCCTTCCATGGGTCCTACCTTCTAGGCCTACAGGTACCGGAGGAAGAGCGTAAGCATGACAGTTACTTCATATGATTGTATTTACTTTTCTACACTTGTTTACTTCAGTGTACCACTGGTTGAATGGGAGGCCAATGGGTGCGCATGTTTTATGTAAATGTTGTGCTTCTTTCTGGGGGACTTGAAAGTGTCTATTTGCACTACTTTATTAGTCTTATTACTTCTTAGTTTTTAGTATTGGTTAATTACTGCATCATGCTTTGTGGGACTTATGTCTTACACTATTATTTAGTCATTTACTCTTTTACTTGAGGTTATCGGTATTACCGTCTGCGTTCTCCTCCTGTCTTCCTTTGACTCCAGATTATTTTATTATTATTCACGTATATTGTTGCAAGGATTCTAGGTACGTCTTCCTTCATTTCCTAATATCCTGTAATGTGATTAGCTAGTGATATATGTTGCTTTGTTATCGATTTATATTTGAGTAGCTAGCTTCCCTGGTTGTGCTATTTGCTTATGTGACCCCTTTATTGTATTCCTTTATTTACTATTTTTGTTATTGTTATGTTCCTAGTGGGCCCTTGAAGCCTACTAGGTATGGGTTGTTTCAGTAACTTGCACTTATACTACACTTGGACATGTGCATATCCGAGTACAAGTTCCTGACCGTGATTACAGCTAGCTATTTGTGCAGACTTTATTCTACTTAAGAGATTCAGGGTGAGATTGGTGTTTGTATTTTACCTTCTTCTCCTCAGTTTGACATATCTATTAATCTCCATCTATTTCAGAGACACGTTTATATTAGACATTTTGAATTTCTTGTTTCTATACTTAGTGGTTCGTTTGACATTGATAGCGGGTTTTGGGCATATTATTTTGACTCTATATACTTCCTCTTATTTCATTTATAAACTTCTTATTGGACTTTTGCTTTCCATATTTGATATAGTAGTCCTTCGCTTCGGCTTCAGCTTCGGACTACAGCATTGGTTCTCCTACAGGTGGTATAACAGGTGTCATCATGATCCATGAAATTAGGGTGTGAAAACTATACTAATACCTATTCTAAAAAAGTAGACCATAGCCTACCTGTATTCTAAAGATGTCCTCGAAAAGTATGCTCTAAATGACCAAAATCTCATACGAAGCACAAAATCATGCAAGGCTAGCAAAAAAGAAATCCACGAGTCAATACAAGTAAAAAAGACCCATATTGCAATATAAATAGCAGTGTCAATAGCCCAGCTAAAATTTGATCTGTAAACACTAACAGATTGGAAACTAAAAATATTTATACCCACGTGTAGAGCACAACTCATAAATTATATGGTACGAATAGAGCTAAGTTTGATGGTAGAATAGAAATAAACTAGCCTGTAAAGTTTATAAAATTGAGAAATGAAGATTTACCCAGTAGAAATGATCATACAACCACCTAGATACGATTCTAAGAATTAAAAATCACCCTAAAACTTCTTAATTAACCTGTTATAGGCTCTAGAATAGAGAGAAACAATAAAAATAGGGAAAAACTCATCAAAATGAAGATGAAATCATATATATAGGCCTATCAGGCCTTCATCTCGATCGTGGTAGGGACATACGTGATCGTGATTCTAACTGCCTCAGCACTTCGCGATTGCGACCCATTTTCACGCGATTGCATAGCTTTAACCTCTTGCCAGCCCCTATTTTAAGAAATTAAAGTTAAAATGGAAATGGTGTCCAGTTATATCACTCCATTTATGGAATATTTATGTAAATGATATTACCTACTCAACAAAATTGACGAAAAGGCAATTCGAGATCATCTAAGTTGAGTAAGGCCAAAAGTAACAAGTATGAAAGAACTTAACCCATAGAACCGCCCGGGATCCAAGCTATTGATCTCATCAAGTCATAAATGAGCTTTAGAAGTCCCAATACCACTCTAAACATATACAAATAGTGGGAATCACATAAATGACCCAAGGTCCATTACAGTAGCAAATGCCTTGAGATGGAAATTAATGAGTGCGGGTAGTTTAGTTGTGTTATTAGTTGTTGAGACGTCATTATCTTTGGATATCAAGTCTTTGGAAAACCTTTTGGTTTTCCTTGATATTATAGATTCAGGGAATTTTTTTGACTGTATTGAGGCTTGTTCTATATTGATAGATCATATTCTACATCGTTAGCTTGAGGATTCAGACTTAGCAGACATTCATGATCAGTTGAGTAGGGGTAAGACCCATAGTGTTTCTTTGGTTTCTAATGGTATTTTGAGTTTTTATAGTCGTATTTATTCCCATATTTGGTAATCTGATTCAGTTGGTTCTTCATAAGGCCCACAGTTCCCATTATTCCATCCATACATGTGCAACAAATATACTTAGATACTTAAGGCGGATTTATTGGTACAGTGATAAAAAAAAGATACCGCTGAGTTTTTTTAAGTTCTTAAACTATCAGTAAGTTAATTTTAAGCACCAAAGAACAGGTGGTTTCATGTAAAGACTTCCCATTATCGAGTGGAAGTAGGAACAGATTACTATAGATTTTATTTCGGTCTTACCTCAGACTCCTTGCAGTGATGGATTGATTTGGGTGATTGTTGATAGGTTGAATAAGTCTACATACTCTATTTTGGTTTATATTTCTTATAGTGTAGGGAATTTATCCTTTATTTATCTTCATAAGGTGGTTCAATATCATGACATACCATTTTCATTATTTCTAATCATGGTACCCAGTTCACTTATTAGCTTTTGGAGAGAGGTTTAGCATCATATGGGTACTGAGGTCCATCTTAGCAGTAACTAGAATAACAATCATTCAACCAATTACTCTTACTCTTATCTTTCCTTCGCTGACACAGAAGAGGGAGAGCACTCCCTAAGCTAAGGATGAGTGCCAAAGAACATTATATCCCTAGATAGATGGTCGGTCTGAGAGGACCATTAAGGTTTTGGAGGACATGTTGAGGGATTTTGTTCTTGATTTTGGTGGTTCTTAGGATCATCATTTAGCTTTGGCAGAGTTTGTGTGTAATAAAAACTACATTTCTAGTATTCAAATGGCTCTGTTTAATAAATTTTATGGTAGGCAGTGTCATTCGCCTATTGGATTGTGTGATGGATTTGAGCCTGGATCACAGAGTATTAATCTACTTTGAGATACCTGAGATATATTTTGACTAATTCAGGATAGACTTTAGGCTGCCCTGAGTAGGAAGAAAGGTTATTCAGACTATCGTCTTCATGCTTTGGAGTTCAGTATGTGTGATCATGTGTTCTTGAGGGTATCGCCCATGAATGGCATGATGAGGTTTGGTAAGAGGTGTATGCTTAGCCTCCAGTGTATTGGCCCATTTGCAATTCTTGATCGGATTGGTAGTGTTGCTTATAAGTTAGCTTTTCCTCCTATGTTTTCAATTATGTGTTTCATGTTTCCATGTTGAGACGGTATGTCCCTAATGAGTTGTATTTGCTTTGGTATGATTCACTTCAAGTTGATGAGGGTCTATCTATTGTTGATTTGTCAGTTTTGGTTTTGGAGGTGACAAAGTTGAGATCTCATGAGATTCTATGGTTAAGGTTAAGTAGAGTGGTCGTCCTATGGAGGAGGCCACTTGGTAGATCAAGTGTGAGTTGAGGTCTTAGTATCTGCAATTGTTTTAACCTTTAGGTATTGCTTTATGTTATGAAAGACCTTTTTAGCAGTAGATGTTGTAATGACCCTTACGGTCATTTTTGCAATTTCATGTTTTCATGTATTCTAGAGCTCTTCTATAGTGGCCCTAAGTCATTTGTGGCTTATCAAAACTGGTGGTTCGATTCCTAAGTCATTTGTTTGATCGGTATGTTTTTTCCCTATTTTAGAGCCTTTATTATTGAAACTATTAACCTTAGTCAATATTATGTGAAAAAACTCAGAATCAAATTCAAATAGTTTTGTTAGCCTTGGAACATGGATTTTGGTCTAGATGGACCTTGGGTTTGAGTCCGGGAGCTTTGGTTTTGAGTTTATGCAATTTTATGTGTTTTATGTGCTTTATGTTGCCTCTTTTGAGATCGGGTGATCATTTTGTGATCGAAGGCACGAATTGAAAATCCAACTATTCTATCACCTCCAAAATGTTGAGTTTGGGTTAGCTGAGTTATTCATTCGGGCTTTTGTCCAACTGGGCTCATTTTGAGTATATGGTTGGAAGGTTGAATTTTTAGCAATGTGTTGACTTTGGTCAAAATTTCAACAAAACGACCTTAAATAAGAATTTTGTCTGTGTTTTTGAGTCCAGAATGTTATTTCCATGCAATTGGCATGTTTGGTTTCTATGTATCGACTCTATTTGGGCCCGAAGACCCAAAATCCTCTTCCTAAATATTGCATATTTTCATAATCAAGTGGAGCTAAAAAAATTTCAGTGATCGCGGTCATAGGGTGAAATCATGCCAAATACCCTTTTCCTGGATTAGTGCAACTGTACCCAACACGGCTGATAGCACCGCTGTCTTAGCTGGCAGTTGGCACAATCACGCTCTATTGGCATCTAATTATTACCCCTCTATTTTAGTGTGATTATGCTGAACCAGCGCCTTTGGCAACAATTCCTGGTTACATGTTCTCTTGCTATATCTTATAGGATACCTTTTATGCTCTTGGTTATATCTATTGTAGTTAGACCATCTTCACTTTTCAACCTTAGTGATATCTATAGGTATCAAAAAGATTACAAGTTCCTTCATATCGGACTTGTACAAGTTGCTGTCAAACCACTCTTTAGATTAGGTTTAGACACACCTCTCTGTGTACTCCTAAGAGATAGTAGGCATCTTATCTTTGATGACTCCATCTTAGGTATTCTTCAAAGAAACCTCACTCATGGCCCAGTATAATTTAATTGTTATCCAAATTATTCGGTCGCCTTAAATTATCAGAATATAATGTATACTATCACTTTGAATGTTAAGGTAATAAATCTTAACAACAAAGTAAATACTCAAGAGATAGCTATAATATACAGGGTGTATTATAGGCTAATGAAAACTACCCTAGCTCCAAAAGCTAGAATTTCAAGTACTAAAGGAGTCACTATGTTAATGGAATCTAACCATGAACATGGCAACACCTTCATGCCTAGGAGAATTGAATGGAGTGCGATTCTATCTAAAGATGAATGGAACTTTAATACAATTACTCAACCCAAGAATACTTTAGAAAGTTCTCAGATCAAGTAGGTTATTCAATTTCCTGATGGATCTATTGATCTAAAATTCTTTAGCCCTAATTCTGGTAGAAGATCATCTTCAAGTAGAGGAATGTCTTTTAGTTGATATTCCTTCCCCTTCTGGGGTATCCCTTCTTATCCCTTCGAGAGACCATTATTCTTGCAAAGTAATTTTTAGGTCAGCAACCAAGAAAAAAGAAGACTATGCCATGAAGTTTCCTGAAACCTTTGCCAAAGCATTTTGCCCTTCCACTAGAGTAAAGAAGGAAGCAACTCCTAAACCTCCCATTGAAGAAAAGAAATTTGATTTTTCTATAAGAAATTCCATTCCTATTCTTGCACTAGATAAGGAACATGAAAACTATACGGTAGATGATTTGATCAAGCCCTGTTACTCAAACAATAACTATGTTGAAACTGAAAATTACACCAAGACAAGAATTTGTACGAAGCAATACTCGTAGACACAGACTCAATTGACATTGAACACATCTGAAATGAAAGAAGTGATTTCATTTCTTATTTCAAGTTTACCATAATGAAAATTTGGACCCTATTTGAATGGAAAATAGAGCATTTGCAAACATTGGTTGCATTAACCATAGAGCACAAACCCCAGATGTACACTTGGTATGATTATAGAGATGCCTGGTTCAATTTCATGTACCTTAGACCTTGGAATACTTGGTTTCTGAAATATGGAGAAGAACTCCGCTCAAAGGTTATCCCGAGATGGTTCTACGAATGGTGGAATACGTTTGGAGGAAATATTAATTCATTATCTAACCAGTTCAAGTAGCAATTTCCCAAGTTTTGTCAATATTCTGAAATAACAACATTACCTGAGTATATTCAGATGTGTAAATTATTTATTATTAAAAAAAAATCATATATTATTAGTTGGTCCTTTGAGATCAAAGAATTCGACAGAATCAAATTCTTAAGTAAGGTCATCTACATTAAGGGATGGTCTCCAAAGCCTAAAGAATAAAAAAATCAACAGGAAGTAAAGCCAGCAGCTTCAACAGTTGCTCATCAAGCCAGAAACTTTCAAAGAAAGAATTGAAGAAAAACTTATTCCAGCACTTTCTGTCTAACATCTTCTTTATTTATGAACTACTATGAACATACCTAGAAAGCATTTCTGAAAAACTCTTAGGTGTGGATGTTTTTCTAATTCCTGATATTGAAAAACAAAAAGTCTTATATAAACATTTTAAGAATTCTATCTACCTCTGAGATAAATACAAGTGGACGGTCATCTTTAAAGATGCCTTCCAATAATACAATTTTTCTTTATATAAAGTAGTTTGTCTTCTAGTGACGTTTTAGTCTTCTGAAAGATGCTCCTTTAGTAAAGCTGTCTGTAGGTCAGATAAAGTTGTTCTGACATGATGTTGGACCATAGTTTTGATATAGTTGGCTCTTGATATAGTCTTTTGCCTATTCAGAATGCAGAAAGGGTAAGACATGCTTTTGTCCGTTGATTAAGATTAAATAAAAAAATTTACTAAGGGCAATTCAGTTTCTTTGAAACTCTATCCTGAATTAGTAAAACTTTTATTCATCATAATTTCCGGCATAAGCATGTGATATATGTTTTAGTTTCAGCATATATCTGTTGCCTTCACTGCTTATTGAGTCAGTGATAAGTTCCATGATTTTAACAGGTTCTTTACCATCTTCTAAGTCGGAAAGTGCTTGAAGAAGTTTCTTCGTCAATTCTTTCTTTGAAGTTTCTTACTTGAAGAGGAAGCTATTGAAGCTGCTGGCATTACTTCCTGTTGATTTTTTATTCTATAGGCTTTAGAGACCATCCCTTAATGTAGATGACTTTTCTTAAGAATTTGATTTTGTTGAATTCTTTGATCTCAAAGAACCAACTAAAAATATATGAAATTCTTTTAATAATAAAGAATTTACACATCTGAATATACTCAGGTATTATTGTTCTCAGAATCTTGGAAAACTTTGGGAAATTCCTGCTTGAACATGTTAGATAATGAATTAATATTTCCTCCAAACATATTCCACCATTCATAGAACCATCTGGGATAACCTTTGAGCGGAGTTCTTCTCCATATTTCACAAACAAAGTGTACATCTGGGGTTTGTGCTCCATGGTTAATGCAATCGGTGTTTGCAAATGGTCTATTTTCCATTCAAATGGTCTATTTTCCATTCAAATGGGGTCCAAATTTTCTGTATGGTAAACTTGGAATAAAACATGAAATCACTTCCTTCTTTTCGAACGTGTTCAATGTCAATTGAGTCTATGTCTATGAGTATTGCTTCGTATATGATTCTTGTCTTGGTTGAGTTTTTAGTTTCAACATAGTTATTATTTGAGAAACAGGGCTTGATCAAATCGTCTACCCTATAGTTTTCATATTCCTTATCTAGTGCAAGAATAGGAACCAAATTTCTAATAGAAAAATCAAATTTCTTTTGTTCAATGCGAGGTTTACGAGTTGCTTCCTTCTTTGCTGGAGTGGAAGGGAAAACAGTGTTGGCAAAGGTTTCAGGAACCTTCATGGCATAATCTTCCTTTTTCTGGGTTGCTGGCCTAAGAATGACTTAGCTAGAATAAGGGTCTCTCGAAGGGACAAGAAGGGGTATCCCAAAAAGGGAAGGAATATCAACTAAAGCTGAAAATTTGTTTTCATGCTTTAGTTCTGGTTTGATGGAGTTTTTAAAAGGGTTCCATAAAGGTGGAACTCTTCTTATAACAGTTAGGTTGCTGGGGTTATTTTGTGATCCAGGAATAGGCCTCCTTGGCCCTTTAGGCCTTGCTGCTTCCCTGTAAGAATTCTCTGGTTAAGATATCTGGTAAAGAGTTATTCTCATTTTTTGATATGCTCAATTTGAAAATCAAAACAAGAAAGTAAGGCTTTCCACCTTACAAATATTTGTTTTGAAATAAGGTTTTTGACATCTTTCTTTAAAATCTCTTTAGTCGATTTACAGTCGACTCTTAATAAAAATTATTTGTTGATTAAATCATCCTGGAATTTAGTAATACATAGACTATAGACAAAATTTCCTTTTTTTTACAGTTCTATAATTTTTTTGTGCAGAATTCTAGATTCAAAAAGTAAAACAAACCAATTGTTCAGAAGACTGAGGATTGACTCTATGCTCAAGAATACCACCATACGCTTCATTAGATACATCTATTTATACAATCATAAAAACTGTAGGATTAGGAATACCTAAACAAGGAAGTTTTTGAACTATCTTTTTGATATTCTGAACTGCCTGAGTCTATTCTTCATTCCAAGGGACAGGATTATTCCTAAGTCGTTTATATAACGGTTCACAAATAATCCTTATATTTGGAATGAAATCAGCAACATAATTAAGACTTCCAAGGAATCTCTAAAGTTGGGTTTTCTCAAGAATAACATCTGGGAATTTGGTTGAGAACACTATGGCTCTACAAATAGTCTTATAAGTGCCTTGATAAAGATCATGGCCTAAGAATCTAATGGAAGTTTGGAAGAGTTTAATTTTCTTAACACTAACAACTAGACCATTGTATTTGATAACCTTAAGAAAGGTAAGGTAAGGAGATGTTTGAAATGAGAATCGATGTCCTCAGAGAATATATAAATATCATCAATATAAACAATAGACATATGACTATATGGATTAAAAATACTATTCATGATATTCTAAAATTCAAAAGGAGCATTTTTAAGACCAAATGGCATGACATTCCATTCGTATTGACCAAATGGAACATTGAAAGTTGTCTTGTGTTTGTCCTTCTCGGATATTTGGATTTGCCAGAATCCATATTTCATATCAAACTTGTTGTAGATATTGGTTTTAAAAGTTCTTTTCGGGAGGTCGCTTTTTTTGGTATTGGGTACCTAATCGATTTGAGAACTTTGTTTAAAGGCTTGTAATTGTTTACTAGCCTTGGAGCTCCTCTTTCCTTTTTCAGTGGCATTGTTAACATAAAATGCTGAACAACTCCAAGGTGACTTTGAAGGACAGATTATCTTTTTGGAAATAAGATCATTGATTTCCTTTTTTTAAGTTTCCATTAGATCATGATTCATCTAAATTTGTCTTGCTTTAGTTGAAATAATATTTTAATCAAACTCGTTAATGTTAGGAAGTTCTATAACATGATTCTTTCTTTGCGAGAAAGCATTAGGGAAATCAGAACAAACTTCACAAGTTTTTCTTGAAATTCTTTTATTTTTTTACCCATCTCTGGTGTTTTTAAAACATGTTCAATTTTCTTAAGCTTAATATCAGCTTGTAAGAAATTAACTTGTTTAGAAAGTAGGTTTAA
>JBDJHY010000094.1:11278160-11309155 GCA_039654485.1 Withania somnifera
AAGAAAATTAAACCAACACCTCTCCTAGCCTAAATTCATCATTCCAGACCTGTTGGAAGCATCAGAATTCCAATCTGACACTCCGAACATCAAGTTTCCACACAAACTCCGTTTTTAGGCTAAAACTTAAACAATTTCCACAAATTGACTTAACTTGCAAACGAAGCCTCCAAAACACAAACTTAAGGTCAAGCTTGACTTTGTTTGACAATTTGGAGCTAATGGAACTGTCAAAATTAAATTTCGAGGTCGTCTTGAAGGAAAGTTGACTTCGGTCAACGAATACTTAACTTTAGGCTCTAAAATAGGAAATTTGAGATATTTCTCAACCAAGTCACCAGGGATCCGAACTATCGGTCCCAGAAAGTCATAAACGACTTTGGGAAACTGATGGAATTCTATAAGATGCAAGACGTTGCGTATTTATCATAAATGACCATGAGGATCATTACAACTTATTACTTGTTTCTTATTTAAGTAGCTAGCTCCCTTGATGTACTACTTGCTTCTGTGACCATACTTATTGTCTTCCGTTAGTTAATACTTTTATTATTGTTATGTTCTCAATGGTCCCTCAAATTTTACTAGGTATGGGTTTCTTCGACATGTTGGACTCATACTACACTTTTACATGTACAGATCCAAGTACAGATGCCCGATCGTATTTATAGATCATTGTTCGTGCAGATCATATTATATTTATGAGATTCATTTTGAGTTTGGCGTTCTTCCTTTCCTACTTCTCCTTAATATTTCTTTTGATCTCCATGTGTTTTTGGAGATTAAATTGTATTGGACATTTTGATTCCTTGTTCTATACTTAGTGGTTCTTATTGAATTGATACCGGGTTTTGGGCATTTATTTTTGATTCTTTTTACTTCCGTATTTATTCATCTACGGATTATTACACTTGTGCTTTATGCATTTGATATAGTAGTCCTCTGCTTAGACTTCGAATGAGGTTGTTTCTCCTACTTGTTATATAGTAGGTGCCATCATGATCCAAAACATTGGGTCATGACATTTATTAAAGTATTGTCAGATAGTCACTGGTTGATGAACCACGGAACCAAGCTACCCTCTGTGAAGTAGTTTGATGGGCTATTTACCCTAGTACAAAAAATGTCCTTAACACCTTATTTTGTGACCAAATTTGATGGGAATGTTCACGGTTCATAAATATAACACCTTAGAATGAATTCTAGGCAATATACGGACTAAAACCAAAGAGTTAACTAAATTTCTTAAATTTTTGAAGTCTACTTTGAGGTCCACGAACAGTCAACCAGGATGATGGATTGTGAAACTATCATACCTCAAATGCCATTGAGACGGACCGACAACTACTACCATAAAGGCCTGAGAAAACCAACCTATAACCTTGAAATTCTCACACATGTAGCTATGATGATCAATAGCTTATGCCAAATATGGATATGACACACCAATGTAAATTGTCTACGTAGATAAGCCCAATTTATATACACAAGACTTGTCCATTGGGCCACAATGTCTAAAACCATGACATAACCATGTTGTACTTTACTTTAGTCTATAAAGCCTCTAAAACACATATAGATTTAGTCAAGGTTAGAATATCCCCCACCTTAGTCTTAGTTAAAATGTAAGAACAAAACCTATGCTATAGACTTAGAAAGCCTCAAATCAACCTAGAGCACACCAACAATTGCTGGATGTCGTGGCTCCTACTGGGAGGTATCTGCTGAAGTACCTATGCCTGCAATATGAAATGTAGCTCCCTCGTGAGGGACGTTAGTAGGAAAGAATGTAGTGAATATGTAAGGCATAAAATAACTATATGAAAGACAAGTGCTTAAGAAAAACCAATACAAATATATAGATAAGGATAATAGACCACCTTTTCTGGAACCATGTGCATTACATTCTTTTCTTTACTTTGTTCTTTCTTACTTTATGACACAAATGGAAAACTGATACAAATGGCCAACTAATTAATGGTAAATATACAAGCAGGGATGGTCCCATTCTAGGTTTACGCCCCTGAGCTACCACCCGTATATACAAAAATTGGGATCGGACTATTCTAGGGGTTTTCCCTGAGCTGCAATCTTATACATATAAAGGTTGGTATCGTATTATGCTAGGCATACGCCCCTAAGATGCCACCTATTTACAATCAGATTTTCTTCACTTTTGTTTTTTTAATCTTTGAGATTGTTATTTTGGTGGTCATAATAATAATGAGCTTTGCGGAAAATATGCCACTAGTAAGAGACATGTAAATAGTAAAAATAATATAGGATCAGTTTGTAGCAACAACGTGATACGTAGGATATTAAATAGCACAAAGGACCATATTTTACTAAGAAGAGGATTCACAAAGTTTGTTGTAAAATCATCCTTCTTATACTTATACTTTGATGATAAAACAAGTAGATTTGATAATGAACACATATTGAAGTACTTTAACATACTAAGGGGTGGGGACATTATCGTTAGCTATATTGGATATTGTACACTTCCATTATGTGTCATTTGGTATGAAAAGCACTTAGGAAGCTTTCTTTATAACCCAAATATTAGATTCATGCCAATGAAAATGGAATCAAGTAGCCTTACATACCTTGCTGTACAACTTTGATATAACCCTGAACAACCTCTTTTTTTCAAATTTCCTATCTATAATAATGTAAATGGTAAATCTACTATTATTAACTACTCAATAAGTTTACACTACTCAAGCTCACCTATAAAAGTGGACAGGTAGAAAGCCATAAATTATCAAGTCAAGGGTGTTCTTTCAACCATTTCTCCTCTCATTACTTGTATACTCCATACAGATCCGTATAGGGTTCCCAGAAATCATTTTGGCCTCATAACACACTCAAAATAGTATACAAAGTGGAACAGTCAGTAAGCTCACTCAAACACAAATTCAAAGGTTTATAACTATATCCTCCTTCTATATCTAAATATAAACAACTTAAATCCTTTCCCAACTCCAACCATGATGTCGTCAAGGTGTATACATAAACAGCCCCAAAAATAGTCCCAAAATACCTTCATTGTACGAGGGGATTATTGGTTCGATAATTCCAATCAACCTACCATATTCTTTCACAAAACACATGTAGAATTCTTCAATTAACATTTTACCTAAGGAGTAGCAAAAAAGGGGCAGTAACCTTACCTTAACTTTCTAGAATTTATTCTCTAAACTTGTAGTCATATAAAATTCTTGATTTATCCTTTAAAGTAAACCGAAAAGTAGGATACGGCTTCTTAATAACTAAGAAATATAAGGCAACCAACATAGAGAAAAGGCAATCAATATTCTCAGCATAACCAATATGGTTTCCTAGCTTCTTATGAAAAAATATAGCTAAAACCATAAATATGTTAACTTACCTTGGATTCAAAGATAAGGGTTTGTTCAAGAACCCTAAGAGAAAAATGGGACTGTTGTTTTGAGCCTTGAGAGAAAGAGAGAAGACCTAAAGTTTAAGGTCTGATTTTTGTACCATAAAATGAATAAAAGAACATCCAATTTGATATCATTAAGGGTCCTACTAGACTGCCTTATTTTAGCCTATTTCTAGCCACATCTAATCAAGTACGTAATGCACCTAATTAGGTGTTCCAAGCAACTCAAAAGGTCATAGGAGGTGATGCACCTACTTTCCTTATTCATGACCAAAATAAGCCTCCAATTCATTGGGCTTGGGAAAATTTTTGGGCTCCTTTTTAAGTTCCTTTTTACTTTACTTAGTTATGCAAAAATGAGTCCATTAAACCTCAAAGACATAGAAGGAAACAAACATAGAGAAAAGGAAATCAATAGTCTCAGCATAACCAATATGGTTTCCTAGCTTCTTATGGAAAAATATAGCTAAAACCATAAGTATGTTAACTTACCTTGGCTTCAAAGATAAGGTTTTGTTCAAGAACCTTAAGAGAAAAATGGGACTGTTGTTTTGAGCCTTGAGAGAAAGAGAGAAGAGATGAAGTTTAAGGTCTGATTTTACTACGTTAAATGAATAAAAGAGCATCCAATTTGATATCATGAAGGGTCCTACTAGACTGACTCCTTTTAACCCATTTCTAGCTACATCTAATCAAGTACGTGATGCACCTACATAGGTGTGCCAAGAAACTCAAAAAGTCAAAGTAGGTGATGCACCTACTTGCCTTATTCATGAACAAAATAGGCCTCTAATTCATTGGGCTTGGGAAAATTGTTGTGCTCCTTTTTAAGTTCCTTTTTAGTTATGCTCAAATGAATCCATTAATCCTTAATCTAATCCAAGAAAATCCATTAATATAGGGCCTCAATCCATTTCATATTAACTTAGTTCATATAGCTCAAGTAGGTGATGCACCTACTAACTTAATTAGGTCCGACAAGTAGCTTAATATTTTATTCAATCATTTGGTCGTAATCTATTTAATTTTGCTATACACTTGGACATACTTTTCCATTATAACCCTTAAGCTCAACTACTACCTTGATGCTCCAATTTCAAATACTCGATGACAACTCGATCGTCTCTCATGGAAATGTATGGACAGTACATGTACTACTTATATTATTAACGAATCCATGACCTACACCATAAGTTCACAATGAGTTTCATATAAATAAAACTAGCACATATTGAATATGGGATATTACATCCCCTCTTAAGAACATTCGTCCTCGAATATTAACATGATTAACCAGCCTAAACAAGATCATGCCTAAGTTTATTTCAATTGCTAACCAGCTAATATACACTTTTTTATACTTGCTTGTCAATTCCCCAATTCAATAGCTTGAACTTTCTCTTCGAATTTGAATAAATGAGGGTACTTGGATTTCATCATTTCCTCAACTTCCTATGTAATCTCCTCTACTTGCTGGTTTATCCAAAGTACTTTCAAAGAAGCCACTTATTTATTTTAGAATTTCTTAACTTGTCAATATAAAATGGAAATGGGTACTTATTCATAAGTGATCCTCCGTAACTTGTATGTCTTCAGTAGTAGTGATACGAGATAAGTCATTTATGCACTTCTCAAGCATTGAGACGTCAAATATTGGGTGAACTGTTGAAAGCTCCTAGGGTATCCTTAATTCATATGAAACTTTTCAGACTCTTCTAATAATCTCATATGGTCCTATGTAGGTCAGTTTTCCCTTTTTACCAAATCTCATCACTCCTTTCATCAGTGACCCCTCAAGTATACTCAATTTCCTATAGCAAACTCTAGGCCCCTTCTTCTAATATCTGCATATTATTTTGTGTTGAATTTGGGCTGTCTCAAGCCATTGTTGTATAACCTAAAAACTGTTCCATATCATGATGAACAATAGCTGTCCCAAATAAGGAAGTTTCACCCACTTCAAACCACCCAATTGGTGATCTACACCTCCTCCCGTATAACACTTCATAAGGTGCCATTTTGATACTTTAATGATAGCTATTATTATTGGAGAACTTTATTAGCATAATATTATCATCCCAACTCTTAAAGTCCAATAAATAAGATCATATCATATCTTTATGTATTTGGGTTGTACAGTCTGTTTGACTATCTGTTTGAGGCTGAAAGCCTGTAGTTAAGTGTACTTGAATTCCCGAACTCTTCTAAAATATTTCCAAAAATTTATGGTGAATTGATCTCCCCAATAAGTTATAATAGAGATTGGGACTCCATGTAGCCGAACTATTTCCTTAATATATAATCATCAATACTCCTTAACTATATAAGTAGTCTTGACTAGCAAGAAGTGTGCTGATTTAGTGAGTATCAAAATTCCAAAATAAATGACATACCAGTAACAAAATCTATGTTGATCATATAGCATCGAGAGCTCTATATGTTGCACATAACCTTCAGGATTTTGGTGTTCTACCTTAACTTGTTGATAATTTGGACATTGAGCCACAAATTCTATAGTGTGCTTCTTTATGTCTCCCCACCAAGACATACCTTTTAAATTATGATAAATTTTGGTTAATCCCACGTGGATAGAATATCATGAATGATGCGCTTCTGTCATGATCTTTTGTCTTAGTCTATCAACATTGGACTCATATAACCTGTTTTTCCATCGAATTACTCTATCTTGTGTAAGCTCAAGTGTACTGGTCTTACCTTGTTTTACATTCTCCTTAAGTTGTAATAGAATTGGATCCTTATATTGCTTCTCTTTTACTTAAACTACTAAAGAAGATTCTACCACATTACATATAATAACCCTTCTTTTGGAGTTTAAAGAAGGCAAATACCCCCAAACTAGCTAGTTCTCATAGATCCTTATCTATTCTTTTCTTTTCCACAGATGATTATACGTAATTTCCATTGTCTTACGACCTAAAGCATCATCCAAGTTCACTTTCCCCAGATGATAAAAAATGTCAACGTCATAATCTTTTAATAACTCAAGCCAGCTTCACTACCTCAGATTCAGATCCTTTCACTTAAAGATATATTGCAAACTTTTGTGATTAGTATATTTGTAAACGTGAACCCCATATAAGTATTGAATCCATTCTTTAAGGAAAAAAAATCCGTTGCTAACTTTAGATCATGTGTTGGATAATTTTTTTCATATGACCATAATGGTCTCTAGGCGTAGGCTATTACTTTACCATGTTGCATAAGCACACACCCTAGGCCAACTCCTGAAGCATCACAATACAATACATACCCTTTTTTTTCTTTTGAAAGTACCAACAAAAATGTGGAAATTATCTTATTCCTCAACTCTTGTAAGCTTTTCTCACATACGTTATTCCATTAAAACTTGGCTGCCTTGTGTCTTAACTTTTTTAAGGGCACAAAAATAAAAGAGAATCCTTCAATGAACCTTGTATAACGACCTGACAACCCTAGATAACTATGAACCCAAATGATGTAGGTCTTGGAAAGTTATTCACAGCTTCTACTATTTGAGAATCGACCCTTATTCCTTTATTAGATACAATGTGACCCAAGAACGACATAAAATTTAACTAAACTTACATTTAGAGAACTTTGCATACAACTAACTTATAGTACCTGCCGCAAGTGATTTGCATGTTCCTCCTTTAATCTTGAATCACCAAAATATTGTCTACGAATATTATCATTAACATATCCAAGAATGTCTTCAAAACCCTATTCATTAAATCCATAAAAAATGCCGGTGCATTTGTTAGTCCAAATGAGATAACTAGAAACTCAAAATGGTCATATCGTGTTCGAAAATCTATCTTGGGTATATCCTTCTCCTTTACTCTTACTTATTTGTTGATAACTACCTTAAATCAATCTTCGAGAAATACCTAGCACTTTGTAGTTGATCAAACAAGTCATCAATTCTAGGGAGGGGATATTATTTCTTGAACGTCACCTTATTCAACTATCTATAGTCAATACACATCCTTAAAGTATTGAGTATAAATAACATTAGTTCACCCAAAGGGACATACTAGGACTTATCAACCCCTTCTCTAACAAGTCTTTCAATTGCTCCTTCAAATCTCCTAATTAAGCCAGAGCCATTCTATACGGAGGAATATATATAGGTAGTTCCTGGGATCACATTAACACAAAACTCTACCTCTAGTTCTGGAGGCAAACTTGGAAGCTCTTTTGGAAACATGTCAGCAAATACATTTACTAATCTTGCGTGTTGGAAAGTTGGTGACTCCGCATCTATATCCCCCACTAGATGGAATATGTACCCTTTAGACACCATCTTCCTTGCATTAAGATAAGAAATAAAATTACCTCTAGACCCCCTAACATTACCTCTCCATTCAAGGACTGCCTCTTTAAAAAAATAGAAAACATCCTGGTAGTTCGATAATCTACAATCTCATAACAAGAAATTAACTAATACATACCCACTATAACATAAAAATCTACCATTTCTAGCTTGGCTATGTCAGCCAATGTATTATGACCACAAACAATAACCATGGAATTATGATAAACTCTTTCAGCTATAATAGATTCTGTTGTTCTTTTAAACTTCACAACAATCAACGGAGTGATATATGAAAATGTATATCTTGGATCAATTATTGCATATATATCATGTGAAAATATAGATAATGTACTTGTAACTAAATCAGGTAAAATGTCCAAGTTTTGTCGACTTGCTAGAGCATATGTCTGAATCTACACTCCACTAAAACTAGCTTCTTCCCTAACACCTCTGACACGACCAGTATACACCTATTGACCCCTACCTAAATAAGGCACCAATGATGATAATGCAATTGTTGATCCAATAGGTAGTGAAAAAGCACTCATGCTCCTTTGTGAAAATTTTTCATTATATACCCTGGTATTCAACACCAAAAGCAAACACATATCCCATACTGACATGCACCTAAATGAATCATTCCATATTTTTTGCATGGAAACCAAGGAGTACTTAAATGGCTCGTAATTTCTTGCTCTTGTTACTCCATTACTTGCATACCTTGGCTCTCACTTTTTTTCCCAGACTAACTGCCCCTGGACCCTTGGAACTGAGATTCATCACTAGATTTAGAGTAAGAAGATAATGTCCTAGGAGGTATATTAGTATATCTAGTCCTAAACTCACCTTGGGGTGGAAAAAACTTCCTCACAGATCTAGCCCTCTTAGAATACCACCTTCCCGGCTCTTCTGTTCTCCTTTTTTGTCTCTGATCCTCCACTTTTTGTGCAAAATCTTGGATCCCTGATATATCTATGCCTTTATTAAAAGCAACAATATTGCAATCTCTAACTAGGTACTCATACAATATATCTATATATCAATTACCTTTATCTTATATAGTGGCTACTACATTAGGAGCATACCTTGCCAAAGAGTTAAACTTGAGGCTGTACTCTCTCACCCTCATATCCCCTTGGAAACTGCTTAGGAATTGATCTCAACAAGATATGTGGATCTCTGATGGAAGACAATAGTCAATGAATGACTTCTTAAACTCTTCTCAATTATCCAATGGTGCATTTACACCCTAGATTAATTCCAAGCTTCGTACTATAATAAGTCACACCTTTCAACCTATAAGCTGCCAATTCAACTTATTCCTTATCATATACATGCATAACAACCAAAGTCCTTCAAAATTGATCAATATAATTCTTCAAGGTCTTTATTAGGATCTGGCCTGGTGAACGTGAACGTTGGGGAGTCCAAATTAAACAAAATCCTGTATCTGTACACTACCTGCCAGATCTGTGCCACTAGTACCTGTAGTTGGACCTACTAGTCCTTCCCCTTGGACAGTAATTATACGAGTCAATAATTGAACTGTATTGCTTAAATCTTGCATGGTGGAATCCATAGGTGGTTTTTGATGCACTATCCTCCTCTTTATCTTTTATAGACATAAGAGTTGAAGATATTTGTGATGGAGACTCATTGTAACACATTAAAACTTGTTCTAAGTGTGTGTGGCATAAACTAAGTAAGCCTGTGATTTTTCCCCAAAATCTTGTACTATCATGTTTCCATGGGCCTATTCATAAACTGTAAAGAATTTTCTAAGTGTAGCATGCTTCCAAGGATTGTTTCACAGACCGTGGAACCATTTTACAGTCCATAACAGGAGCCGTGAAAACTGGGAAATTTATTTTTAGTTCGGTTTTATTGAGGACTTTTTAGACTTTTCCTATTCATTAAACCCATATTTCTTTATTCATTATACATAACAAAAATCAAGAGAAGATTTTCCCAAGGTTTTCTCTCAAGAACTAAGCCTAGGGTTTTCATCAAGGGGTCTTAGTGTAAATTTTCTCCCTCAATTTCTCCGAAAATTTGTTTTCAATTAAGGTATGTGAGATTGAGCAAGGTATTCTTCCAATCCTTGTGCCCAACTATGTATTTTTCAATTCATTGTCATGACACAAAGATTTTAGGGTAGAGCCTATAAATTGTGTTCATGTATTTTATACACTCTTGTTTATGATTATAATTATATGTCTATGCTTACGTTAGAATTGCATAGATTATCATATATGTGAAGTTGGTATATTTTGAGTTTAAGTCCCTTATGTGGAGTCTATGTGTTGTGTATGGGATGAGGTTTACCAAGACCTCTAGGTTTGATCTGCAGATGGTTGTATACAAGCGCAATCGAATAGATATGTTCGTGTCAAAACTTTCTCCATATTTTATCCAAGCAAGGGCAAAATATGTTGACAAGTGATATGGAAATTGGCAGAATAATGGTTTATCTTAAGCATATTGAGCATTATAAGGCCATATTTAGGGAGAGTAATCAGAGTAAGAGGGCCAAGACTAGACACTCCGAGTTCAGTCAACCCAAGTCAGGTGGGGGGTCAGAAGTAGTAGAAATAATAGACTTCTAGAAGGCAATCCCATTCTTTTTTCAGTTCCACTAATCAATATTTCAGACAACCTTAGAATCGTAAGACAGAGATCTTCTCAGGGAAGTGTGATAGGAGGGCGATCCTTTGTGTACTAAGTATGGTAAGAACAATCTTAGTCATTGCATACTTGGGCAGAATGGGTGTTATGGATGTGGTCAGGAAGATTATACTCTGAGATATTTTTTTTCTAAGGTTGTTTTAGGTATGGTAAGCTAGGTCACTAGATTAAGGAGTTTCACGTGTCTCAATAGGGAGGTGGAGATAATTAAGTATCAATACAAGATTCTTGCCAAACTCAACAAGGCACCTTTATTAGTACTGGTGGTGGTCAATGCAAAAAATAGTTATACGCTTTGGGTTGCAGCTAGGATCAGGAACAGTCTAAAGATGTGATGACACGTATATTGGATGTGCATGGTTCTTGTATTTATGCATTATTAGACCCAAAAGCAACCTATCTTTTGTATGCCTATTTTTTGCTAGACGTTTTATGTTAACCCAAAAGTTTTATCTAATTCCTTTTCTGTGTTAAGTCCTATTAGGGACTCCATAGTAGTTTAAAGGGTCTATGATAGTTTTCTAGTCTCTATATTAGGGATGGTAGTTCCATATGATCTGCATGAGTTAGACGTGATGGACTTTGATGTTATTCTAGGAATGGACTGGATCCATTTATACCATGTAGTCATTGATTGTCTATCCCAGCGAACAATGTTCCACTGATTTGGTGGGGATAGGATTCAAACTTGTAATCTTCAGTTCATAGAACCAGAGTCATCCGTTTCCATTTACTAATAAGCTTATTCTCGAGTATGAAGGGAGTAAAGTTGTTCATAAGGATAGGTTCATTTCTTACCTTAAATCTAGATGGATGATTTCCAAGGGTGTATACCATCTAGTCCAATTCCAAGAACCCAAGTTTAAGGCTTCAGATATTCATTCAGTTTAGTTGTTTGGGATTTTGTAGATGTATTTCCAGAGGATTTACCTAGAGTTCCTACTGATAGGGAGACAGACTTTAGTATAGACCTAAGTTTAGGTACTCAGCCTATTTCCATGTTGCCTTATAGAATGGCACCAACTGAGCTCAAGGAGATGAAATATCAGTTAGCAGACCTTCTAAACAAGGGATTCATTCTCCCTAGTGTGTCTCCCTAGGGTGCTCCTATTTTGTTCGTGCATAAGAAATTTGGCTCCCTTCGTATGTGCATAGATTACCATTAGCTAAACAAGGTCACAATAAAAAACAAATACCTCATTCCTAGGGTTGATGACTTGTTCGATCAGTTATAGGGTGCTAGACATTTCTCCAAATTGATCTTTGTTCTGGCAACTATCAGCTTAAGGTCTGAGAGACAAACATTCCAAAGAAAGATTTTTGTACTTGCTATAGACACTTTGAGTTTGCATTTAAGTTCTTCGATTTGACTATTTCTCCTACAGCCTTCATGGACCTAATGAACAGGGTTTTCTAGCCATAGTTGGACCTATCTGTGATTTTTTTTATTGATGCCATTCTGGTTTACTCCAGAAGTGAGGAGGAGGATACGATCCATCTCAGACTTTTTCTTTAGACTCTTAAGGAACGTTAAATTTATGCTAAATTCTATAAGTTTGACTTTTGTATCCAGTCAATTAGTTTTCTTGGACACATCACTTCCATCGAGGGCATTAGGGTAGACTCCCAAAAGATAGATTCAGTCAGAAACTGGCCTAGTTTGACCTATATATTATATATTCGTAGATTTTTTATCTATCTAGGATTACCATAGGTTTTTCTAGGTCTTTTCCTCTATAGCCTCTCCTTTGACCCATTTGGCTCAAAAGAATATAAAATTTGAATGGTCAGATGCTTATGAGAAAAGTTTGCAGGAGTTGAATACTAGGTTGACTTCATCTCCAGTTTTGAATTTACCTGATGGTTCAGAGGGTTTCGTGGTGTATTGTGATGTCTCCACGGTTGGTTTAGGTTATGTACTAATGCAGCATGGTAAAGTGGTGGCTTATGCTTTGAGTCAACTTTAGACTCATGAGAAGAACTATCTCACTCATGATCTTGAGTTGACAGCTATAGTATTTGCTTTGAAGTTGTGGAGATACTACTTTTATGGAGTGCATGTAGATGTTTTCATTGATCATAAGATTTTTTGGCATCTGCTCGAGCAGAATGATTCGAATCTTCATTAGAGAGGTGGCTTGAGTTGCTAAAGGATTATGATATGACAGTTATGTATCATTCGGGCAAGGATAATGTAATGGCTAATACTCTTAGAAGGTTTTCCTTTGGAGTTTGGCTCATATTGAGAAAGACAAGAGGGAATTGGCTAGAGAGGTGGATAGGCATGCACACCTTGGGGTTATATTGATAGATGCCGATGATGGTGGTATGCTTGTCCAAAATTCTTCTAAATAATGTCTTGTGGTTGAGGTGAAGAGTAACAAAGATAGTGATCTGTTCTTGATTAAGTTGAAGGGTTTGTACTTGAAGCATAGGGACTAATATTTCTCAATAGGGGAGATGATTTCCTCCGCTATGAGGGTCGTCTTTGTGTTTCGATAGTTGATGGGTTGAGGGATATGATTTTGTCAAAGGTTCATGGTTCTAGGTATTTTGTTCATACTGGAGCTACTAATATGTATAAATATTCAATGGAGGTATATTGGTGTTAAGGTATTATGAGGGACATTGCCGAGTTTGTGGCAAAGTGTCCAAAATTTTAGCAAGTTAATGTAGAGCACCAAAGGCCAGAAGGTAAGATGAAGTAGTTTGAGATTCTAACATGGAAATGGGAGGTGATAAACATGGATTTTGTAATTGGTTTACCATTAGCTAGAAACATGATTCCATATGGGTTATATTATACTGGATTACTAAGTCTTGTCACTTCCTACCTATTTGCACTAGCTATTCAGTAAAGTAATCCATAAGGATCTACTTAAGGGAGATCGTTCATATGCATGTGGTACCTTTGACTATCATCTCAGATCGGGGTACATAGTTTGCATTTCATTTTTGAAGGTTTTTTCAGAGTGTTTAGATTCTTAGGTTCACTTGAGTACAAATTTTCATCCGCACACAAACGGTCATGCTGAGAGGACCATTAAGACACTAGAGGATATATCGAGGGATTGTGAAATAGATTTCAAGGCATTTGGATTGAGCACTTGACTTTGATTGAGTTTGTAAACAACAAGAGTTATCATTCTAGCATCTAGATGGCCCTATTTGAGGCTTTGTATGAGAAGAGGCATCGATCTCCAATTTGTTTGTTTGAGATAGGTGAGGCAGCTATAGTTAAGCTAGAGCTATTCACAAAGCCATGGAGAAAGGTCATATAATCCATGAAATATTGAAGGTAGCTTATAGTAGATAGAAGTTCTATGCAAATCCGAAAAGAAAAGAGTTAGAGTTCGAGGTAAGTGATTGGGTGTTCCTAAAGATATCACCTATGAAAGGTGTGATGAGATTTGGGAATAGAGGGAAGTTGATTCAAAGGTATATTGGACCTTAGAAAATCAAGAGGAAGGTAGGCAATGTATCCTACGAGTTAGATCTTCTGTCAGGGCTAGAAGCAGTCTATAATGTCTTCCATATCTCCTTGCTCAAAAAATGCCTAAGTGATCCATCCTCAGTTATGCCAGTTGAAAGGGTTAGTATTGAGGATAACTTGACCTATGAGGAGGTTCCCATTCAAATCATAGACAGGTAGGTTTGAACATTGAGAAACAAAAATATTGCTTCAGTTAAGGTTTTTTGGAGGAACCAGTCAATTAAGGGGGTTACATGGGAGGTAGAGGCCAACATAATAAATAAATACCCACACCTATTTCCTTCTACTTCCCCTTTATTCTGAGGTAATAGCCTTTCCATCCAACATTTCCCCTTGTCCATTCATGAGCATGTAACATGTAGTTATAGCATTGCATTAGTCCTTATGTGAGTACTTATGCATTATTTGATGGTTCATGGTAGTTATAGTCAGTGGAAGTGGCATGCATGTCGGTCAGCTGAGTAACATATTCAAAGTTAGTTTGATTACAATAAGTCATTATATATCATATGCATGCCCCGTTCAGTCAGTTAGTCAATTTTAGCATACTAGTTCCTTCTATTCTAGTTGTAGCCTTAGTTCGAGGATGAATGATCACAGAGGGAGATATTGTAACAACTTGAAACTTGTGGTAATGGTGTTTGGGATAAACTAAGTGAAGATACAATTTTATCCAAGCTCTGGTACTTTCATTTTCCTATGGCCCTGTTCACAGATGGTAAATTGCTTCTACGGTCTGTAAAGTGATCCGTCAAGTGGTCTAGAGACTTGAGATTTCTTAGAGAAATCTCCCATTTCAACGGTTCAATATGAAAAATCATAGAACCCCTCAATGACCTGTCATTCCTTACCCCAATTTTCCCAAGTTGTCTAAATGTATCATGGCTCCATGGGTCATTTCACGGATCGTGGAACCATTTTTGATGGTCTGTAATAAGAGCAGTGAAAATCTGGGAGTTTGTTTTTAGTAAGGTTTTCTCAGGGACTTTTTAGACTTTTACCATTCATTAAACCCATGATCCTATGTATTTAGCTGCATTTTAGGGAAAATGTAAATATCAAAACCCTATTTCTTTATTCATTATTCATAACAAAAGATTAAGAGAAGTTTTCTCCCAAGGTTTTCTCTCAAGAACTAAGCCTAGGGTTTTCATCAAGGGGTCTTGGTGCAGATTTTCTCCATCAAATTCTTCGTAGATTTTTCTTCAATTAAGATATCTAATATTTAGAATGGTTTCCTTCCAAGCCTTGTGCACATCTATCTAGCTTTTTAATTTATGATCATATATAGAGATTTTTGGTTGAACCCCATAAATTATGTTCATGTAATTAATTCGTGTATTTTATGAACTTTTTTTTAATCATTATTATATACGTATATTTTTGGTAGAATTGCATAGATTATCATAATTGTGAAGTTTGTCTAATATATGAGTTCAAGTCCTATATGTGGAGTCAATATGTTGTTTTAGTCATGTACTGGGAAAGTTCCCATTATTTGAGTTCATGGTTCATGGTATGGTCAGTTTTAGAGCGAAGCTCATTGTCGTGGTCAGTTTATGAATTATAACCTAAGGGTTTAGCTATAAGAGTCTAATTACATATTATGAGTCAGTTAACTAAAAGAAGATTAAGACATGATAATGTGAAAATAATATGACAAAGACAAACAAATTATGAGTTTATTGGCCCTTATGTGGTCGACATAGACTGATAGAGGTTGTTTATGTTCAATTCATGGTCAGTTTTGGAAGTAGTATTAGCACTTATCAAATTTGGGCAACTTAGTCCTTATCCCATAACCTGCATATCCAAACGCTGATAAGAACATGGCCTATAGTGGCGTTTACATTCTAGACTTAGTGGATCCACTAGGAGTTAGACATAGACCTTTCTTTTGTAGGTTTAGACCCCATCCAACATAGGGATATATGTTTGAACTTGTACCCTTTTGCACAAGTAATGTCAGTTATAGATCCTCCTAGGTCAGTTATTTATTCAGTTGGTTAGTTTGGTCGTTTCTTGTCAGTAAGGTCAGTAGAGTCAGAAAAAGTAGAGTTTAGGGTAAATGGACTAAAAGAAGAATTTTACTTTATTATTGTCCTATTGCATAAATCTCTCTTATTTGGGTCAACAGGTGGCAGTTGAGGTATGTCTTCTATGTTCATGCATTGCATAGCTAGATTCTTACTTATTGATAGAGCCTATTGTAGTAACCCTCTCACATGCTCATTATATTCAAATGTACTTATCACATACTTTCAAGATCTGCATGGCTTTTACTCATGTAGATTCGGGCAACCTTTCAGATGTTCGCGGTTGACTTGGACCCTCATTCCTAGAAGAGCATAAGTAGTGTGGTGAGTTCCCACTTGATTTGGGAACAAGCTGGAGTTTTCTATATATTTTAGTTGATTTAGAACTTAGGTTTGAGATACTACTATTATCTAGTTTAGGCCAACTTGGGGCATTCTCCTAGTTTATTTTCAGTACTTAGCTTGTTAGTGGCTTTTAGACATAGATTGTGTTAGATTCAGATGTTTTGACTTTTCATGCTTATTCAACTATCTATTTACTAATTTAGATGGGAGGTCCACTTATTTTATATAATATCGTATGATATTTATTCTGCTGAGATTGAGTGATAGAGCCAGGCATGATCCAAGTGGTTAATAAAAAAATGCTAGGGTGACTTAGTGGTTAAGGATGCTTGTCATGCCCAGAGGGTGAGCTTCGGGGCATGACACTCATCGTGAGACTTATGTGACTGGCCTTCCTAGATTTGTTGGGCCCTTCACCAGTATATGTATTTCCTTAATTTTCCTTTTTTCTACCATCCTTTCTAAAATGAAAACTATTCAAAAGTTATATACGACTCATCTACAACACTTGTTCTATTGCACGATCTAAGAGATGAAAGAAATATGATAACCCCTAGCCTGAACATATACATAATCAAGACTTTACATAGAAACAACTTTATAGACTCCTTTGATAACCTGCTATGATATCACTTTTATCACACCTTAAATTCTTTAAAGACTGGCAGGTACCCACTGCTGTAAAGGCTTGAGGAAAGCAACCTATAACTTGGAACTTCTCACACATGTAAATATGATGAACAACACATAATGAACAAATATGGATATGACATACCAATGAAAATAGTCCAAGTAGATAAGCCTAAAACTATACACAAGACTTGGCGTTAGGCTACAATGTCTAACAACAAGATACAACCATGCTGTACTTTACTTTAGTATACAAAGCCTGTAAAAGGCATACAAACTTAGTTATGGTCGGGACAATCCCCTGACTTATTCTTATCTAGGATATAATAAAAAAACATATATTAAGATTTATAAATCCCCAAATCGACCTGAGCTCATAAATAGTCGCTGGATGCCTTGAATCCTACTGGGGTGGTTTATCCAATGAAGTACCTGTGCCTACAACTTGAAATGCAGGTTCCTAGTGAGGGATGTCTATACAAAAGAATGTACTGAATGTGTAAGACATCTAGTAACTATATGTAAGAAAAGTGCTTAACGAAACCAATACACATGTATAAATAAGGGTAATAGATCACCAATGCTTATACCTGTTAAACCATGTGCTTTAAATTCTTTTCTTTACTTCTTTATTTCTTACTATATGATCTTTGTTAGAACAAAATGATACAAATGGCCATCTGATCAGTGGTAAATAAACAAGTCGGGATCGACCCGTCTAGGCTTATGCCCTTGAGTAGCCACTCATAAATATACAAATTAGGATAGTTCCATGCTAGGATTGAGCTTCCATCCAATACATATAATGGTTCAAATCACTCCATTCTAGGCTTACACGCCTGAGATGCCACCCATGTAAAATAGATTTTCTTTACTTTATTTTTTTAATCTTTGAGGTTGTTATTTTTATGGTCGTAACACTATGCTTTGGGGATAATAGACCACTATTAAGAGGCATGAAATTTGGGACAGTAACAGTAATTTAGAACTAGTTTATAGCAATAATGTGATACTTAGGAGATTAAATAGCACAATGGACTGTATTTGACTAAGAGGAGGATTCACGAAGCTTGCTGTAAAAAGCACCCTCCTTATACTAATACTTTGAAGAGTAAACAACAAGATTTGATAATAAACACATATTAAAGTTATTTAACACACTAAGGAGTGGGGACAAGATCGTTAGCTATATTGGAAATTGTGCGCTTCAATTATGTGTCACTTTGTATGAAGAGCACTTAGGAAGCTTACTTTGTAATACAAGTATTAGATTTGTGCCAATGAAAATGGAATTTAGTAGCCTTACATACCTTGTTGTATGACTTCAGTGTTACCCGACTAACTTTATTTCTTTCATATTGCGTATCTTCAATAAAGTAAGTGGTAAACTAGTATTATTAGCTACTCAAAATGTTTGCATTACTCAAACTCACCCAAAATAGTAGCCAGGCAGTAACTTTGTAAGTTATCCAGTCAAGGATGTTCTCTCAACCATTTATCATCTCATTACTTTTATGCACCATATAGATCCATATAGGGTTCCCTAATATCATTTTGGGTTCATAACACACTCAAAATAATATATAAAGTGGAATGGGCAGTAAGATTACACAACACCCAAATTTGATCGTCTTTTCATTCCAATCAAACTTTCCTCAATATATACACATAAAACAACCCCTAAAGCATTCCTAAAAGACCTTCATCATACTAAGGATTATTGTTTCAAGAATTCCAATCAACCTCCCATATTCTTTCACAAAACACATTTAGAATTCACCAATCAATATTGTACATAAGGAGGAGCAAAAATGGGCAATAGCCTTACCTTAATTTTCTGGATTTTTTCTCTAAACTTGAACTCCTTTAGAAAGCTTGAATTTTCTTTCAATGTTAACCAAAAAGAAGAATAAGACCTCTTAATAAATAAGAAATATCGGGCAACCAACATAGAGGAAAGGTAGTCCATATTCTCAACATAGCCAACGTGATTTTCTAGCTTCTTATGGAAGAATAAAGCTAAAACAACAAGTATTTTAACTTATATTATTTGCAAAGATGGGTGTTTCTTCAAGAACCCTAGGAGGAAAATGGGCAGTTGTTTGGAGCCTTGAGAGAAAGAGAGAGCTGAAGTTTAAGGTATGATTTTTCTATGTTAAAATGAATAAAAGAGCCGGCAGTCTGATCATGTAAAGGGACCTTAACTGGCTCCTTTTAACTCGTTTGAAGTCACATTTAATCAAGTAGGTGATGCACCTACCTAGGTATGCCAAGCAGCTCAAAAGGTCAAAGTAAGTGATGTACCTACTTGCCTTATTCATAACAAAATGGGCCTACAATTCATTGGGTTTGGGAAGATAATTAGGCTTCTTTTTTAGTTCCTTTTCATTTTTCTTAATTTAAGATTAAACGATTACACTAAATCTCAATCTAATCCAAGGTAATCCATTAAAATAGGGCCTTAATCCATTCCATTATAACTTGATTCATATAGCTCAAGTAGGTGATGCACCTACTAGCTTAATTAGGTCCAATAAGCAACTCAATATTTTATTCCATCATTGTGTCCCTAATCCCTTTAATTTAACTATACCCTTGCACATTATTCTCTATTATTTCCCTTAAGCTCAACTATAACTACGATGACCTAAGTTCAAATACTCTCGTCGATGACAACTGATTGTGTCACATGGAAATGTATGGATAGTACACGTACTACTTTCTTAAGAAACCAAGTCTGTGACCTATACAACAAGGTCACAACGAGGTCCATATAAAGAGAACTAGCACACATAGAATACAGGGTGTTACAGGAACTCATCGTCAAAATATTTCAGATACCTTTAAAAATAAGACATGTCTTTATGTACTATCCTATGGCCCATCATTTCCTATGAGAGACAATAAACTCCATATTGGAATTATTATATTAGCTATTTAAAAATCAATTCATTTTTCATGAACCAATTGACGATTTATCAACCTTACTATAGATATGGCCATGCTTATATTTTAATACGATTTATTCAGGGTTAATAGGATCTTTTCCTACTCTTTTAATACAAAACATATGTAGTTTTGGCTATGATTTAAGAGGGTATAAATATCCAAAATCTTTTTATTTCCTCTTCATTAATTCACAACTCAAACTTAAAGTAAAATTGTCTGCAAAGATTTCCCTCAAGAACAGAAGCTTAGGGTTCTTCAAGTTAGGGTTTTAGGGAAAGGATTACTCCATCAATTCCTTCTAAATCTTCAAGACAGGAATGTGGGATAATGACCAGGGTTACTCTTTCACCCTTGTACCCAAAACTCTGAGTTTAAAGTTGAGTATTTTGATATAAAATGTTCTATGGTTTTCCAATTTATATTTTAATACTGAGATTTATATTCCTCATATAATCCTTGACGTTATTACTTGGGTTTTTATGAACATTGTATATTGTCTATTAAAGTTATATGTCCTTTAAATCAAAGAGAAATATTTATGAAAAATTAAGCTAAAAGCATAAAACTTGATAGTTTTTACTAAATCGATGAGCCTTTGATGTTGAAGTATGTTTGTAGATAGTCATAACTTCATGCTTTTACTTGATTTTATGAAGTCTTAAACTTTGAGTCTGAGATTGTGAGGAAAAACTTGATGACTTTACCTTATAATTATTTAATTCAAATTGAAAGTAATTAAATACTAAAGTTTTTAAGGTTTAAATATTATACTTGAATTGAGTATATAAGAGTCATGAATTACTTGACATTTTACAAGGTTTTAGGTCTTAACAACCAAGAAGTGTTTTTGGTTAGTTAAGCCCAATTGAGAGTCATGATGTTTTAATTTATGATCTATACTTGAATTAAAAGCTGAGACTAAGAATATTTATGAAGTTTCAAATTAATTTTTTTTCTAATAGAGTGTTGCCCACTTTGTCATACTTAAGTGTTTGGCGAGTTGGTTCCGTTTTACGGTGTACCACTAATCTAGAGTGTTGAAGTGTGAGTTTTTTAGTAGATCCCTTTGAGGATGTTCCACTAGTCAAGAGTGTTGAATATTTGATGTGTCAGTATTTTGGAGAAGAGTATTAGCACTGAAAAGGTAGGCAGAGGCCTTATATTCGAAATTTGTGTTGCTAAGTGTAGGATAATATTATGGCCTAGTGTGTGACTTTTTGTAGTCTTAGTGGATCCATTAGGGAAACGAGTATCCATATCTTGGAAAGATAAGAGGTGTAATGACCCTCAAGGTCATTTTTCCATTTATTAGTGTATTTTAACTATTTTCCCCTTTCGATAGTTGCATCATGAAAAACTAACGTTGGTTTCAAGGTTGGTTTATAAACGAGATGGATTTTGAGAAAGTTTTGGAGAATTTTTGTTTTTGAAGCTTTAAAGAGTGAAATAGAGAACTCTAGGGGTCATTTGGAGTTTGATACCTCTAATCAAAAATCTGTCAGTTCCATCAGCTCCAGAATATGTGTTTCGATCTAGAGAGATGTTTGTTTCCTGTTTTGGACCATTCATAGTAATTTTGAGTAGTTTGAAAGGATAATGTTAAAGTTTTAAAGAAATGGTTGACTTTGGTCAATACTCGGAGTTAGAGTGTTTGTATTTAAAATCTGATGATTTTATTGAATTTGATAGGTGATTTTTGTCTAGAATGAGGTCTCTTTTGTTATCTGTAAGTCTCAGGGGATTTTTTTTTTTATCTTTTTGATATTTTTAGTTAAAATTAGATCCTTAATGGATATCGTGTCAAAGAGACCTTGAAATCGTGTTTTGGTGGTTCTATTGAGTCTGGACTTTGAAATTAGTATGTTTGAAAGTATGATTTGCTTGCATTGGATTCCAAATAAATCCCTAGGGTCTATTTAGAGCCTTGAGTTTCCTTGTGTTTTATTATTTTTAATGTTGTTTTCAATACTTTATGATTTCACCACAATCGTGTGGTAGGGTCACGATTACGTATGTCGAGGGTCTTGTGGGCCGCAATCAATTTGTTGAGGGTCGCAATTACAAAGTCTTTGTTTTTCTATGGGACGCGATCACGTGATTGTTCTCCACCATCACAGAGGTCTAGTTTTCGAGTCATAGTGATTGCGAGGTGGGAGACCGCAATTGAGACTTCTGCATTTTTCATGTGGGATTTTTTTTAACATAAAAATTTCATGAACTCCTATTTATTCTCTATCAAATCCTTACTTTTATACCCCAATTTAGAAAAGTTTGACAAAGAAATTTGAAGCTTTCAATTGGGTAACGATTCTTAACCTTTTTTTAATTAATTCCCTGTATCACCTTAAAAATCATGCTAGGGTTTTAGTGGGTTAAGGAAAGAGTGTACACGAAATTTCATCAAATCTGGAACTGGCCTAAGTCCCACAGGTTATTACCCGGATAGTGAAAGATTTCATAGATCGTGGATTGAATCGTGGTGACGAACCGGTAAAACACTCCTCGCTCCATGAGGATGATGGACCATTTCACGGACTGTGGAAGAGTTCCATGGTCCGTCGTTTGAACTGTTGTATGGGGCTAATTTCTTAAATTTTTTCCAAGTATATAATGACCCTATAGGCTATGGACCGTAGATCAAAGAACGGTCAGTAGGACCATTATTTTTTTTCCAGTGATCCAATTAAGTAGGGGCCTAGTTTCATAGACCATTCCACTGACCTTGGAAGGATTCCACAAACCGTGGAACCACCCGTGTAAAACTGCCAAAGGCTAGTTTAATATGTGTTTTCGAGGACTTTTTGGCCATTCTCCACTATTTAATAAATAAAACTATGTCGTTTTAGGCTTAACTAATACTATTATAAAGTCCTAAAAATCTCTAATTAATTCATTCTTCACAAAACAAACTTAGACAAAAATAAAATATCGATCACTTTTCTCTCAAGGCCAAGAACTAGGGTTTCAAGAAAAAGCTTCTTCCCCAAATTTCAATCACAAATTTCTTAAGGTTTCAAGTAGTGGGGTCATGAACAAAGGGTATTATTTCACCCTTGTGCCCCAAAACTAAACCTTTATGAAGTATCTTGTAAATAAATTAATAACCTTAAGTCCTTAAGTTGTTAATTTCATTCTTGTGATGATCAATTGCTATTATTGTGTAACATTGCATAAATTCATCTATCATCATATTATAACTCATGATTTAATTATTTTATCCAAGACTTGGAGTATATTATGGATTTAACTTGTTTAAAAAAGTTAAGCTTATACATGATTATATGATGAACTTGAGACATAAATTTTGAAATTGGGAATTTGCTAAGATATTTTCCTAAGTTTTAGGCTCATACATGATTTGAGTTATGAAAAAATTAACAAGAAGTTGTCCAAAGAGGCTAAGGAATGATACTTTTGACCAGTTTTAACTGGTCAAGTCAGGAGCAGTGATATGTTTTGTGAGTAGTATTAGCATCATATGGATCCTAATACTATGTTGCCAACCATAGGATGACATGTTCCCTAAAAGGAATTATTATGATAGACCCGACTTAGTTGGATCCACTAGGTTACTTGTTAGGTATTGATCCTGTGGTAGGGAAAGGTACTCTCTTCAGCTAGTAGTTTGTTGAATTCGATGGCTGCTCATATGGTCTTATATGTCGTTTATAGAACCTCCAACAAAACATTGATGTCATATATTAAAAATTATTATTTATGAATTAAAATAAAATTTGTTTCTTACGTTGTCATTATTAATTAAAATTTTCTTGAATAACTGATTTGAACTGTTATTTGATCACACATAAAATAGCCTATTCATGGTTAATTTATATTCATACTGTTCATGTTAATATTTCCTATCATTGTCCCCCCCTCCCCTCGTACTGATTATATTCAATGTACTGACCGCATACTCTTTTGCTGCATGATTTCACATGTAGGTCAAGTTAGTCATCCTTCTGCTCAAGGCTGACCGGTTCTACTAACCCTAGTTGTTAGAATATTGGTGAGTCCCCATGGACTGGGAACACTTTATTATTTCTTTAATTTTTATTGTAGTTGTTTAGGTGTTGATACATTCACTTATTTCATTCTAAGGTTTTACTTGGGGATTTGTACTAGCAGCCTAGTAGTTTAGTACGTAGAGACTTTCAAAAAAATTGACTTAGTGGTATTTGACTTGGAGTTTTCATCATTATTCAGTGTTTATTTCTTGATATGTGAGATGGTCCACTATCTTGGACTTTATTACCATTTTATTCTTTCACTAATGAATGAGTTCTTAGAGATATGCATGAGCCAGGGGTTCATCTGAGGCCAATGAGGTGACTTAGTGTCTAAGGATACCTTATGGTGCCCAAGGGGGTGACTCTGGGACGTTACAAACTTGGTATCAAAGCTTTAGGTTCAAAGTTTCTTAGGATGTCTGAAAGCAACCATAAGTGAAGTTTAACTCTAATACTCTTTTCTGACTTGTGATTTATACATTTCAGATATGCCTCTATGTAGAAAACCAGTTCGGTAGGATAGGAATAAGGGTCAACAGAATCAGGCTCCGCCAGTTCCTGAAAAACAAAATATCACTAATTTTAAGTTTTTACAATATGATGGACTTGATCACCTAAACTGTAGTTGCCCAGACTCAGCAGAAGGTAGAAACTCCATCAATTTAATAAGTTGTTCAGGATGTTGGTGTGACTAGAGTTAGAGATTTTCTCCCGATATATCCCCCGGACTTCCATGGTTCTAAGGTAGGAGAGGATCTAGAAAGTTTCAATAAGAAGGTTAAGAGTTCTTGTGATATCATGAGGGTGACAGAGGTTGATAAGGTATATTTAGACATATCTTAACTAAAAGATTTGGCTCGAGATTGGGCTAACCAATGGAAGAAGAATAGGCTGGAAGATGCAACTCTTCCTACTTGGGCTAAATTTAGATGCCTTTCTTGGATAGGTTCTTTCAAAGGGAAAAGTGGACCGAGAAGATAAGAGAATTTATGAGTCTGGAGTAGGGATCTATGAAGTTTGGTGAATTTGGGATGAAGTTCACCCAACTATCTAAGTATGCCTCAGAGGTGCTCGCTGACATGTAGAACCATATGGATATTTTCATTTCTCACCTTTTCCCATATTTCTTAAGGGAAGGGAGGGAAAGTACTTTGATTACCAGGATAGATATCAGTCGGTTGATTATTCACTTGGAAAAAATAATAGGGGACAGAGCTAAGATAAGAGAAAACTTCCATAGAAATAAGGCAATGACTGGTTCAATAGAGTTTAGCAAACCTAAGGGTAGTGGTATTCCCAGATAAAAAAAGTAGAGTTTCAAGGATCTATCCTCTTCATCATCAAATGCTTCTACTTGAGGTACCAGACCACCTCAGAATCAACAAGGTAAGTTAGCGAGGTCAGATTCACAAGGTAGTGTGACTGGAGGATGATCTTATACCACTTGTGCTAAGTGCGGTAAAAGCCATTGTAGAGAGTGCAGTCTTGGTATGGGAGTTTTTATGGGTGTGGCGAGCTGGGCCACAGACTTCAGGAGTGCCATTCTAAAGGTTGTTTCATGTGTAGTAAGCCTGATCATCTTCTTAGAGACTTCCCCATTGATGGAAAGGGTAGTAATGGACCTATGATCACATCATTTACAATAGTACCAATAATATACCTAACTCATCAGGGTGCTTTTTCTAGCACTGGTGGTGATTAGTGCAAAAATTGGTTTTATGCATGGGCTCCAGATAGGAGCATGAGCAATCAACAAATGCTGTCACAGGTATGCTAAAGGTTTACGATATTGATGTGTATGCTTTTCTAGACCCTGAAGCTACCTTGTCATTTTTCGCTATTCATTGATAGTCAGTTTGGAGTCTGTCTCGAAAATTGATCTGAACCATTCTCTATCTCCACCCTAGTAGGTGATGCCATCATTGCTAAAAGAGTCTACCATAATTTCCCAGTGTCAGTCTTTGATATAATGTTTCTTGTTAATCACTTTGAGTTAGGTATGTTATATTTTGACATCATTCTTGGCATGGATTAACTCTGTTTGTGTTATGCCATGGTATACTAGAGGATTAGAATTGTCCATTTTAAGTTTCCTAAAGCACCTATCTTAGAATGAGAGGATAATGTCGTTGTTCCTAAGGGTAGGTTTATTTCATACCTCAAGTCTAGGAAAATAATCTCAAAGGGGTGTATATATCACCTAGTTCAAGTCAAAGATTCTGAGTTCAATGTTCATGATATTCAGTCAGTTCCAGTCGTCAGATAGTATAAGGATGTCTTTACTGGGGATTTACCTAGAGACCCTCCAGATAGAGAGATAGACTTCGGTATTGACCTTACTCCAGGCACTCAACCCATTTCCATTCTGCCATATTTAGAGAGCTCAAAGACCAATTAGCTAATCTTATGGCCAAGGTGTTTATTCTCCCTAGTGTGTTTCCCTAGGGTGACCATATCTTATTCATACGTAAGAAAAATGGTTCACATATTATGTGTATATGCTACCGTCAGTTGAATAAAGTCAGAATCAAGAAAAAACATCATCTCCCAAGGATTAATAACTTGTTTGGTCAGTTACAAGGTGTCAGTCATTTCTCTAAAATTGAAATTGTTCTGTCTATCATCAACTTAAGGTTAGAGAGTCTTTCCAAAATAGTTTTTAGAACCCATTATCGCCACTTCAAATTCATGTTCATGTACTTCAATTTGAAAAATAATCTCGTGACATTTATGGACTTTATGAATAGGGTGTTCAAGCAATACTTGGACCTGTTCATGATAGTTTTCATTCATGATTTTATGTTTTTACTCTAGAGGCGAGGAAGAACATGAAAACCATCTAAGAATTTTCCTTTAGACCCTTCGAGACCGTAAGCTCTATGCCAAATTCTCCAGGTGTGAATTTTGGTTAAAGTAAATTACATTCCTAGGTTATGTCATCTCTAATGAGGGTATTAAAGTGGACTTCTATAAAAACTTAAAGCTGTCAAAAATTAGCCCAGACCCATATCTCGGTTAGATATCCATAGTTTCTTGGGTTTAGCTGGCTATTATTGTAGGATCGTCTAGGGTTTCTCCTCTATAGCCTCCCCTCTGGATAAGATAACTCAAAATAAGGATAAGTTGGTGGTCAAACCATTGTTAGAAAAGTTTCCAAGAGTTGAAAATCAAGTTGACCACAACCCTAGTCTTGACTTTGGCAAAGGGTTCAGAAGGTTTTGTGGTATACTTTGATGCCTCTCGTGTTGGTTTGGAATATATATTGATACATCATGGTTTGGGGTAGTATCTTATGCTTCCCGATAGCTTAAGGTTCATGAGAAGAACTATCCCACTCATGGCCTTGAGTTGACAGCTGTTGTTTTTACCTTGAAAATATGGACATATTATTTAAATAGGGTGAATGTTAATGGTTTTACTGATCATAAGAGTCTGGATTATGTATTTGATCATAAAGATTTGATCTATCCACCAAAAGGGTGGTTTGAATTGGTAAAACATTATGATATGACACTCATGTATCATCTGGGAAAGGCCAATGTGGTGGTTCATGCCCTTAGTAGGTTGTCTATGGGGACTGTGGAACATGTCAATCAGGAGAAAAAAGAGTTAGCTATGGAGTTAGCTAGGGAGGTGTATTGTTTTACATACCTTGGGGTCAGGTTGGTTGGTACTGAGGATGGTGGGATGTTGGTTCTAAATTTGTTGGAATCTTCCCTAGCAGTAAAGGTGAAAGAATCGCAGTATATAAATCTGTTATTGCTTAAGTTGAAAAGTAAAGTTGAGGTTGGTAGTCATAAGGGGAAGGCTTTTCCAAAGGGACAATGTGTTAAGATTTGAGGGTAGTCTATGCGTGCCAAATGTTGATGGATTGAGGGAAAGGATTTTGTATGAAGCTACATCTATCGATATTCAATTCATTTGGGATATAATAAGATGCAGATAGATTTGACGGAAGTGTATAAGTGAGGAGGGATGAAAAGGGACATAGATGAATTTGTGACTAGGTGTCTGAATTGACAGCAAGTGAAATCTGAACACTGAAACCAGCCGGGGAGATGTAGAAGGTTGAAATTACAGCTTAGAAATGGGAAGTCATAAGTATGGATTTTGTTACTGGTTTGCCGAGGACTAAGAGATAGCGTGATTCTATTTGGGTGTTTGTGGACAGGTTGACCAAACAATCCATTTTCTACCTGTTCACACTGGTTTCTCAGCAGCGGATTATGGTAGGTTGTATCTTTAGGAGATATGTCGTCTGTATGGTATGCCTTTGTCTATTATTTCAGATAGAGTTACTCATTTCACTTTGAATTTATGGAAGTACTTCTAGAAAGGGTTATGGTCTCAGTTTCACCTCATCACTACTTTTACCTGTATAGAGATGGTCAGGCTGAATGGACCATCCAGACTCTATAAGATATGCTGAGAGCATACTCTCTCGATTTCTAGGGTAATTTGGATGATCACTTTCCATTGATAGAGTTCACTTACAATAACAACTATTATTCTAGTATCTGTCTGTTTGAGACTAATATGATAGGTGGTGTAGATCTCATATTAGTTGGTTTGAAGTTGGGGACACAACTTTTCTAGGTACTGAATCAGTAATTGAGTCTATAGAAAAGGTTCAACTAATTCGGGAAAGGTTGAGGAATACCTAGAATAGTCAAAAGTCTTACGCAGATGTGAGTAGGAGGGAGTTGGAGTTTAATGTTGGTGATTGGGTATTCTTGAAAGTGTCTCCTATGAAGGGAGTCATAAGGTTTGGTAAGAAGGGAACGCTCAATCCATGTTTCATTAAGCCATATTAGATTTTGAACAGGGTTCGTAATGTTGCTTACAAGTTAGATCTTCTAGTAGAGCTCGCAACAGTGTATCTAGTTTTCTATATCTCCATGTTAAGAAAGTGCTTGTCAGATTCCTCTTTGATAGTACCTATGGATAGAGTTAGTGTTAGAGAAAACTTGACTTATGAGGATATCCCAGTCCAAAACCTATATAGGCAAGTTTGAAAGCTTAGGAATAAGGAGATAGCATCAAGCAAGGTTCTACGATGAAATCAGTCAATTAAGGGAGCCACTCGAGAAGCTGAGGCAGACATGATAGAAAAGTACCTGTACTTATCTGCTTTTAGTTCCACTTCATTCTGATGTAATAGCCTCTAACTCTAGCATTTATTCAACTTGTAGGTTACATATAACATATAGCATGTAGTCCACATCATTGCATGAGTTCCTAGGTGGGTACTTGTGCATTTATTGATACATCCAAGGTAGTTGGAGTCTATAAGAACGACATGCATATGGTTCAGTTGATTTAAGGGTAGTATCACTATTAGTTTAGTTATATTAGAGTTATAAATAAGTTGTTGAGTCATTCTTGCAGTCCATTAGTCATTTTACTTGGCTGAAGTCTTCATTCGAGGACAAATAAAACTAAGAGGGAGATATTGTAACACCTTGGGTTTAGTTAGTTAAACAAATAGTGTATGTGAAATTTCATCAAATATGGAACTGGCCCAGGTCTTATAGGTTTTTCCACTGATCTTGGAAGGGTTCTACGGATTGTGGATTTAACCGTGGAACTAGACCAGTGAAACACTACTCAGTGACTCATGATGACGGGTCATGGAAGGGTTCCATGGTCAGTCATTTGAATCGTAGTATGGGGCTACATTTCTTACAATTTTTCCAAGTATAGAATGACCCTACATGTTATTCTATGGACCATGGATCTAAGGATGACCCGTGAATGGACAATCATTTTCTTTTAGTGATCCTATTAAATGGGGGATGATTTCACGGACTGTTCCAGGCCCAGTTTTTTTCCATTTTCTTAGGAACTTTTTTGTCATCCTCCACTCTTTAAAAAATAAAATGATGTTTTTTTACACTTAATTAATACTAGAATAAATATTCCTAAACCTCTCTTATTACTTCATTCTTCATAAAACAAACTCAGACAAAAAGAAAAAAACAATCAGTTTCCTCTTAATACAAAAAACTAGGGTTTCAAGAAAAGGCCTCTTCCCTAAATTTCAACCACAAATTTCTCCAAGTTTCAAGTATGTAGGTTCATGAACAAGGGTATTCTTTTACCCTTGTTCCCCAACCCTAAACTTTTAAGAAGTATCCTGTAAAGAAATTCTTAACCCTAAGTCCTTAAGTTGTGAATTTCATTCTTGTCACGATATATTGATATTATTGAGTAATATTTCATAAAGTCTTACATTATTATATTGTGGATAATTATTTAATTATTTTATCCAAGTCTAGGACTATATTGTGATTTACCTTGTTCAAATACTTGAGAGTTAAGCTTATACATGATTATTTGATGAACTTGATTGATAAATGTTGAAACTGGAAATTTTCTAAGATATTTGCCTAAGTATTAGGCCAAGACATGATTTATTTAAGGTAAGGACGAATTGAAAAAATATTCACAAAGAGGATAAGACATGATATCTTGATCAGTTTTTCGTTTAAATTGTTTAACTAGTCATGTCAGGAACAATGATATGTTTTGGTTGTAGTGTTAGCACCGAGAGAATTAGGTGTAAATACCCTATCCCATAACTATGTTAAAAACCATCAGATGACATGTTTCCTAAAAGGAATTATTATGATAAATCCAACTTAATTGGATTATCTAGGTTACTTGTTAGGTACTGAGCCTGTGGCGAGGTAAGCTACTCCATTAAGCTGGTTGCTTGTTGAATTCCATGGGTGCTTACATGTTCTTATTTGTCGGTTATAGAACCTCCCAAAGATTATGTGATGTCAGATATTTAAAATTATTATTTATGAATTGAAATGAAGTATGTTTATTATACTGTTAGTAATACTTAATGTTTTCTTGAATAACTAATTTGAACTGTAATTTCATCATACACTGCATAGGATATTCATGGTTCATTTGTACTTATATTGTTCATGTTGATATTGCCTGTCCTTGTCCTCCCCCACTTCTTACTCAGTATATTCAATGTACTCACCATATACTCTTCGCCATATGATTTCACATGTAGGTCAGACTAGCCATCCATATGCTCAAGGTTGACCGGATCTTCTAACCCTTGCTGTTAGATTATTGGTGAGTTCTCATGGACCAGGAACACTTT
>JBDJHY010000094.1:11350871-11361079 GCA_039654485.1 Withania somnifera
CAACAAAGTAGGTGACTGAGTTTCAAAGACTGCTGGAATTACTCCATAAACAAGTCACAACTATAGATAATCCTGTTGCATTGTGGTGGGATAATGGGGAATGATCGTAGGTTCTCCGTCAAGTCTTATTATGAGAAACTTCTAGTTAGAGATGAGGATATGTTATCTTGTAACAGTGTTTGGATACCAAAGGTACCGAGGAAGGGGTGTTTTTCCACTTGGCTAGCTACTAGAGGGGTGATCTTGACAGCGAAATCTCAGAAAGCGAAAGGTTGTTTGCATAAGATAGTGTTTCTTATGTTAGAAAACGGGAGAGGATACTATGAGGTTATGGTGGGATATGCTTAAGTGGTTTGGTACTTCATGGGCAATGCCAAGAACGGTGAAAGAATTGATGTTTAGTTGGAAGAGTGGGAGAAGGAGGAGAAGACGCAAGGCATGGAACGTGGTTTCGCTCGCTTTCATGTTGGTGGTATGGAGTAGAGAAATAGGAGAGTTTCTGAGGGGATAGAGTCGAGCTTTTCTCAATTGAGGAGTAGCCTCCGATTCTTTATTTTCTTTTGGTTCACCAATAGAATTCCAAGTTGTATAGGAGATTGGGTGGAGTTTGTAGAGAATCAGTTGTTATTTTAGATTCTTTACTTTTTGGTTTAACCATTGTATACAACCAACTTTTTGGCCATGATTATGAATGAAACTACATTTACCTGATAAAAAAAATTAAAGTTAATGTAAATGTTTGCTTTTAAGCTTCTTTTTGTAGGATTTTTCTTGTCCCATAGTGCATTAGGATCATGGTCATTATTTAACCCGTTGTATCCCAGCAAGCTAGATTTAGATAAATGTTCAAAGCTTTGATTATCCCCTTTCCTAACTGTGCAAGTAATTGGAGAGAATCACTTGTTTATTACTCAAAGATGACAATGATATAAATACACGGAGAAAACAAGTTAACTATGGCAACTAAATATTAAAACTCCCTAAAGATCAGCTATATTTATAGATTTTATAATCCATAAAGATCAGCTATATTATCTATACATTATTATGCAGATTCTATAAAACTAACAATTCATTTTTCCTCTTTCTAACTGTGACACTTACAGACTTGCTCCGAAATATTTTTCAACACTTGGAGTATAGTTCATGTTATGATTCTAAATTGCCAAAATTTATCCTGCATATGTACATGCTTGAGAAAATTCTCTGCTAATGATTTCATGTTTCTTTGATGCATGCAACTTAAGTTAGTATTTGCTGTGATGGTTGTGCTTGTCCTTGTAGGGCTTTTAAATAGTCTTGAATTCTCTTGCCGACTGTTTATGAATATAGCTAATAGAAGGATGTTATACTTCAGGGCTATTTCTTATCTCATGTTAATTGTTATCTCCTGTAGTTTGTTTTGACCGCTACAGGCTCGGAAGCCGACAAAATGGTTGTCTTACCTAGAAGAAAATGGAGAGGTGCTGGATTGGGAAGGGTACCAATATTTTTCATTGCCGATTACATGTCGTAAGTTTTCTGGATTTCGCCCTTTCGATGTTTTGGATAGGTTAGTATTGGTGCCGTAACTTTAAACTATAACATATGCTTGATTGGATGTCATTATTGAATTTTGACATCTTCTCATCATCTTCTTTGTTTGAAGTCATTTCATGAGTAGCCATATCCATCTCTCTACTTCTCATACAGGCCGTTCTTGATTTGCGTCTTCCTGTCCTCTCTGCTTCAGTGAAGAAGTAACCGGAAACTGCTTGGAAATGAGAAGAAAATGGAAAGGATTAGAAAATATGGAAAACTGATGTTCTAGTAAGAGCCCAAGGAATTTATATTCAGATTTTCACATTAAGAATAATTATTGGCGCTTCTCTTTGACCTTTAGAAAAGGGTCAAATTTGCCCAAGAACTTTGCTAAATGGTCCAATGTTCTCTCTGTTAATAGTTGGAGCAAGACATACCCTTGCCTATACAAAAGTAGGTTATATTTTCCCTTATTCGCAGACCTTTTTCAACATGTGACCTTCTTTTAAGGTGAAAAAGTCAAATTTGTCCTTGCACTAGAAAATGGTGCAGATTTGTTCATGAACTTTGAAGAATAGGGTCATTGTTTTGGCGACGCAACCACTGTCTTCTTCAGCACTTCAGAACCTCTAATGGCCAGGTTTCTATCTGCTAAACTCAAAGTAACCACCCTCATGCCTCAAATCAGTCCAAATGGAACTCAAACAATGATCCGTTGCACTACCATCGGAACTCCATCAATGTAACTCTATCACCAATCTTTCTCAAATCATCCATAGCAATGCCAAAGCTCCATAGAATTAAGCTTCTAAATCATTTGTAGCAGTATTGGTGCAGTCAAGGTGGGTTATAGTGGTTGAAGGATAGTGGTCTTGAGGAGGAGGTAAAATGGTGGTTGAGAAAGTAGTGAAGTTGAAGGTGAAAAAGATAGACTGAACGGGGTGGTTTTTATGGATTTTTGGTCCTTTTTGTGAGTGTTGTGGAGTGAGAAGTGGTGGTGTAGCGGTGGAGGGGTAAGGGATGGGCAAAATGGTTGTCAATTCTGGAATATTTCGTGCAGGTCAAGGGAAAATGTGAACCATTTTGCATGTTCAAACGTAAATTTGTTCCTTTTCCCTTGTAAAAAAGGTTGCGCATATTGAAAAGCTTCCACCCTTAGTTAATAAGGGCAAGTCTAGCCTACCTTTGTTACGACAAGGATAGACTTGACCCTAATGTGTACTTAGTAAATCATAATGATGATACTGCGGGAGTCTTTCTAAAATACCAACAACACCATGTGAGCCAATGATGTTCAATGTATTAACTCACACTGGGAGAGCTGTTCTATGCTTGCCAAAGTGTAGAACCTGGCTGTGATGAATCCATAATCTGAAGCCTAAAATGGCTGAGGCATGACCCAGTCTGTAGGTGAGAGGCCTTATCCTACGGTGCCACGTAGTTCAATGATCTGGATCCCTTATCCTCAGACCGTTTACCCAAAGCCAATACCGGGAACTCCAAAGTATGCAAGGCTTATTCATGAAGATGGAGGTCCTAGACCAAGTTATGAGGTCTAATGGAAGATTTTCATGTGGAAGATTTCTTGGGAGGAACTTGGAGACAAAGATTTGGATGAAATCAAGCTTGTTGGTGATTTTGTTCGGACGACGACCAGACAATGACTTGACAGGGGATCCTAGCTAACGTTAGCCACTTTTTCAACAGGAGTTACCAACTTTCCAACCTGGGTCACTTTTGGGCCAAAATAAACCCATAGGGTATAAATAGATAGTCTTTCCATATTCTTAGGTAGATTTTGATGATATTGAATATTGATACTTTTTGAGTGTTTGAGAGCTTTTGGTAAGCTTCTTGTTGATCTGTGTGAAACCTTGGTGGCTTGGGACATCGGTTCCCTTGAAGTCTTGGTAAGTACATGGTGCTTTTTAGGATCATTCAATGGAGGTCTTTTGGTTGGATACACCTTTTGGTTGGCATTGATATCTTAATTTGTGTCTCGTTATTTCTCTGGATTTGTTTCTCGTTAAGATATTAATAAGAGGATTTATTTCTCTGACAGGTGAGTGACTCGCATTCGCTCGATACTGGTTAACATCCCAAAACATACACAATAACCGATGGCTGAAATACGGTAGGCTAAAGCAATAGACTAGTCCAATAAACATATTAAGTACTGAATGCATAAACTGTAGGAGCTAGTCATGCTATCTGAAAACTATGTTTAATCATACTGAGTTATGCCAAATTGGCCTGGGTACTGTAACATCATGCAAAATTTACTTCAAAGGATATAATAACGGAGAAAAACATGAATTTAAGCATGAACATTATGATATTCGAAATACTAAAATTTAGCCATGTCAAGTCATGAATAATCATTTAAATATAATTCATAGTGTATAATAATACCATAGAAACTGAAGTTAGACAATGATTCAAGTTTTGGGCAAAAATCCTAGTTCATAGAATCAAGATTTGAAGCTTGAAAATTGTAATGTGAAGGAAACCAAAGTTTGAGGATTCAATTGTCATTTTTGATCACTTTTGGGCGTAAGTGTAATAAATGAAACTTGGGGCACTATATATATGTGGTCTTTCAAATGTGTAGATAGTTTTGACATAATTTGGATAATTTAAAAATCATAGTTCTTTTATTTTCCTTTAGGGTTCATGTTAGCATGATTAGTAGACTAATCATTTCGTAGTGAATATCGTTAGTGTAGCGTGAAGATTACGAGAGTTGATTAAAATCTTGACTGCTCGTGTAGTTTTCCGGTTCGTAATCAAACAAGCGAGTTTTTCGTTTGTGGGTGTATCATTTGGTTTCTTCCCTTTAGTTGATTTGGAATTCAATTTACATGGATTTGTGATTGAATTCCACATATTCTTTACTTTTGTTGTTTTTCCGCGTTTCGAGTTCTTCGTATTCCGTCGAATTCATGGTGCGTAAGCCGGATGTATCAAGAAACATTGCTGGCAATAGTACCCTTTTGATACTTCTTAGATTTAGTGAATTTAAAATCAGGAGGAAAACCATGAATCTTGTTGCAGTGGTCAATAATATGTCCTATCTTCTTACAATAATTGCACACCAGAGAAGTTTTCTTAGTGGGATTTCCTTGCTGAGTTTTGTAATCATTGAACCTCCTTTCTCCTGCATTTTCAACAAGAAAGGGTGTTGTTCTCCTGGATAAGCAGGAGCAGCATGAATTTCCCTTTGTTTTTCATATTGAATAACAAGAGAATAAGTCTACCTAATAGTGGAAAGCTGGGAAGATAACAAAATATTACACCTAACCCCTATGAAATTGTCATTTAGACCCATAAGAAACTGAAGCAACCTTTTCATTTTTGTGAAATACGCAGAAATACTGGAATTTTCTTTAACTACAACATTTAATTTTTTTTTTAAGTTGAAACAATTTGGAACCATTAGCCTGACCAAATCTATCTTCCTGGTCAGACAATAAGACTTTGGCGCTTTTGGAGTATAAGATAGAATCAACAAATTCTTTAGAGAGAGAATTGAGTAACGAGGACAAGACCATGTCATTACATCTTGACCAAGCCTACGGATCCATCAATGAATCCTAGCTTGTTCTTTGCTGAAAAAGCTATAATAACAACTCTTCTCCAGCCACCATAACTCCTACCGTCAAAAATACAGTGGAGACAAGGCTCATACCGGGATAATCAGAAAGGTTAATGTAGAAAACATGTGATGAATCCACTACATTACTTGTAGGAACTCTATCACTCTTTTCTATGATTTGAGTATTGGATGATTAACACCTGCCATTTGAGAAAATAGAGGGAAAATGATTGCGCACGGATCGAAAAAGAAAAAAAATTAACACTGCTCTAAAACCATGAAAGAATAAATGAAGAACCATATAGAAAATTTCCTTCTTGTCTGGTGTCATGGCTATAGAGCATCTATATACAGAAGTACAAAATACAACCCAGAATGGGGCAAAACTACAAAATAGCTATTCAAGAACCAACTAGGATAATTTCAGTACTGGAAGGAAAAATCGGTCCGCAAGGACGCCAGCTTCTCACCGAAATCTCCTGGAATCACACCAGCTAATGGGCCCGATCGCATATGTCCGAATAACTTGTACTAGGACCTGCATCAAGAAAAGATGCAGAAGTGTAGCATGAGTACCCAAAACAACGGGTATCCAATAGGCAAAAACAAGTATAAGCAAGGTAAAGAGTAATTATCAGCAATTAGGACAGTGGCACATAATGTATAACTGGACCGAGATGCTACAATAATAACTAGTAAGTGCAGTGAAGAGTTAGCTATCAGTTGTATACAGTGTCAGGTAATAAATATGAAGGATCCACTACCAGTGTGTAACATACATACCTGGCCACAAACAGATCGCGACCACACGTAACACGTACTTGGAGCTCCAAAATGACCATCATAACAAGAACTAAATAGGGAAGAATAACAACGTTAATGTAACTACTGAAAGAAGTCATCACTATGGAACGGAAAGTAAACAATAGCATAGAAGAGTAACAATTAGTCCTAGCTAGCAACCATTACGTAAGCATAAAATTTAACTTAACGAAACTTCCCCCTTAAGTTCCAAGGAGTGCAAGCCAACACGTAGAAATGCCATGCAAAGGGGTGCTGGAAAAGTAAATAAGTGCCTGTACGCACCGTCCCCTGTACAAGACTCGACCAGGATGGATCCACGAAAGTTATCCCGTATACGTACCCAACCTACCCCAGTATACCTTTCCCCGACCATTCAACATACCCCAGGCATGGATACCCAGGTCGGAGGGTCCGTGGAGGGATCCAATCCAACTTACAAAATCCTCGTATAAAGGCATCTAACTTTTTAGTCATCAGGCCAAGCTCAGGCTCAACCCGTATAACATATCTCAGTGAAAAATCAAGTACAACCATACCCAAAAAAAATCTCGATTTCAATAAAACCCAACTGCTGCCTTGTAGGCAAGCAAAGAAATCACAATGAATATGAGAAAATAACCTTAGATAGTGTGGTAAAATAGCTTCATACTGTTTATGAGCGCAATCGTGAAAGATATAAATATATATGAAATTACTTTTTGGCTATTATTCTATCAAAATCAAGTTACCTTTTAAAATGTTTAATGCTTGCTCGTAATACAAAATCAACCAATAGGCTAGACTAATCTAAGATTGCCAACTAGGGCCCATAGGATAACTGCCAGGCCCTAGTCACAAGGTATAATCCTTTCCAAGCCGTAGTCCTCGTCCCGAGCCTCGAGTACTCGCATCCTAGATGCCACAAATATCCCAAGGGCGTTCGTCAAGGGCCAAATACACTCCAATACAGGGAAGAAGAACACGGAGCTACCATAGCTTAGTCCAATACAACTCACTCTCGGGCTCGCTCTGGAATAGGGAACAATATCATCCACGGGTCACTAACCACCCAGCAGAACAGTTACTGGCTATCCAGGCTCGAAGGAGCCACCTCTGCTCTAATAACACTGGTAGAGCACAAATAAATCAGCCTACCTAGATCGACTCTAAAGCCACCAACCTACAGCGAGGGATAGCTATTAATCTATAATTCCTAGTATAAGCCCCTCCTCAACCCTACTACGATCCAGAGTCGGGTTATAACAATACGCTTCAAAGGTGTTACTCCTCCCCAACCACGTACAGTCCAGAGTCAGCGTGAAACACGTGGGCAGCCAGTACCGCCCCAAGGTAAGCAGTTAAGCTACAAGCCAGCTAAGTAGGTCATAGGCCGTAAAAATAAGCATATCAGGGCCTGACTAGTCATCTCAGTCCCGAGCTGGCGTTACCATACATATAATATACCAATACCCAATCTGAAGAAAGTAGGCCGTATGATTCCAGCAATGTCCTTGAGAAGCTTACCCCAAATGTTCAAAATCACGTACGAAGTTTGAAATCACGCAAGGCTAGCAAAAACACCACATGTCAATACGAATAAAACAAGACCCTTATTTCTATATAAACAACGGGGCCAAAATTCTTGCTAAAATCGGGTTTGTAAACCCTAACAGCTTGAAAAAAGAAAATATTTATGTCTATGCGTAGAGCACTACTCGTACGTCGTACTGTACAAAATAAGGCTAAATTTAATGGTAAAATTTAAAATATAAGCCCGAAAAGTTTATATAATAAAAAAACAAAGATTTACCCAGTAGAAATGATCGTAGAACTGCCGTAACGCATTTCTACGGAATAGAACTTGATTGTACCTTCTCTAGGATCATAATATTAACTGATAATCAGAGAAAACCTAGAATTATTTGATGAAAATGATGAAAAAGTTGAAAAATGTTATTATTTTATACAAGGCACCGACAGGACGATAAATCGGTCAATTGTCTGATAAATCAGTCCCAGCTGATCAGATTTTTGAAAAAGTTTAAAAACGTGTATGGAATGAAAACGGAGTTCAATTTTTACACTGCATATATGAAATCCTTATGTAATCGCTATTCCGGGCTCAATGAAAGCAACGAAAACGACATTCAGGATCATATGAACTGGGTAAGTCTCGAAAAAGTTACAATTGCCCTACAACAATTGCTAGGGATCCAACAGATCGATCCCAACAAGTAATAATTGTCTTGGGGCAGTTACAACAACGCTCTAAATACATAGGGAGTTGCAAAAACATGAGAACAACTACGGGGGTCATTACAACATCCCCCGCTACAGGAACTTTCTTTGTGAAAGTTAAAGAAACGGAGAGGTACTTGAATAGCGAACAAATACGGGTGCTGGGCTCGGATATCCCTCTCTAACTTCCAGGTAGCCTCTTCGACTGGGTGGTGAGTCCAACAAACCCTCACAACTAGAATATCTCTGGACTTGAGCCATCTCACATCTTTGCCAATAATTGATCAACATACGTCAATTGGTCGTCCAACTGAACTGATTCAGAGAGGAGCACATGGGAAGGATTTGGAAAATTAACGGCGAAGCATGGACACATGAAACACCAGGTGAACGACGGTTAACTCTGGAGGTAGGGCTAACCTGTAAGAACTTCACCGATCTGCTCTATAATCTCTTATGGCCCGATGAACCTGGGGCAAAGCTGCCCCTCTGACCAAATCTCATGATGCCCTTCATGGGCAAGATCCACAAGAATACCAAGTAGGATGACATCTAATTGTAGAACCTAAAAGAATATTCACAAGATCAAATGGAAAAGGAAAAAATCTCAAAAGAATATTTATGTTACAAAATTAGAAAAAGGAAAAAGAATATGTTCCACATCATATGAAAATCCAACATGATGCAAATAGAAAATCATGATTGATTTCTATGGATTTTTCTTTCAATGTGTTTTACTTAGTTATTCTTGTAGCCTTACCTTATTTTAGTGGGATTGTCTACGGCTTTTCTTCTTGCCCATTTGCTGATGTGCTCTTGAATAGCTTCTCTTCTAGCTTTCCAGATACTTATTGAAGTGAGTTACATGATTCTTGAGTACCTGATCCCTTGTACTGCTCGAAATCATCATAGCACACTGAATAAACCTTGTTACTATGATGTCCCTAAAATTCCTTTCCTATATTGATTATTTCCTTATTAAATTCTCGCCTATCTGCTTACCCTTCGAAGTACAGTACTCTCCTACAGCCCTATACTCATGACATATATTGAATAATGTTCTCATGCCAACTTTTTCTAGCTATTCTGCTTTCAACCTTCTTATGGTTTGCGTATTTATGTCTTTTATACTAATTTTTTCGCTGTCTTCTTTTGCTGTCTTCTTTTGCAGAATGCGAGTCTTGAAACTCTTTTGTCTGAAATCACGTCAGCAAATGAAAGAGAACAGGGCACTCTGAAATAGAACTAACATGTCTGATCTACTGCCAACGCTCCATATCCATGCATAATTTATGAAAAATTGCATCCGTATGGGTCAAACAATGTTCCTTATTCATCCATGATCATTCTTTAGGGAGGAGAGGGAGAAGTAAATCTAAAGGTGCTGCTATCACAAATTGAAGATACAACTGGGGCTGATTTTTTCATCATCTTATGTACATGGTAATTGGTTTGGTCATTCATTTATATGAATATAACTCTTATGTACAAAGTTATTAAAGAGGCTCACTGAGGAGAGATGTTTCCTTAATTTTGTCGCAGCTGGTTATGTTATGTCATATGGACTAGAATTATTTGTTAAAAGTGCTCCTATGTATTCCTCTGTTGAGATTTGATATCTAGGCTAATATAGGAAGTTGCAGCACTCCAACAAAGTGGCAAAATGCAATATCCTCGTGGGCAGCGTGGTGCACAACTTTTCAATGGGGCAAAGCTCGACCGAAATCTATACAAAAAACTTTATTATTGCTAAGGGTTGGCAAAATAACCGGGACAGACCGGGACCGTCCGTACCGGGACGAAACTCCATCCCATTCCATCCCGTTATATATCGGGACGGGATTAAATTTTTTTTATTAAATTTTAATTTATTTAATATTTTTGATTTATAATTTCTTGTACGAATAATCTATAATTTTTTTAAAAATTTAATCAGTTAAGTAAACTTGATAAATTTTTAAACTTTATATATATTTATGACAAACTTTGTAACTTTATATATATTTAATAGTATAAACAATTGAATAAATGATAATAATTTGAATTTTATTCAAGTATTCAAAGTTTGATT
>JBDJHY010000094.1:11405177-11422808 GCA_039654485.1 Withania somnifera
GGGAATTTGAGATATTTCTCAACTGAGTCGCCAGGGATCCGAACTATCGGTCCCAGAAAGTCATAAATGACTTAGGGAAACTGCTGAAACACTCTAAGATGCAAGACGTCGCGTATTTATCATAAATGACCATGAGGGTCATTACACTCTCAGGTTCTGAGTTATAGGCACTTAGCTTTAAAAAGTTACTAGTAGATGGAGTTTATCCTTGTTCTCAGTTTATGATTATTTGTTTTTGGTATTTGGCTTCTGGATAGAGCAATGGCTTGGTCTTTTACACCGTTTTGATATAAGATGATGGTAGATGAGCTTAAAGTTAAGACCTTTGATCATTGTCAGATGTGTTAGTAGGATGACATGGTACCCTAGGATGAGTAGTTTTTTGAGTTCTAGATGTTTTTCCTATTTTTTCCCAACCGGTTGTAGATTGGTGGGTTTATTTTGATGATCGAGATTCAGATAGTCACTGTGGTTTTAGCTTTAGGCCAAGAATAGGTTTGGCTTTGCAGGGGAGGTCAACTACCATTTGTGGTACCTGATGTTGTTGGCTAGCTGGTGGGTATTGATTTCTTTTTAGTGATGCTCTTAGTTAAGTATACCCGAGGATGTCATAGTCTTGTGATCTCTTTGTAGGGTTTTATTAGTCCTAACGGTACAATATGGATAGACATTGGTCCTTCAAGTTCCATAGCTAATGATTTGATTTAGGCCATTCTCCTCAAGGCCCATGGTACCCAGTATTCCATACCCCTGGGCATAGAGGAGATGTGTAGAGGGTCTTATTACCTTCATGTTCGAGAGGTCTTTTGTATTTGTAAGGTACCAACTTTTACTACAGTAGACAAGAGTATGTAGTTTTCTTCACGATTCTAGATAACTGTGCAGCATGAGATGGGTACAAGGGTAGCTTTGAGTACGATGTTTCACCCATAGATAAGAGGATAGTCGAGTGGACCATACAGTGTTTTAGGATATGGTTTGGGCTTGTATTTTTATCTCGATAGTATCTAGGATCAGCATTGGATTTATTCGAATTCTCCTATAGTAAAATCTATCATTCTAGTATCTAGATAGTACCATACGAGGCTTTGTATGGTATACATTGTGGATCGCCGATTACTGGGTACATTAGTGTTGAGATTAAACCTCAAAATTCTTATTTGATTCGAGATACTTCATAGAGCGTCAGACCTAATTGGGTTAGATTCCAGACAACACATAGTAGATAGAGGGGCTACACAGATTATAGACTTTTCTTATTGAGTTTAGTATTGAGGACTTGATGATGACGGGCTTAATTAGGGCCATATGAGATCATGGATCAGTTGCCTACATATTGGACCTACCTTCTGAGTCAATGGTGGTACACCCTATTCTATCCATGTCTCCGTGCCTTGTTGCTATATACTAGACCTTTTTTCCACAGGTGTGACCATTCCAGTCAGTTTCTATTTATAATTTCCTATAAATTTTAGACATCTCCAATACTAGTTTATCACTCAAACCTCTCTCTAAGCTCCTAAATGGTTGTGGAATCATACTAAGTTGTTGGATGGATCTTCTTACCTCAAATCCTTGCTTTCTTTTATCTACTTGGCAAGATTCCTTGTCTCTATTTTTCCCCTTCATAACTTAATTCACTATTAATGGCTATGCCTAATTCTTGACCATCCTTGATAATTTCTTGGGATTTTGATAAGTTTTTTGTTGTGGTTGGTATTTTTGGGCTAGTATCCATCCCAATTTCAAATCTTCCTCCGTTATGGTACCTAATTCCTCCTAGTTCTTGCAAATTATGTAGAGTTTTACATTTTCTTCTTCATCTTTCCTGGGTATTTTGGATCCCAATTCTTACCTGAATTATGATCATTTTCGGAGCATGGAGCTCCTTGTGTTTTCGGGAACTCCATGGTGACTTTTATTTTGGGGTCTAGCTAACGAGTCCCGCAAGCCCAATTTAGACCAATTTTTTTCCCTATTCTAAATTTGGTATAATATATACTGTTAAAATCGTGGTAACTTTTAGATGTTTATTTTTCTAGTTCAAGTCCATTTGGATCCATTTTGCATTGGGCAAGCTGATTTTCGTGTGTTGTAGTGATATTTTATTGGATGATAGTTAGGCTTCTTTGGCTTACATATAGGGTATAACTTGTGTAACTGAGCTAGATAGAACCCTTGGGTTGGGATTAATAGGTCAACACCATGACTCTTGTTTGCTTATTCTCTTCTACTTTAACTCTCTTTCTTATGGCGCTCGGTGTAATATGATGCATGTGACCTAGTATTGGCCTTATGATCGATGTAGGATAACTTTGGAAGTATGATGTATTGATTTTGGTTTTTCCCTTATGTTTGGGCTGGTTGTTGTGTTGTTAGATGTTAGTTTTAGACTAAGCCTAGGTAGGGTGGTAGGATTATAGTAGTAACTTCTTGTGATTATGTTTTCATGTAGCGCGAGTGACGAGAATTTTAGCTTCCTAAGATCTAGATATTAAGACTGAGGCCTATAGTCACTGTTTTTAAGACTATATGGCCTTGTAGGTCAACTTTCATATATTAGTGGATAAATGAACTAAAGTTGGAATAAATGGGATTTTTGATAATTAATAGGAACTTAAGCAGTTTTCTACTTGTCTTAGACCCATACGAGCATTGTCTATCCATTACTACCTTTTCTACTTTTTTGGATCAAGTTTCACACCCTGGCACTGGGTACCATCACTTCCTATTACTTCCGGCACTTCGGCCCAATTGAGATTTTGCATTTTGTATAACTTTTTATGTCATATCACTCCTATTGATTTGAGACATTGGCTAATAAGAGATTGTGACATTCTGGAATTGAGCTACCGAGATTTTATAATACAATGATACTGATATATTAAGACACTATGATTGTGAAGGGTGAAATATACCAAGATGCTAGATATCAGTACATAGTTGGCACACTTCTATAAACCCTGCCTCTAGGTTGCGTGTGATTAGAGGAGGGAGTATAGGTCAGTATAGGGATATACGAGGTTAATCCCCTTTATATGTCCTTCCTGCTGGCTATGGGTGCCAAAGGAGGGCATACACCAAAACTATTGCCTCATTGTGTTTGTGTTTACTTTACTGTACTTTTTTTCTATATGTACTCTCTAGTCATATGAAGGGACAAAAGGATTTAGTGTGACTTGTTTTTGTTCTCTTTTATTCATATGAACTCAATCGCTTGTTGTCATTACTCTTCAATTTTTTGTTAAGGTCTATCCTATAGAGGTACTCAAATTGGATCAGTGATTGATTTTTAGGTTTCATCGTAAACCTAATTGGTTATTTCTAATTACGTAAATTGATAGTTCCAACCGCACAAAATGGTAAGGAATTTCCTATTTTTATAGGAACTTCTGTACCAGAAATAGGCTTAGAAGGGACTTATCTAACTTTAATGTTTCATACACTACTAGCATTAATTATAGTTCGTACTCTTTGATCATTTTTACCTTCTGGGCTTATCTGTGAGTAGTGATACTTGTTGTACCTTCACTTTTATGTTCGTGAGGTTACCGATACACCTCTTGTTTCCCCATAGTCTTATTTTCTATCCATCTTATCTTGCATTTTTTTACTATTGTTATAATACTTCAAGGATCCCGAGTATGTCCTTTTATCCTTCCCTGAGTTCCTGCTGGCGTGATTTAGCTAGTGATACTTGCCTTACTATCTTCTTTCTATCTTTCTTTTGTATGGATAGCACCTTATGTGTCTTATTTGTTTTTATGATTAGTTTTCTTTACCTTCATGTTATTTACTATAGTTATAATTATTATGTGCCCGGTGGGCCCTTGAAACCCATTAGGTACTTGTTTCTTTGACTATTATTACTTATACTACACTCTGCATCTTTTCGGTGCAGATGTGAATATGAGAACCCACCGTAGAGATCTTTGTTTGTGCCTCCTTACTGTTGTCCTTTGAAAGATACAGGGTGAGTTTCAGACGTCTAGCATAACCTGCATCTCATTATCTTTCATTTTATCCCTTTTTTATTTCGGAGGATGATCATATATTGAATTGATATTTATCTTTTACTTTGTACCTATAGTGGCTCTATATATATTAATACCAGGTCTTTGGAGGATTATTGACTGTGTTTATGTTATTCTATTTCAGTTATTTCATCTATTTCTTTTTTACATCTGCTTACTATTATCATAGCCGTACTTGCTATATTATCACATCGCTCATGGCTTTGGGCTACAGGATCAGTTTGCTTACTGGTGGGATATTAGGTGTCATCATCACCTGAGAAATCGATTCATGACACATTCAAACCACTTAATAAAATTAAAGTAAAATATTGGAATTTTTTTTTTTAAATTATCATCATGATCATATATATGTTATTTGAACTACAAACCAGATCTACAATTGCACAATAGGCTTCACAATATGATAGTGGCATATGCGTATGACCAATTATGAGACCTATTAAATGGACCACATAATTGGTATGTGATTGCATAGTTAATCCTTCATAAGCCCAGGCAACTGTCATATTATGCAATTAATAGAGTCAATGTGCAGATCACAGGCTGGTTTTGCAATTGCATAATAGACAATTTTCATCACACAAATTATCATTTTCCCCCTTTGTTCATCGAATTTATCACGTATCTAGCCATAAGATATCATTCTTTAGGCCCAACTTAACCATGCTCCTAAATCAAAACAGCAACCCTAATAGAATAGTTGTTCTTAAGAAGGTTTTTAATCAATCTATCATTGGAAAGGCAATGTGATGTTTCATCCAAACAGGTGCAATGTGTATTCAATCAACAAAATCACACCAATGGAATAAAGAGGGTTCTCAGACATCCCCTAAGGGACACACAATGATCAATTTCACTCAATTTAAAGGACACATAGTCAGGGCAACATAAACTAAGATAGGATCTCAAAAACATTATTTGATTAACCCACTCATATATGAACAATTATATCTATTCAGTGAACCTACATAATTTCGGTCAATTTCATCAATTAGATCAGTAAAAAACAATACCCAAAAATCATATGAGCTGCAAATGGGGTTTAAAGGGTATGGTTTATTCATATTAATATTTTATCCAAAACTCATTACAAGATTCACCCAACATAATCAAGTATAATAAACCTCATCACCGAAGAAATATGCATAAACATAGTGAAAGTTAACGAGAGAACATATTGTAGAACCTTTTTTTATGGTGGAAATATTTTAAGCTCAGAGCTAGCATAATGTAACACTAGGAGGCATTAGGTTGATTCAAAATATTTTTTTAAATAAATTTTGGCTGTATGACTGGCCTTTTATTAACAATCAACAAACTTTCAATAAAAAAAAATAACCCGGCCCTAGAAGATTAGGTTCAAATAAGAAATATAATAATTCTTCCTGCAAACACAAAACACAAATATCAAAATAGGAAAATCTTGTTCTAGAAAAAATTTCAATGCTTTCATCTTCCTCTCTGCATCCTTTGTTTCTTACTCATCATCTTCTTGAACTGATCAGGTAAATTTCCTTTCTTGTGAGTAATTTCTTTTCCAATTATATTTGTTGTATCCAACTCATTTTATGTTTTTTCTTCTTCTTATAGCTTTATCCCCATTGATGATGTTTTAGCTGATATTATCCCCATTTCTTCATCTAATATTTTAGTTTTATTTTCTTGAAGTTACTTTGTGAAGGTAACTCTTCAATGCTGAAAAATGGACACATATTCTTTTTCTTTTTTGCTTCTTGATCTAAAGTACTGTACTTGTACTTTTTCTCATATTTTGTAGCTATACTCTTGTCCCTTTTATTTATATAGTCATGATTAATACTGGTGTCTGAGTTATATAATGGGTAACTCTTGCATTGCTTATTATTTTCTATGTATGTTTTTTATGTACTCTTTCATGTCTATCTGTAACTCGAATGTATAGACACAACATTTTATCCCCATTTATCAATCTATTATTGTATGTTGAAAATCATGATGTTGGACTTATCCATTATCCAAAGAAAGGTTTTCAAGGTATTCATCAACTTTTCCCTTCTGTCAGAATGTGTGTGACTTATGATTCCCTTATTGATAATATCTATTATATCTTCTTTACCCAGCTTCTAATACTCCATTGTGTTATCCATTTTCCATTTAGAACATTACCTAGAATTAGTGAATCTAATTGGACAATAACCTGCTTAATTTTCTTGTCCTTCACATATCTACATGTTTCAAGAATTTATCTGGCTTCAGACTCTGTGTTTATTGGTTGTTCCATTTTCTTAAATTTAACATACCAAGTAACCTTTTTTCATTTCTGAAACAAAATAAGTATGATAATCTCTCTAATTTCCTTGGAGGTTCCATCAGTGTTACATTTTATCCACTCCATTGGTGAAAAATCCTAAAAGAATTTGGTTATTGTCACCTGAGGTGTGTACTCTTCCATTTTCTTTAATAAGTCAAGACATTTAACTAGAAACATTATATACAACCTTCTAACTTTCAGTAACCTATGGATGTTCTGTGTAATATGGAAATAAATCTATAAGTAGAGGTTACTTTCCCTTTATGTTTGTTGTAGTTTCTTTTCTTCCATATCTCTAGATTATAATACTAGGTATAGCTCTACGGTAAGCTCACATTCCCTTCTTGATATGAAAGTTCCCCAAGCTATTATAATCTTAGTGAATTCCTTATGTCTTGATACTTACAAAAGAAGAGAAATAGGACTATCTTATTATTGTAGATGATTTTTCGGAAAAGTGTGATACTGTTTCCTTTCAAGGAATAGTACAACACCAAAATTTTGATGGCCAATCTCTAAGTAGAATCAAGTGAAGAGTGAGGTGAAAAGAGGATGAGTTTTGAAGGACAATAATGGAGTATTTACTAAGAGGATGTTTTAGGTGTTTTAAATTTTTGCTTATTTAAAATCTGAAAAGTCAATCCTTATGCCATCTTAATCAAGTTCGCAAAATTTATGATCGTACATCTGTATGTGATCTAAATTATGTCCCAAAACTTACTTATAATGTGACCTCATTAAGCGACTACAGAACTGATACACGGTCAAAGTTCAAGTAGTAACTTGTGCAGCTGGTTTTACAACCATATAACTTGTTCCATGGCCTATAAAAATGGTGTAGATTTCTATTTTGTCCAATTTTGATCTTAGTTCTCTCCAACCTTAGGTATATATCTCCTTCTGAAGTTATACATATCAATCAACTGTTATTTTGAAAAAAACTAGTAATACAAAAACAAACGAAAACTAAGATACAAGAAAATTAACTTGGGTTTGCCTCCCAAAAACACCTAATTTAATGTCACGAAATGACAATAATTCCTCATTGCTAAATGCTTACCACCACGGTTCAACTCCTTATGTGTAGACTTTAACTCAAGGTTATTTTTTTCGTCCAACTCTTTGGTGTGTCAAGACCCAAATTCTTAAAATGACCAAACTAATCAAATCATCAAAACCTCTTGGATATAGGATTTGGTGTGTCAAGACCCAAATTCTGGAAATAGCCAAACTAATCAAATTGACACTTGACCCTAAGTCATAAAGGTCTTATACCAATTGTGCAAGGAAAGGTAAAATTACCCAGATCTTTTTTCTTCGAGCCAAATTGTCGGGATAATGGCACTACCATGATGTGATACTTCAAAAATTTCAACATCCATATTTTCTTCTTTGCTATTGATTCCTGCATGAACTTGGTGTACCCCAAAACTTGTAGCAAAGCGTCGAGCAAGGGGATATTTATGTACAATTTTTTGAACATAGACAAAAAAATTTCAAAATGAGCATCATCTTCATATTTTTGAACTTTTGCAGGAAAAGGTGGAGGACCTCTTTGAATGGGCATTGGAATCTTATAAACCTCATCTCTCTACACTTTCTCATCATCAACCACACCATGATCAATATTTACTTAAGCATCATTTTTCAAATGGTTATCTTCATCATTCAATTTCAACTCATTTTTTCTTCGACCTTCAACCTTTCAAATTCATCTTTTCCTCATGGAGTACCTTCAAATTCCTCTATTTAATTCTAAAGAAACATTCCACTCAGTCTTTATAGCCACACAATAAACTTTATAATTTTTTGGATTAAGCAATGTGTTACTAGGGAAAGTTCCCTTTGGTCTTTGCTTTAGGGCACAGAGATTTGAGTCAACTAGGTTTCAAGGTTCTTGATTAAAGTTGATTGAGCCATCACCATGTGACGTGTTATGGAAACTTCATTCGTCAAATATATGATTCCAATATCAATGGAATTCACCCTTTTAAGCAACTTTTAGGGCATTAACTCTATCTTTAAACCCGTGGGGTTAATTATGGATGCTTGGTTCGAGCCATACTCACTCCTTAGAGGAACATATTTATTTTGACTTTCCTAATCTCTATATTTTCAACCTTCATTCCTATCTTTCCGACCATTACTTATGTCTTTCCAATTGTCTTCCTACTCATGTTCCTTCTAAGTACCTTCTAGTTCTCTGTCTCTCCATCTATTGTCCTGGCCAATATCAGGACTTCTATTCAAACCTTGATTACCATAACCTTACTTAAGGAAGGAACCCACTAATTTATAAAAACATGGATTGGCCTTCTTCTTCATAAAGAGAGTCACAATCACCATTACCATATCACAAAAAATATATGTTGTGCATATAGAAAGAAAGTCCCACATTGGTAGATAAAAGGACTGGAAAGCTATAAATAAGGTGCATGATCTCTTAATGATGTGAGGCCTTTTGGAGAAAATCATACAGGCTTGGCTAGAAGTAGACAATATCACAGCATGTAAGAGTATCTCTAGGATGGTCTAAGCCCAATAACTGGTATGAGATCCTAGGTTCGGCGGAATAAATATGGTGATATAGCAGAGTGATTGGTGCGGAACTCGTTTGCTTACTTTTACGAGTATGGATATGCACACACAAGAAGAATCTAGTTGTGGACTTTGGTTTACATATACTCAAAACGATGTGGATGGCAAACAGTAAATCTTAATGACTCATGGATTGTGGTGATGGGCCACGTGGAACTTAGTTTGAGGAAAAGATTGTAGGGTGTGCAAACAAAAAGTCCCACATTAGTAGTTGAATAAACTTGGAAGCTACATATAAGGTGAATGATCTCTTAATTGTCTGAGGACTTTTGGAGAAACCTGTGCGAGTTTGGCCCAAAGTGGACAATATCACACTATGTAAGAATGTCTCTAGGTTGGCCTGAGCCCAACACTATGACTACCCTTAGACACTGCCACCTTCACACTTTTTGTGTGCGGTTATGACGCATTTATGCAATATATTCTTGATAATATTTTTTTCGATGTCATGTAAGATCTTTAGAATGTTAAGAAAAACTTCATCGAAATAATACCTTTTAATTGGTACAAGTTGAAATCTCCAAGAAAACTTACATAGAGGTATATTTTTGGAGGAATGAAAGAATAGGATTTCAGAGCCTATTTTTTTATTAAAAAAGAATATAGAAGAAGATTAATAAAGACCAGAATATGTTGAGTTGAAGTAAGTTTTAAGGTATTTTTAATGACCCTGACGATTGTTTTCTGTTTTGGCATTTCCCTTGTACATTAAGTGCTCTTGTAGCCGCCCCAAGTCATTCATCACTTACTGGGATCGATAGGTTGGATTCCTGGCGGTTATTATGGTGTAAATACTTTGAAATTATGGCTTTTTGAGACTTATTCAGCTTATATGATCCTAAATGTCATTTTCTTCATGTCTATTGAGTCTGAAATATTGATTACATAAATATTTCATATATGGAGTGTTAGAATTGGACTCCGTTTCTACTCCGCGTGCATTTTAAAATATTTTCCAAAAAACTTTGTCAGGTTTCATTCATGGGGATCGATTTATTGCCCAATGTACTAATAAATCGCTGGCCTATTTACTAGATAATAGACCAATAATCGGTGACAGATAAATCGGTCATTTTGGCCAACTTATCGGCCAGTCGGTGCTTTGTATATAAGTTGTTGTTTTCTAAATTTTCACCATTATCACCCAACAATTCCAAGTTTTCCTAATTCTTCAATACATATTAGTGGTCCTTAAGAGGGTTTAATCAAGTTATACTTTGTCGAAACTCATTACGGTGGTTCTACGATCATTTTTACAGGGTAATTCTTCATTTCTATAGTATATAAACCTTTTGAGCTTATATCTTCCATTTCTACCATTAAATTTTGCTCTATTTTGTACCATATCATGTACGAGCTGGGCTCTACTCGTTGGTATAAATATTTTCTTTTTCCAAGTTGTTAGGGTTTATAAACCTGATTTTAGTTTGAATTTTGACCTCGCTATTTATATAGACATATGGGTCTTGTTTTACTTGTATTGATAAGTGGGTTATATTTTCCTAGCTTCACACGATTCCAAGCTTCATACATAATTTTTGACATTTGAGACATGCTTCTCGAGGACATCCCCGTAATCTAGGTAGGATATAATTTACTTTCTTCACACTGGGTATAACTGTAGTATATATATATATATGGTAAAGCACCGACTCGGGGCTAGGATAACTAGTCGGGCCTCGATATACTTATGCTTCCAGTCTATGACCTATTAGTTGGCTTGTAGCTTAATAATATACCCATGGGGCTATATTTCCCTACCCGAGTGTCTCACGCTGACTCTGGACTATAGTGTGGATAGGGGAGGAGTAACACCTTTGATGCGTATCATTATATACTAGCTCTATACCATCGTGAAGTTGGAGAGGGTATTATACTAGTGAACAAAGCTTAGTAGCTAGCCCTGATATATGTTGGTGGCTTTATAGCCAATCAAGTAGGCTGATTATTCTGTGCTCTACCTGAGATATTATGTATAATTAGGGTAGTTTTGGACCCTTTGGGCTTTATTTAGACAAATGTGATAATGTGGGATAGTTAGCAGCCCTGTGTGATGGTATTTCTCCCTAGCCTAGTGAAAGCCTGGGAGTAGGTGGTATGTGGACTTAGCTTTGGTGGCTCTCTGTGTTTTCCTGTATGGGTGTGTACTTGGCCCTTAATAGGTTCCCTTTGAGAAGTTGTGGCATCTGGGATATAGTTACTCATAGCTCGGGGTTGTGGTTGGGTTACGGGAGGTTATACCTTGTGACTAGGTCTAGCCAGTTATCCTATGAATTCTAGTTAGCAGCCTCAGACCAGTTTAGCCCGTGGGTTGATTTTGCATTGTGAGCATGTATTAAAATTTTTAAAAGGTAACTGACTTTTGACAGAATAATTACTGGAATCTGATTTCTTATATATATTTATACTTTCAACAACTCTGCTCATGAGCAGTATGAAGCTATTTTCTAGCATAATTTGAGGCTATTTTCTCATTATCACTATGTTTTCTTGATATAGACTATATGGGTACAATTGGATTTTGGATTATATGGTTGTACTTGAATTTTCACTAAGTATATATGATATAATGGCTGATCCCGAGTTTTGGCCTTTTAGCCCTGCTAACTATCGCATTGGATGCCTTTTTACAAGGATTTTGTACGTGGGATTGGATTTCTCCATGAACCCTCCGACCTGGGACGCCATGCTAGGGGTATGTTATGTGGTTGGGGGAGGGGTACACGGGGTAGGCTGAGAAAGTATACAAGAAAACTTCCGTAGGTCTACTCCTAACAGAGTCATGTACCGGGGAGGTTGCATACAAGAACTATTTACTTTGGAGGGTGAATACATGCACTATTTACTTTTCAGCACCCTTTTACATTGCATCCTTACTCGTTGATTTGTACCCTTCAGGACTGACAAGGGGAGTACTTGTTGGGGGTTCCCTGATTGTACCTACTGGTAAAAATGGGTACCTATCGGGTCTTTTTGCTTGTAGATTTTATTTGTTCCTTTCTATCTCTGGTCGGTATTATTCATGCACTGGAGAAAATTATTGTTAGCGTAGTTGGTTTATCATTTCGTATTCATTTGTTGGTCCTTCCTTATGTTGGTTATATTAGATCTCCAATTACGTGTCATATTTCATTTGTTCTGCTTGTGGGTCAAGTCTATGTGTTACACCTTGTTAGTAGTTTTCTTTATGTTTGTTAGTTAATACTGTACATGCTGATAGTTTCCCCTTTACTACATTCACTAGCGATTGTTGTAGTTTCCCTTCTGGTGGTACATTATCTACTAGTACCTTAGTTGCTTTTGACCATTCTTTACATTACTTATGCTTACTTTTGTTCGGTCGGCCTATGATGTCTACTAGGTACCCGTTGTTTTCGGTACTCATGCTATACTTCTGCATCTTTTCTTGATGCAGGTCTTAGTATGAGTTATCAGGGTAGGCGTAGTCATACAGACTAGCTTGGTGTTGTTCAGAAGATACGGTGAGCAGTTGGCGTTCATGTTGGCCAATCTTCTTTCTGTCTATACAGTTGTTCCATTTGGAGTCTAGATAGCTATTTTGTAGTTTTGCCCCGTTATGAGTTGTATTATATTTAGACACTCTACAGCCACGATACCAGTCATGTTCAATTACATATTTGATGGTTTATTTATATTTCTTCTCTTCATCTCCCATCCTTTTACTTTTAGGTTCTTGGTACTGGCCTATCGCTGTGGGCCAGAGTTAGGATTGTCTACAGGTAAAATGTAGACGTCATTACAACCTAATTTTTGGGTCGTGACAGTATTATTGTAAATCAAAGGCACAACGATAATATAGTCTTTTGATTCTTTAGAAAAATGCACCACCAATGTATTTTTATTAATTATATTATTATATGTTAATAACCTCCCTCCAATAAACTATAGCCATTATTTATGAGACAAGTACTGATTGAATTCATAGTTGTGTAAATTATTTCAATCATGTTGCTTCATTGTTATGTAACAAAGTAATTAAGTCTGTCCCTAATTTACATTACAAGACTAATAAATTTTACAATTGAGACTTGCAATAGCTACTGTTAACATTCCCTATTATATATTGACTAGCCCAACTATTACTACAGTTACTAGCACAACTGTTTTTCATGTTTATACATAAAAGTAATATTCCACTTCAAATTTATGTATGAATTACATTTTAAAATTATTTTTTTCTAATAAAATTCACTTTCAACTTCATTAGGAGTGTTTTCAATTCTTTTTAAATTCACACTAGCTAGGAATATTTAGTAGTTTTTTAGGTTTATATGAGTTATTGTTGTGTTAATAAAATATTGACAAACTAATTTTTTTTTGTATTTTGGTTTAATTGATTTTGTTTCAAGTCATTTTTTTTACATCCATCTAATTCTGAATCGGGATGAATCCCGGCTCGAGAGTCGAGATTGAGTCTTGTGTCGAGAGTCGTGGTCGATAATCAAATTTTGAGTCGAGGTCAGGTCCTAGATTGAGAGTTAAGGTCGAGTAGAGACTCAAAATTAAGGTTAGAGGTAGATCCCAAGTTTGAAGTTAATGTTGGGTCCCAAGCCAAGATTTGGGATTGGGTTCTAGGACAAGAGTCAAATCCCCATTTGGGACCAGGAATTGGAGCAGAGTCCTAAAGTGGAGTTGAGGTTGAGTTTGGGTAGAAATTAGGGTTCATGTGTCAAGTATGGAGTCAGGGTCGAGTCTCAAATCAAGAATCGGGGTTAGGGATCGATATTGTGCTAAAAATTATGGTCGGATCTCTAGTTAGGTCCCAGTTAGGAGTCAGATGTTGGGTCCCGTATCAAGAGTCAATAGTTAGTCCTAAATAGAAATCGAGGATAGGATCGGGTCTCAAATTGAAGTCAAATATTGAGTTGGGAGTTAAGGTATGATGCTAAACCGGGATTGGGGATTCGACTTAAAATACTAATTTGGGGTTTGGTTCAATATCAAGAGTTAAGGTCAGAATTCGAATCTTGAATCAGGAGTCGGGGCCAAATCTCTAGTTGAGATTCAAGGGTGTGTCTCGAATCTAGGTCAGATCTTGAGTCAATGTTAGGTCTCAATTTAGGTCAAAGTTGAATTCTGAATCAGGAATGAAAAAGCAGAACTTGGATCGGTAGTTGAATCGCGAGTCGAATTCAATGGGGGTATTCAAAGTTTTAGGTATTTTCTATCTCTTTACGTTTGAGGATGAACATGGTTTTTAGTGGTGGATGATATAATGACCCTGAAGATCGTATTTGGAATTTTCCATAAAACTACTATTTTATCCTTTCCAAGAGTTGCCTCGAGTCTTATTTTCTAGGTTTATGAAGTTGGGTTAGGATTTGGAGCTAAAGAGTTGTTAATCTTAGGGATTTCTTAGTATTTGGAGGCTTTTATACCGAGATAAGTTAGTTTTTGAACCTTAACTTGAGTCAAGCCTCATAAGGAATATTGTCAGTTTATTTAGTTTCTCAATGCGTAAATAGGTATAGAAAGACCATTTTTATAGATCCTAGACTTTTCATGTTCACTAAATATCATTTGACGGGATAAAGTTGAGTTTTGACGTCAAAGTTGGAATTTTGTCAATATTTGATGATTAATTCTTGGGATAAGATTTTGTTGTTTTCGTTAGATCTAGGAGGCAAAATTTGGTGAGGTTTGGATAGTGTTTCATGATTTTCGGATAAGTTTCAACACTTTGGATCAAAATTTGTACCAAAATGGGTATTTTGGGTCATAGAGACCTCGGATGCTTATTATGATGATTCCAATATGTTCGGAATTTGTTTATGCTCAAAATTCATATGTGGTTTGTGTTCATAGGAGTTCGGATGTGTTCTACGCTAAAAGAAGAAAAAATGAGTTAAAGTCACAAAATAAACCCCGCACAGCGAGGTTAAAGTCATCACTAAAACCCTGCGCGGCAAGGTTAAATTCATCACCTAAATCCAGTGTGTCAAGGTTAAATCATCATTTAGACCCCGTGCTACGGTACTTAGCATGAGGGCTTTATAGAACGAGTGTTTTCTTTCCACTCAGTTCTTATTAAAGGCATTTTCGGGTTTTTATTATACCCTTGTTCATTTATGGGTCTTGCATAATTTTTAGCTCATTTTAGGGTCTTGGGTCGAGGTCAGATCATGGGACCAAGTATTAGGTCAAGATTGAGAGTTAATTGTTAAATTAAGTTCAGAGTCTAGAATGGTAGTTGGGTGTTAGAATTAGGACTTGAATCTCGAGTTGGTGTCGGTATTCATACTCCATGTCAAGTCAATATTCAGGGTAGGATCTGATGTCATTAATATTTTTTCAAACTATGCCTAAATTTTCTTGAAATAATATTTTATTTTTGCTTATAAAACATTAGAAAATAAGCAAGAAAATCATTTATTTTTTATGAAAATATTTTCTAGGTGTAGAGATCAAAATTTTACGAAATTTAAATAAGTAGTCTACAAGATGAGTCAAATATCTACTTTCAAATTCTAAGATCCATTAGGATTTATTAAAAGCTATACTTTTAGTAGTTATATTAATGATCCTATAAAATGAGATAAAACCAGGATAATCAGGAGAATAGTTCCATAACCTTATAGCTCTATGAGTAAAAGTTTATGAGGCTTCACAAGGATCGACCTTTTACGTTTTCTTCTACGCTAATAGTCAATCAATAGAGTTATTTTCATCAAGAAAACAAAAGAATGTAGTGCTTAGTTTTTGGAATTCTACTTCTAATTAATGCAAAGAAAATTGAAAGATCTGATCTTTTGATAGTTAATAATTGTTGCTTAAACACTAACTAGATGTCAAGACCCGAAAAATTGAGTTGTGATGGTATCTGCATATCACTTGCAAACAAGCCTAACCCTAGCTCAAAGCAAGTAGCGGTGGGCAAGCAGCAAGATTCCAAAGAAAACCAAAGAAAAAAATGAAGAGGAGAAGTACAAAAAGGACACGAAAAACATACAACTAGCATAACTCTCAAAACCTGGCATCATGGTTATAGAGCATCTATGTACATGAGGGTACAAAATACAACCCACAACGGGGAAAAACTACAAAAGTGGCTATCTAACCTCCAAATGGAACAACTATATAAATAAAAGGAAGATCAGCTAGAATGAACGCCAACTGCTCATCGTATCCTCTGAACAACGCCAAGCTACCTCGCATGATCGCATCCATCTGGATGACTCATACTAGGACCTGCATATGGAAAATATATAGAAGTGTAGAAAGAGTACCAAAAACAATGGGTACCCAGTAGGCATCATAGGCCGACCGGGAAAAAGTAAGCATAGGTAACGTAAAGAGTGATCTAAATCAAATACGATAGTTACAGGTAATGTACAACAAAAATAAGATAACACAGTAGTAGCTAATAAGTGTTGTGGAGGATCGTCTACCAGTGGGGTAGCACTAGCTAACAAGTGTAAACAAGGCTACTATCAGGGTATAACACATAAGCCCTGGATCACAAACAACTTATGACCAAGCACGACACGTACCTGGAGTTCCGTCATGATCAGCACAAAGAGGGACCAATCAGAAAGTTCAAATCATCAACAAGCTAAGCTAACAACGAATACAATAAGGGTATGAGTAGTACTAATCTAAAACAAAAAGGATAAAAAAAATCTACTAGCAGAAAAACCTGGTCGGTATCCCATACTATCGGTTGGTACAATTAGGAAGCCAAGTAACTCAATAGGTACTCCCCCCCGTAAGTTCTAAAGGTTTTAAATCAATGCATAGAGATGCAATGCAAAGAGGTACTGAATAGTAAATACGTGTCGACATGCTCACTCTTTGGGAAAATCCCTAATTAAGAGGGACCCATGGAGGACCAGAACCATATACCACTACTCTCTTATATATCTGTCATGACCTGATTTCATGGATCATGATGGCACCTACTATTCCACTAGTAGGAGAACCAAAACTCGTAGTCTAAAGCCGAAGCGGAGGACTACTATATCAAATGTGGAAAGCACAAATCAGATAACAATAATAAGATGAACAAATGTGGAAGTTTAAGAATCAATTAAATACCCAAAACCCGGTATTAGTGTCAAACGAACCACTAAGTATAGAACAAGAAATCCAAAATATGTCTAATACAAATGTGTCTCCGAAACATATGGAGATCAAATATAAATGTCAAATCTGAAGAGAAATAGGAAAACGTCGAATGCCAAGCTCACCCTTAGTCTCTGAATGAAATATGAATTGCACGAATTACAGGCGGTAATCACGATAGAGAACCTGTACTCGGATCTGTACATATGCAAGTGTAGTATAAGTTCAAGCAGTTGAAGCAACCCGTACCCAGTAGGCTTCAAGGGCCCACTGAGCACATAATATTAATAAAAGTAGTAAATAACGGGAAAAAAATAAAGGGGTCACAGAAGTAAACAGTACCATCAAGGAAGCTAGCTAATCAAATAGGAATCAAGTACACATAGGCATGTATCGCTAGCTAATCACATAATAGGATCTCAGGCAATGAAATAAAATGTACCCAGCATCCTTGCAATAATATATGTGACTAATAATACAATAAATAGGAATCAAAGAAGATCGGAGTAGAACATGGACGGTATGCCGGTAACCTCAAGAAAATAGTAAGCTACCTCGCATGATCGCATCCATCTGGATGACTCATACTAGGACCTGCATATGGAAAATATATAGAAGTGTAGA
>JBDJHY010000094.1:11432987-11445684 GCA_039654485.1 Withania somnifera
GCAACCGGATGACCCCCATGAGGCGATTACATCGCTGGACTCGCCTCATCGTCCTCTTTCATTTCCCCCTACACCTGAGTGTCATTATCTATGTACTTTTTAGCTTGATTTTGAGAATCACTTGGTGTGTTTGTGAGGATAAATGATAATAATAGTGTAAATATATGGTAAATATATTTTTATAAGGTGAAAGTTTCATTTGGTGCAAAATAATTGCCAAAATAGAAGAATAAAGTTTAAACGAGATAACTATTCCAATCGGGATAGTTTAGGCTTGTTCTGGTGTACATCATTTGAATTTTGTGAATTGAACGACCTAATATTTGTTTTTAGATATTGTAGTGTGATTTTGAAATTATTGTGATGCTACATAATTATGGAAACAATCCACCAAGGTCGATGAAAGAAAGAGTAGACTACATAATCTCAACTAGTTAAGACTAACTAAGCTTGTGTATGTTTGTCTACGAGCTATGGAGATTTTCTTGTGGGGAATTAATGGTGAGGAATGGAGTCTTGTTTATCACCTATTTTAAACCTATTATGATCTATGAAGATGATGAAATTAATATCTAACTCAACATAAAGCTAAATAACAAAAAATAAAAAATAAAAAATCAAGACGAGATGACTAGCTTAGCCTATTTGAATTTGGCATAGTTTGATTATGTTTGATGTGTTGTAGCTTATTATGGTGTGCTTATGACTTTATTAGAGTCCATTGAAATATCACTTGACCCATATTGATAAATAAGTCAATAAGAAAGCTAGTGGAAAGTTTGGAAGTTTTCCGGCCAAGTACGAAGTTGAACGATTAATTGGAGTGCAACGTGAGATGGAGTGACTAGTTTTGCACACCAGTGAAGGTGGTGCTATGGGTGGGACGCAGATCCCCCATGGTTAAATACAGAGAGGTGATAATTTCCAGTAGGTGGTTCTATTAGAGGCACGACGCGCCCAAGCCTTTCCAATAAGGTTTTTGGCTCTTCTAGTCCTATTTTGAGTGGGAAACTTAGGAAAATTAATCCTAATACTTATGAAATTTATGGGGAACAATTTAAAACCTATAAAATCAACACTTAAGAATATTTTTACAGATATTTGGAGGATAACACTTTGAAGAATAAGCATACACGAATTCCCGGCACAAACAACACAAGCTCGAGAGAAAAGTACATTCAAGGAGGCTAGAACTTGGGTTCTTATTTTGTAATTCTTTCTCTATTAATTTCTAATTATTTAATTGTTGTATTATGGCTTTAAGTGAGATTATGAGTAGCTAAGATATCCTGGTTCTAGGGTTGAGGCTACTAACATAATTGCACAATATATTCATAAGTTGATTTGTTATTTGTCATGTATCCTGGTTGTTCTTACATTCTTGCACTTACTACTTTAATAATTAGCTACCATTAAAGTAAACTTATTTTCTTATTTTAAACTTGGAAAATGAATCAATGAGTTATAATGAATAACATAAGTAGTATAATCTTCTCTCTAAAAGAATAAGGACTTGATTTGTTGTTAGGATAAAAATATACCTAGAACACCCCACTAGATTATAAAACAGGAGAAGAAAATTCATTTATATGTTAATTCTTGATTATGAGAATATAGACGTAGAATTTTATGTGAATAGGTGATTATAGGCTCGGAAAATCATAATCATATAGTTAATCTCGTAAATCAATAACCACGATAGATAATTTAATCGACTAGAAACTATTGCTATGTATGATTGTGAGTATGCCTTGACTCTATCTCCTTGTTAGTGCTTGTATCTCAAGTTAGTTTATAATTAAATTTCACTTCAAATCTATAATATCTTTAAGCTATGCCGCTTAAATAAGTAAATAAGAATTAGTTTATTCTAGTGAACATTTGAATGACAAGTTCCTGTGGGTATGACAACCCGACTCTAGAAAGAGTCACTATATTACTTGCTAATGTAGTAAAAATTCTTAGACATAATATTTACAAAGTCCTCCATGAGAGTAAATATCATCACTACACGCCTGTTTCTCGATAAACCAATCTTGCAATCGCCTTTAATGTTATATTATTTGGAAATTTGATTTCGCAAGTCATCAAGGTCTGGCCATCCATAAGAGAATATCTCAATCTCTTCGTATTGTAGATTCTCTAAAATATTCATCTTATATACTTCTTCTTTCTTCCAAGTCACCCTAGATACCCCATGGATATATGACGTCTGCTTGACATGAATGGTAGTCGTGTTGTACATTCCTTGTTGCATTCTCCACAACCGCTTCTCTTTTAATAATTCAGCATAATTCTGTTTCTCTGACTTATTCCTTTGTATTAATATGGAATTTTGTCCATCTCACTAGGCATGTATTTAAACTCGATAGGCAAGATTTTAGATGCTTGGGTGGGTTCTTTAGGATAGTAGAGATTTAGGAAATATTCTGATGCTGTTAGAGAGAATTAACCAGCCGAAGGTGGCTTGACAGGGGTTGGAATGACATGAATCATTTGAATTTGTGAAGGTTTAGGGTTTATGCATGAGAGTGAAGAGAACATCTGGAAAGATTTAAAGTATTAACATCGGTAACAATAGTTCTCAAAGCACGTAAGTTCTTGCAACAAATTAATTGGATGTAGCGGTAATAATAATAGATTCTAAAAGTATTGATTAAGCCATTGAGGATGAATTTAACGACCACTATGATAATTGTTATGCTAAAATCGTTAAAATATTTATTTTTAGCAGTAATTTATTTTATTTAGCATCTGGACACCCAAAGAAGGAATATTGAGAATGAATTTAGAGACTATTATAATTATTGCTACGAAATTGCTTTTACAACTCGTGACTTTTAGCTACGATTGAAAATACCTTTACCGGCATTTGTTCAATATATTTGCAAAAGCCTTTAGTGACCCCATGGACATCGAAAAAAACTTAATGACTGGTATATATTAAAGCAATAATAATAAAGACATTTTTTATTGCCACCAAATTTTTATAGTAGTGAATTTTTGGGGGACCTCTCTATTCTACCATCACTCTCTTATATAAGTTATTCATCAAAATTTCAAGCACCTTTCTAGCTACTTCCCTAATACAATCATGTGTTATTATTTGTATTATGTTGATATGTGAGAATATTTGCAACTAATCAATATTTGAACCAATATCTCAAAAATAATATGAATAGAAATGCAATATACTTTTTATTTAGTTGATGTTATAGATTAAAGTTACATTTGATGTATCCAAGGGCTCTTAATTTTTCTATCATAAATATATCATATGAGATATTGGAATGGAATTGCCAAATCAAGAAAGAGACATTTTTGTTGAAGCAAATTAAAATTAAAATAAATAAATAAACTAAGATGGATGAAAAATGCATGACATTATATCTTCAAGATATTTTTCCTTAAATAAATTCTAATTTTACTTTGGAATTACAATTCAAACTTTTAATTTGACGACCTTTTGATCTCTGCTACAGAAATGAAGTTGTTGTACTGTGAAATATGCATCTATGAGGAGTCAAATTGTGATTGTGATACTCATTGCCATGAAATGTCCTCATGTTTGTAGGAGCACCTCTAAGCAGTAACTGCTTTTTTTTATCTTCCCTCCCTCCTTTATTTTTTTATTTTTCTAAAAGAAATTATTATTGTTATTATCATTACCCTATTATTACATTCCCCACTTAATAAGTTTTAATTATTATGATTTGATACATAACTTAAAAATAATAAATAAATATAATTTTATTTTACTATTTTTTAAATATAATAAAATTAATGTGTTGGGTAAATTTAATACTCTAATAAAAATATAATAATAAATTATTTATTTATTTTTTCAAATCAAATAAATATTATATTGGATTTAGAAAGCAGTAGTTAGTAAGTATTTCATCAGTGTCGAAATACTTGCTTCTTTTGAGTTTGGTACACTTTTGAAGAACCTAATGATTGATGGTGTATTTTTATCTATTTACCCTTATACTCTAATAATTACATAATAATTATGAGAGTAGAAACCGACAAATACTAACTAGAAAAAAAAAAGATACATATGTCAACAAAAAGATTAAAAACTGATCACATATATAGTTGTTATTTACATTAAATAGCTTCGAAAGTATGACTTTTTTAACTTTTATAATTTTTTAAAAAATAATACTTAATATAATATTACAGATAAAAATAAAAATAATATTTAAAGTAGTCCTAATTTTTACAAATAGAATAAATAATTTTTTTAAAAAAAAATTTAAAAGGGGGAGGGAGTAATTTAGTTTTTCTTTTTTCGGAGGGGGTGTGGTGGCTGGAGTTGGGTTGGTTATTCTTCTGGTCCATCTTATTTTATGGGGCGAGGATGGGGAGGGGTGGTGTTTATTCCTCTGGTTCGTTTATTTTCAATTGAAAGTCCATCTCCGCTTTTTCAATTTCATTTCTCTGTCCGGACATAAATCCAGTTCTTTTTTTTTTTTCCTACTTCAATTTTCTCTCTCCTCTGATCTTTCTTTCTCTCTCTTCCATTTCTCCAACAGAAGCTGCGGAGCAAGGGCTCGGAATCTCCGCCATCTCTCGCCGGGAAACATCAGAATTCCGATCGGGATACGAATGTTTAGCTGTGGATAAAGGGAGAAGCACAATTACAGAGGAGAGAGAGGAGAGGATTACAGTTGGTTAACGTGCAATGTAGGAAAAAACAGTAGAGAGAGAAACAGCGGGACAGACAGAGAGAGAAAGGCATCGAAGCTTTGGAGGTTTCTGCACGGCACGGATACCTAGATCTCTTCTCCCTTCCCTTGCCTTGTGCCGTAGTTTATTCTTATTTTCATCTCTCTCTTCCAAATCCTTATAGCCCCCACCTATAAAAATCTTCTTTCCTCTCTCATGATTTGTTCTCTTCCTCAGGTCCGTGCTTTCTCCTTTTTAGATATAGTCTACCTCTATGTTAGCTCAATTATGGCTTCAATTCTCTTTTTTCCCTTTGATCTTCAAATTTAGCTTCTTGTAATGCTCTGTATACCTGCCGTACTGCTCGATCGGCCTTGAACTTTTCGCTTTGCTGGACTTTTGCCGTAACATTAACTATCCTTTCTTCTTGATCTGCTTAAGTTGGATTAATTCTTTTCCCTCTTCTTTTTTAAAACTTTTTTCGTCATTTGTATGTTGCATTTCCGGTGTTAGCATGGAATAATTTCAAATAAAAACCTTATTCTCCTCGAATGATTAAAAATCTAGTTTTTTCTCTCAATTCTAGTCCGTCTTGAGTTGTTAAATACGTGTCGCTGAAAATCCATTAAACACGAATGATCCGACCCCTGAATTTGGCAACCTAATAAGGAAGCTGAAGCTACTTGCCGTTACATGTTTACGCTTGCTTTTGCTCTTCAACTATAACTTGGATAACAGTGTAATTGAAGTATGTGTACATGTGTCATATCTGAAGTGTGAGAAGTTGCATAAGAGGCTTCTCTGCAATGTACTTTGATGTTTCCATTTTTTGCCCAATCAGTATAAAAATTGATTCTTTATGATTTCTCATTGCAGAAATACTTTGAAAGAGGATCTTCTTCAAGCTTCATACAAGGTTGATGTCTTTCGTGGTCTGATTGATTGAAGGCAGGGATTCTTCTTCGATTAGGTAATTACTTCTGAGTCCGAACTGCATCACGCCATCTCAAATGAGGGAGCTACAGGGTTTATCGCCATCATCTTACTTCTCTGAAGAGTTATGTTTTCGTGATGAGGTATAAATTGTTCATACGTCACTCTTTTGTCTTTCTTAATCTGTTAATCAACTTGTAGTGTTTCATAAGTCTTTATGGTCGGCCTTACCCTTCTCTTGATAAGGCATCAAGCAGATAAGGAAGGGAGGATGGAACACTATTTTTCTCGTTTTTACCTAGTAACTGATACCTTCCTCTTCTGAACTTGGCAGAGGCAAGTCGGATTTTGGAAGTCAAATAGCCTGCAGAACTACCATGGTGCGTACCATTGTATGTTCCTGTTTATTTCAGGAGTTTGGTAGTGTTACCCGTTGTTTCAACTACGCATTGTTGTATCTTCCCAGCTTGTTGTTTCATAAATGCATTGTTGCATCTGCCCGCCTCATGCTCAGTGCGACTAGCAGAAGAGTTAAGTCCCTGGTTTGAAGGTGGTAGTGGATACTGATTGTTACAGCTGAATTAGTTAAAGATCTCCATTATCCCTTCTTCTCCCCTTTTCCAAGTTGTTATTGTTACAGTGCTGTAAGCTATAATTTAGTATGTGTGATCTCATCCAACAAAGAAATTGTTTTTAAAATTGATCAGAGAAAATAGTTATGTTAAATCATCTGCAAATGACATAAGATTGGTATCTCTCTTATCTTTTGGAAACTTATTTGGTTGAATTGAAAGGTGGTGACAGAAATGGTAATTAGGTGGCATGAATCTTGCCTGATGGTTATATGAATCTTCTCTATGTTAGTGTGCTATAACCTTTTTTATTTCCAAAATATGTGTACCCTTTCAGAATACAAACAAATGCATGAGACCCCACCCCACCAAGAAAAAAGAGAAAAAATAAAGAAAAAAAGAAACCAGATCTTGTCAGCGAAACATGCAATGACGAGCAAACCCTGTTATTGCTGACATATTTTTTCATGGTTCCACCCATGTATATTCTTTGTAAAAATACCGTAACAAGAGTGAGTAATATACTTCTGATTTCCTTGTGAAAAGGGTTGCAATCCAGATGGAGGGTTTTGATAACCTCTCTTTTCACTTATCTGACTCCTTGTCGTGCAGGTCTTAAAAGTGACGATGCTTTACAAAGAGCTTCTGTTAGTTCAGCACCCTTTGAGAATCATCTTTCTTTGGGCTCTCCAATGGTGAACCATCTTGAATGTCATGATTCTCATCTAAAACAAGACAAAAAAGTTAACAATATCATAGAAAAACAAGCTTTTGGTGTGGAAAGAGCATCTCACTTCTTACCTAGAGCTCTTGAGCATAACGTGGGTGTAAGACCTATTGTCAGTGCTGACTTGGCATCTTATCCAGCAGAAGATGATAAAATTAGTGTGATGGGCGGTCAATATGAGAATGGTCTCTTCTCGAGCTCATTATCAGAGTTATTCAGTAGAAAATGTATGTCTTTCTTTCTTTCTGTCTCTTAATGCTTTGACCTATTACTTTGTTTCCCAAGTGTTGTTGCTATTTTGGCAATTTTTGTTCCATTGCTATTTGTGTGCCTGTCAAGATTGGTACTTCCACTGCTTCTCTTATGATTATGTTGTAGGTGGATAAATTGTTAATTCAGTCCCTATCTTATCCATCTTTTAGACTTATTTTCTTTGGCTTTTCTATCAACAAAAGAGGAGTTGACGTGGATTTCATCTGCAGTGCGATTACCGGCCAACAGTTCCCGACATGGTCATTCTGTTGGAGCAGCTGATTCACACTATGAAGAACCTTTTGAGTCCCTTAAGGAACTTGAGGCTCACGCTATTGGAAATCTTCTCCCTGATGATGATGACCTGCTCACTGGGGTGACTGATGGGCAGGACTATGTCGGGCAACCCTATGCTGGTGATGACATTGAAGATCTTGATCTTTTCAGTAGTGTTGGAGGGATGGACCTGGGAGAAGATGGTTCCTCTACTGGACAACAAAATTCTGAATATGCTGGGAATTATATTCTTCAGTTGGGAGACTCTAATGCTGCAGTTGGTGGCCAGCACCCTTTCGGGGAAAATCCATCTAGAACACTTTTTATAAGAAATATAAACAGCTGTGTTGAAGATTCTGAACTACAAACACTTTTTGAGGTGAGAGCAGCCCATCAGAGTGTCTACATTTTCCAGAAACTTCTCTTTACCTTCTTCCTAGAGAATGAAAACGAAACAGAAGTTGTATGTTTTGATTGGTGATAATTGTTGTGTTTGATTCTTATGAATAGCAATATGGAGATATTCGCACACTATATACAGCATGCAAGCATCGCGGTTTTGTTTTGATCTCGTATTATGATATTCGAGCATCGCAGAATGCCATGAAAGCTCTTCAGAACAAACCACTGAGACGCAGGAAGCTAGACATACATTTCTCTATTCCCAAGGTATGTATGCTTCATCTTTCTTGTTCCTTCGAAAGCCCTTTTTTTCTTAACATTACTGGCCCTAAATTGTTTTTGACATTTGTATATCTCCCCTATGCAAGCAGTATACCAAAAAGATCATCCATATGCAGTATTTTCTGAGCTATATTTGTTTTCTGCTTCGCTTATTTCTTAGTCAACAAGCAACAATTCTCAGACCTACTTTTCTGATCATTTTTCATAGGATAATCCATCAGAAAAAAATGTCAACCAAGGGACTCTCCTGGTTTTCAACCTTGATTCGTCTGTTTCAAATGATTACCTATGCCAAATATTTGGTGTATATGGCGAGATTAAGGAGGTCAGCAAGTCTACTAGCTCTTTTCATGCAGTTGTTTTGTCAGGGATATTGCTGATTTTTTGTTTTCGTTTTTCCCTTTCTTATAAAAGATCCGCGAGACTTCCAATAGAAGCCATCGCAAATTTGTAGAGTTTTATGATATTAGAGCTGCAGAAGCTGCTCTTCACGCTTTAAACAGGAGTGACGTTGCAGGGAAGCAGATAAAAGTCGAAGCAAGCCATCCTGGTGGCACTAGACGGTGCGAATTTTTGACATTTTGCTTCACTTAGCTCTTTTTGGGGATACCCCTCCTTTCTGCTTCTCAGAAAAGAAGAGAGAGAGAGAAAGAGAGCAGGACAGTGCTGTTCTAGAAAGCTGTTAGCTATATTATATTTTAATAGCTGAGTTTCCCAGTTATCCATGTTCGGCAGGCTTCACGAATTTGAACTCTTGCTAATTTTCTTATCTTCGTTTAACTGATTCACACTGTATTTGAGCCTTTCTTTTGAATACAGCAGGTTGTCGCAACAATTTCCTTCTGAGCTGGAGCAAGATGAACCTCGTCTTTATTTGCAGCAGGCTAGTTCTAGCAGTTTAGCTACTGGATTTTCTGGTATTATTACTCTTCATTCTTTGCATCATAACTCCTTGCAGAAAAAGTATTATGTTCACTTTACTTATCTTAAGTTCCAGGAGCACTTCTACATGGAGGATATGCGTCGAGTATGGAAAATGGATCTACTTTGGGCAGACAATCAGCCAGTGGTTCTGCCATTAATTCCTATTTGGATAACGCATTTGACATTGGGATGTCATTCAGTGTTCCTAACAGCTTATTGAGGTTTGGGTCTAAGGGGAGCAACCAAGCCAATGTTGGTGAAACGGGCCACCTACAGAGCCAAATCAGTTTCAACTTTAGGGGCACATCAGGTCTCCGTCCTCACTCACTGCCCCAGTATCATGATGGTTTATCTAATGGAGCTTGCTCCATTTCTTCTGGCGGCATTTCTGCAACTCTGAATATCAGGTCACTTGAAGCTATTGAAAACCAAAAGTTCTCCAGGGTTGGCCCTAATGGGCCATCGGTTGAACTAAATGAAGGTAAGAAGTTCCTTATTACAGGTCTTCATTCTGTGCGAGGATAAATATCATACTGACCGGAATATTGAGGTTGTAATCCTGAAAGATATGAAGCGGAAAGAGGCTGTTGGAATTTGCTTCTATCCTAGCCAGTTTCTTAATATGCTTCTTTCTCATCTTAATGAGGGAACGGAACTGAGTGTGCAACTATACCTGTAAGGGTACAGGTTCAGGGGCCAAGAAAATAAAAACAAGTGGCTTCAATTTCATAATTTACTGATCTTTTATGTTTGCTATTTCTGTTCATTTCAGGTTTTACTCCAAATGGAAATGTAAATTGTCCTTCCCCTGCGCACCAGTACATGTGGAGTAATTCACTTCAACCGCAGCCTCAAGGCATGATGTGGCCAAACTCACCAACATTTGTAGGCGGGGTCTGTGCTACTCGCCCTCAACAACTGCTTGCGGTTCCAAGGGCTCCGTCTCATGTGCTGAATGCACTTGTACCGATAAACCACCATCATGTGGGTTCAGCACCTTCTCTTAATCCATCCCTCTCTCTCTGGGATAGAAAACATGCCTATGCAGGAGAATCTCCCGATGCATCTGGTTTTCACCCAGGTTCTCTGGGCAATATGAGGATTTCTGGAAATTCACCACATCCTCTGGAGTTTATTTCTCATAATGTTTTCTCGTGCACTGGTGGCAATTGTATAGACTTGCCGATGTCTTCCAGTAATGTCGGATTGCATTCCCATCAGCAGCAAAGTTTAATGCTTCCTGGTAGAGGGCAAATAATTCCTATGATAAATTCATTTGATTCTCCAAATGAGAGGATGCGGAGCCGTAGGAATGAAGGCAATTCGAGTCAGACTGACAACAAGAAGCAGTTTGAACTGGATATTGAACGGATTTCACGAGGGGACGATAAAAGGACGACCCTAATGATAAAGAACATTCCTAACAAGTACATCACTGTTTTATTATTAGTTGATATTTAAGTTTATACCTGAAACTCTTCTCTATTTGCTGATATGGAAACACGATGCTTATGTTGATGTGGAGGGAATTTACTCCAAGAAAAAAATGAAGAAGCTGTTTGATATTGAGGGATTACTAATCCATTACTTTCTTTATTATTTGAAATGATTTTTGTTGGGTTCTCTTGAAACCTAACCTGACTTCTTGGCTCATCTGGAGTGTGTAGATAAAATTACCACAAGTCTGTACAAATAGATAGTAATAGGTGTCTCCCACCTTAAACTTTTATCATGTAGTAGCATGGTGATTGCTATTACATATCAGGCCTTCTCATTTTTAAGCTTTTCCTCTCCTCTTATTTTGCTTATTGCCTTGAAATATTTCTGAAATTTTCTCAAATATGACCTAGTTGTAACTTATCAAACAGATTTTTCTAGTTGCATTCTGTAGATTATTGATACTAACATCAATGCATCTGCTCAACATATACGATATTTATTATACATGTTTGTTGCAAAGTTATAATGCTTGTATATCAGCATGGGTTGAATAAAATGACATTAAAGGCCTCAATTCATGATCAGTTCTCATCTTTTCAGTAGAAAGATCATCGATTGGTTCTCACAACGACAAACTTCTTCAGCTATTGGATAAATTCTTTTTGCTGTCTCTCTGATTTCAAAATTTGCAATGATGTACCATGTTTAACTTCTCCTGCGGACTTTTAGGTATACTTCAAAAATGCTTTTGGCTGCAATTGATGAACGTCACAGAGGAACCTATGATTTTGTCTATCTACCAATTGATTTCAAGGTCAGTGGTTTTTCCATGGTGAAAGCTTTCTTGTGTTCTGGATCTTGTTTCTACTCTCTGTATAACTTCGGCTCTTGTTGCAGAACAAATGCAATGTAGGTTATGCATTTATCAACATGACTGATCCTTCTCTTATTGTTCCATTTTATCAAGTATGTGGTTCTTGCACCCTAAGAAAATTGTTCTATTCAACTTAATGGTTACTTCTTATCACAGTTGCTTCTTTTACGATAAAATGTGAGAAAATATTTGGCAGGCATTTAATGGAAAGAAATGGGAAAAATTCAATAGTGAGAAGGTGGCGACGCTTGCATATGCTCGCATTCAGGGAAAAGCTGCACTCATTGCTCACTTCCAGAATTCTAGCCTAATGAATGAAGATAAGCGGTGTCGGCCAATCCTCTTCCATACTGATGGACCTAATGCTGGTGATCAGGTATGAGCACAATAGTGGCCTTTGCTTTTATAGTTTCATTTGGATAGGGGGACTTGGCTCATGACTAAACTTTTGCCAATTTGTGGTTGGAGCATCAGCTTGATATTGCCTGAGTGCTTGGTCTCAATTTGAAAGAGTGTGATCTGTGTCTGAGGAAAATTAGAAGGGACAGGAGGTCTCATTTTCCTGATTTTGCAGGTGCCCTTTCCCATGGGTGTAAACATCAGGCCAAGAACCAGCAAAAATGGAGCTGGCATTAGTGAACAAAACTACCAAGAAATCCAGACAAGTTTGTCAATCGGCAAGGATTTCATAATTGAAGAGTCATCTTCTGGTTCTGTCAAGGAATCAAATTGAGCAAGCTGCTGAAATTTAGTTGGTACTAACCTACTAATAGGATCTTGAGATTGGAAAGAATCCACCCAGTTTTTATTAATGTACATTAGGGTGGTCAGTGAAAAAGCAGAAAAAGAAAATACTTATATTTTCTGTATTTTCGGACGGACTACTAAAATAGTCATGAAAATTGTGCATTATCCGTTTGCCTACGGGTCATCGTATACTGAGGCATCTCAGTGGAGCTTCAAAATTTTGGAAGATTGGGAGGCTACTAATTAATGATAAACACATACGAGTTTCCATGTATGATAAAACATTTGCGGCACGATGGAGGGTTCTGTTGTATCTCTCTCTCTCCTGGCAACCTCCCTCATTATTATTTTTATTGGTCTTCTTGGAAGTATCCCAAAAAGTGAGAATTATTATTATGAATTTTTTTCTTATGACGAAAGAATTGATATTTTCTGCTGATAAGTTCCCAACGAACCTTACCAAGATGATGCTCCGTCTAGTATGTCTGAACCACAAATGTCACCTGCAAAACAAGGCCCAGGGTAGTTCTCCGATGCTTAAGTTAGTAAGTAAGCGATGAGAGAATTCCAAGAAAGTATAGTAAGTAATATTTAGAG
>JBDJHY010000094.1:11445784-11464543 GCA_039654485.1 Withania somnifera
TGAAATGATAGAACTGGATAAATTAGAGGAGCTGAAAGGAGAACTGTAACTGTAGGTTGTACCTCTTATGTAGATGCACCCAAGGCTGCCCCCTGGGCGGACATCTATGCACTATCACTAGGAGGACCCCCATAAGCACCGAGCAACTGCCAGAGGATAGTACTAATATCTATAGTAGATGATGGAATAGGTGCTGGAACATGTGTTGCAGGCACTGATGGGGTCTTTGAAGTAGAAATCGAGATTGTCACCCTCGCAGGCACTGTAATAGGAACTATAGCTATATCTCGAGCCGCTAAGTCGGAGGTCTCGTCAGTATCTGTCGAAGAAGATTGCATATGCAACATCTACAAGAGAATGAGGATAATAAGTAAGGATTTTTAAGAAACCACCTAGGCTATGCGCACGACACAAGATTCAAAAGAAGAGTCACATTCTTAAAAGCCACCATAGCCTCCCAAAGATAATCCACAGACGTCTCCGCGCCGGTCAGCAGGACTCTACTAGACATTGGCTTTGTATGCTGACACCAAACAAACCTAGAGCTCTAATACTAAGATGTCACGATCCATTTTCTCGGATTATGATGACACCCACTATCCCACCAGTAGGAGAACCAACTCTATAGCCTAAAGCCGAAGCAAAGGGCTACTACCAATAACAAAACACACAAGTACAAGTGAAACAAGTAAAGAGAGAGAAGAAAGAATCAAAATAGCATAATACTAGAATCAACAAACTCCTAAGACCCGATATCAATGTAATTAAATATAGAGCCACTAAGAATAGAACATAGGTAAAAGTCTAAAATACAAGCCTATCTCTGAATATACCAAAGAGATAAAATACAAGTTGAAGAGAGAAGGAACAATTGGACATCAAAGCTCACCCTGTATCTCTGAAATCAGCAACAAGAAGGCACAAATAGGAATACGTGAATCAAGTCGGGCGCTAGTACTAGAATATACACCAAGGGAACACAAGCGCAATATGAGTACAAGTAGTCGAAGAAACCAGTACCCAGTACGCGTCGAGGGTCCACTAGGAACATAATAAAACATAAAAGCAGTAAATAGTAGGAATGCAAGAAAGTAAGGTTCCTAGAGGCAAATAAGATTCATGGAAGCTAGAAACTCAGATAGGAAGCAAGAAGACATGTAGAGCATGGCATCGCTAGCTAAAGCATAGAACAGGATCTTAGGAGAGAAAGAAAAAATGTACATAGGGTCCTTGCAGCAGTACATAAGGGATAATAGTAATTAACAGAAAAAATGTACATAGGGTCCTTGCAGCAGTACATAAGGGATAACAGTAATTAACAAAAGAAACGGATAAAACAGGCAAGAAAGGAACATGGACGGTATACTGGTAACCTCAAAAGTAAGGAAGGGACGAAAATACAAGTAACACCTCGCACAAGTAACCCACACAACAAGGAAGGTCTGAAAGTAAGTACTAAGACTAGCTACATAGTAAAAATAGTAATATAAGAAATAAAGTAACAATACAAAAACCCACAGAAGAATGGCAGCGTATATAAAAAACACGCTCGCCCTAGGCATCCACATGCTACCAGAGGCACACTGAAATAAAAAAGTGCAGAAAAGTAAATACACATAATAAAGTCACAGATCCCTTGTGCACTCCTCCTCCGGTACCAGTAGGCCAGGCCCAGCAGGAAGAACCTATAGAAGGGCTAACCCTAGATTTTCCCCGTATATCCCTGCTCCAACCTATACCCCTTCTTCAGTCGTCACAGGTAAGAGTTAGGGTCCAATGAGGTACGCCCACCACGCATAATCTCTAACGCCACAGTAATCTCACATCCCAAACCACAAAGCCTCAGAGAGTCTCATAATCGGGCAAACAAAGCCTTAGAGCAATAGTCTCATCAAGTCGTAATCTTGGCAACTCAAGGAGTCCCATGCCTCAATATAATAGTATCACCAAATTCATCAAGATAACAGTATCATCATGGTCTCCGAATCAACAGGCATGAAAAATATAGAAAATATGTGCTCACAGTCGTACGACGACGGACTCAAGTGTCAACAGTTGTACTCACTACCGAACGAAGTTGGACTCAAGTCCTAGCAAAAGTAGTCAAATGATAGTACCAAGTGTCAGGGTGCGAAGCCTGGTCTAAAAGCGGTAGAAAGGGTAGTACAGGGTGATCGGAACACCACCGTGTCTAAGATGTTTAAAAGATCCATTAACTGACATTATTATTAGGAGTTCCATGTTATTACATTTTATGCCATTATTTATTTATTTATTTATTTATATATTATGATTATTATTATATCAAGTTACCAGCCTCCACGGCTCATAAGTCAACGACTGATACTGGCCTCAACCCCAAATGTACTCTCAGAACATAGCAGATAGCTCATTCTTTCGTAGAATGAATACAACAACACAATAATATCTACAGCTAACCTATCCCCTGCACAGGCGCAATTAAGCTACAGCTAGCAGCACAATACACCAGCCTAAACCCGAGGGCAAATCTAAAAGCCAACCCACGTATAAACATTCTACTACTTCCAGAGTTACCCTAATACCACCACGAGCTAATACATAGTCACAGGTGTTGTATTATACCGAGCGCCATCAGGGAAAGGGCGAGAACGGGATAAGAAAGCGTTCAAGTACATGGTAACAACCTAGGAAACCCAACCTAAGGATATTATTCAGTACATTATGTAAGTTATACCCTCAGAGAAAGCCCTATGGAGCCAATATGTCGTTCGACGATTAACACGAAGGAAATTCTACCAGAATTGGAAATGCAATCTTGACTGCGAAGTGTATAAGCTCAAATTACATGAATTAACCCACTAAATATTGAAATCACCAAGGAAACACCAAATTACCAATTAGGGCATTAATGGAGAAAAAACCTTATTTTCATGGAAATTGGAGGGAAAGAAGTACCTACCAAGCACGGGGGAAACGAGGAAGAATCATCAAAGAACTTTTTTCACAAAGCTTGATAGAGTTCCCAACACAAACCGCCCAGGAAAGGAAAGGAGAGATGAGGAAATATTGTGTGAAATAAATAGAAATTTTGAGGTTCTGCTGTTATATAGCTGGCCACAATTGGGCACGATCGCGCTAACCAGCCACGATTGTACTAAATAAAAAGGGGCGTGATCGAGCCAAAGTAGCACAATTGCACAAACTATGGAAAAGGGCAGAATACCACGCTTACTCTTCGGGGGTGCGATTGTACTAATTGGAGAAAAAAAAGATTTTACCGCGATTGCCCTGAATACCAGATATAGCAGAGAAATCTGCAATTGCAAAATTCTCAAACGAAGGCACAAGATTGAAATGAAGTCTAACAACAACAAACCAAATATGCAACTTGCATGGAAAACATATTCCAGACCTAACGAAATTGACGAAATGACCAACCGAGGTCGTTTGAGTGAAAAGAACCCCTAAACCCAAACTAACCAAAATAGGAGATTTTCTAATCTTTGACAAACGATCACAAATCGATCCCGAACACCCTAAAAGTGAACTAACAACTCTAATAGCCCAAAATCACCATTACGGAGCTGATGAAAGTATCGAAATTCCTATCCGATGCTCTAACCATAAAAAAACCCAAGCTCCAAAATGAGCCTTGGTTGAATTAAAATTCCACAAAGTAGTTCAAACTCAAAACAAAGAGCCTGAAACACGAATGTAAGGTCCATCTAGACAAAAGTTAGTTCTCCGAAGCTAAGAAAACTTTAGAAATTTGGTTTTGAGAACTTCTCGAAGGAAAGTTGACTAAAGTCAATGAGTACCTAATTTCAAGATCTAAAATAGGCAAAGTGAGATAAATCTTGACAAAGCCGTCCGAAAATCGGACTACTAGTTCTAGCATGTCATAAATAATCTAGGACAGCTACTGGAAAGCTCCAGGACACAAGACAATGCGTAGAACACCAAAATAACCGCAAAGGTCATTACAAAATGCTTGACAGATATCAAAGTAACCCTGGTCTTGATCATTAAAAAGTTGGTAAGAGGTTTTTGAGATATTTGCAAAGAATCAAGGATTTTAAGTTCATATACAATTATTTTGATTTATTGGAAATTACTGAATATTTAGACTGATTTGGGTGGATGCAAAGATAGTGGTAAATATACGTCTAGATATTTTTTTTATTAGAGGTGTTGTATTTTGGAGAAGTATTAAGCAAAACATTGTTGTAACATCCACAATGAAAGTTAAGTTTGTAGCATGCTGTGAAACTACATCACATGCGTTATGGTTGAATAATTTCACTTCAGGCTTAAAGTTGTCAATTATATTGTAAGACCATTGAGATTGTTTTGTGATAATTCAGCTGCCATATTTTTTTCCAGAGAATAATAAGAGTGGCAGCCAAAGTAAACATATTAACATAAAATATTTGATGGTTAGAGATCATATCAAGAAGTAAGATGTGACTTTTGAACATATTAGTACTGATATGATGATTGCTAATCCTATGACTAAAGGTTTACCGACTAATATTTTCAAGAATCGTTTAAAGTTGATGGAAACTTTGTTTAAAATGTATTGTCCAATGTAAACATGAAAGGAAGTGCTTGAGTAAAGAACATGACTGCAATGATTCTTATATTAATATATTCTTGATAAAGTGATTATTGCATAACTGTTAAGTTGAGTAAATATACGTTTATGGACATACTACTTATTTTCACTCATAAATGATTGTCTAATTTTGATAGTGGATTAAGTGGGAGAATGTTGGAAAGCACGTCTCTTTTAGAGACTTTATGTGATGAACATATTTTTCATAATAAAATATCCGGCTTGTCTTCCAAGTGAAGTAATAATCAGTCAATTAATTTTTCTCCAAGTCATGCATATGTGGTAATTTTTTTTTATGGAAAAAAAATTAATATGTGAAAGCCCAAGGGTTAATACATTTGCTAAAAAGTCCTTAACCTACCTATAAATACTCTTGTAACTCCATCAATTTGGCATAAAAAAAAATTCTATATCGGCATAGGCTAGAAGAATTCAATGCTTGTGCTCTCAACTCTCTTTCAAGTTGTTCTTGATTTTCTTCCTACACTTGGACAAGTGTGGTGTGGCTGAAATACGTTCTCTTTAATATTCCATTTTATTGATTCTGTGATTATGTGTTGAAATTGGACAACATCTTCATTTGGACAATTTTAATGATAGAAGATAAAAAGATTTCAGTCATTGTTGAAACATGCATGCTAAGTTTGAGATATGTGCATATATAGATAACCGAAAAAATATATACAATAATAAGTCCATTATAGAATATCATTACCACCTAAAAAATGCATTCACTCTAATGGGAAAGTGAAGTCCCAATTTTTTTCTGCTAGCAATATCTAAAAAATTCGAGTCTAACAAGATAATTTCAAGTACTACAGTTTGCTTAAATATTTATAATATAGACCAATTTTTATCACAGAAACTGCTACCTGTAATGATGTACTTTAATAATATTTTGAAATCACATCATATTATGTTATGCTTAGAATAAGCTAATAAAGTTAAATCATTTAGGACATAAATCACATAAATCAAGTCTTGTAAAGATCACTTCCATGAGGCTAGTTCAAAAAAAAAAATCTCAAAGTTGTTATCTTTTACCACTTTATTTATCTGGTCAATTACTTACCTCAGTTGTTCTCAAAGTGACTTGATTCAAATTAAATAATTAATTTTTAGTTACATAATGGAGTTCCTTGAATTTAAGTAAACTACTCATTTGAATAAGCAAAGCCTCTTTTACATACTTTCACCTTCCGCCTTTTAAAAAATGAAAATCATGCTCGTTAGGACAATAGGATTTCGTTTCAAAATGAATCTTTTTCTTGCTCGTTCAAGAACTACGATCTTTAGGTCGGAATTGAATTATTTCCTTGTATACGAGCCGAACTTCCAAATTAATAGGCAAAAAGCTTAATCAGAATGAATAAGAATAATTTTTCTTCTAGGATCGATCGATGTAAACATCAACAACTCCGAATTAGATCAATGTCTTCTCAACAAATAAGTGTTTGGGCCATAAATCCCGCATTAATCTAGGTTTTTCCTATATGATATGAAAAATAAAAAAAACTAGTATGACATAACATGCCAATTAAGTTTTCTTAGTTAAGTAGAGCCAATTAAGTTTTCTTAGTTAAGTAGAAAGACCTTATAGGAATCAAATTCAAAAATAACTTTTTGTGATATATTTTAGATGCTTAAAGTGAAATGTACAAAAGGGGTCAGAGATACTTATCCTCGAAGGATTCATCCATTGATACATGCTTGAACACAAAAATCAACTGAAGAGACAACAAATACAATCATCATCGACTTTTTGAGAATTTCGTCTACTATAAATTGTATCTTCACTTGAACAAGAATGAGAAACTAACTGCATAGTATCAAGGAAGTTCTTGATTCGAGGATTGCAATTTGGAAGAGAGTATCAGAAAGAAGCCGTTCAACCTTCCCTAATATTTCTATTTTCAATGTGTCCTCTCTCCTTTTATTTTTCTTCGTCATTATTTTTATTTTGATGTTTTCATCTTCTTGGACTGGTTTTGGGCTTGAAGTGTATACATTATTTGATTTGGATCAATAAAAGAGCCGTGAGCCCCTTTTTTTTTTTTAAAAAAAAATAAAAATTAATATTTAAATAATGGTATAAAAAATTCACTCTTTTCCGAAGCAATTTAACTCCTTAAATTTTTAATTTTTGTTAAAGAAAAGGGAAAGCAAGAGATCCAAAGCTGATGTCTGTCTGTCCCCCCCTCGCATCGTAAGTAACCGTGTCTCTCTCTTCTCTTTACGCTCGCGTTAGCTTTAAAAAGAGAAAGTAAAAAAAAAAAAAAAAAAAAAAAAAATGGTTGGTTTCTTTCTTGTATTCATTTTCAGCTGCCATTTGCATTAAAAGTCTAATACTAAATAGTGGAAAGATTAAAATGAGAGTATCACCCGTTGTAATAGAAATGCCAAGTTCTCATAATTCCTATAGTAGTTTGCTGCTGCTGCTGACAACAATACATTTCATTCAGTTCCCAAGAATTTTTCTTTTCTCTCCACTTCTAGGGTTTCTACCCCACCCTTTACTGCTTCTCCTCTAGGGTTTCGTACCTCACTTTACTACTTTTTTTAATTTTTTTTTTTTTTTTTTTTTACAGTACCTTGATTTCCCAATTATAGGAGTAGCAAACTGCAAGTATTGGTGCATTGTATTTGCTTAGCTGAAGAAAGTTGTAGTAGCAGCTCTCACTGCCCTTATCTACTAAAGACAGATGAATTGAGATCGATACAGGAAATGGTAGATCTTTGTGAGGTTGTTACAAGTTTAAATCCGCCAAGATCGAGCATTTACTTTGCCTTTGACATGGTGTTTTGTAATGTTAATTGAGAATTTGAGTAGTAAAGATAAATCAGTCTTGCAAACATGCATTTTGCTAAACTGGATGACTCTCCCATGTTCCGTAAACAGGTTTCTTCTTCCTCTTCTTTAGCATTAATTATCTTACTTTACTTTTTTTAGCTGTTATTCTTCCTTATTGTTGCTTGAGGCCATGGAAACTAAGAATTCTTAGTTGGAGCTTTGATGAGTCCGTATGAAATGGGAATGCACGATCTGTTTATGTTTGAATCATCTGCTATACTGCAGCATGAAACTGATTTGTGGTTACTTTCTCCTATTATGAATATAGCTTTGAAGATGGTGAGTTTAGGTGAATATATGCAATAAGCGCTCAGATGAAGCTGTTCTACTCAAAGAGAATTTTTTTTTTTACTTCTTTTTCTGGGTCCTCCCAGATTTTCACTTTGTATTGTGTACTGATGTTGGTGAAACAGCTGCAATGCTTGGAAGAAAGTGCTGAATCCCTAAGAGAAAGAAGCCTGAAGTTCTACAAAGGATGTCGAAAATACACGTGAGTGTTCTTTGATCATTGTTCCTATTTTTTATTCTGAGACATTGTTGGCTTGATAAAACCTATGTTCTGTTCTTTTTTATTTGGTTTCTTATAGAGGATGCCGAGGCAATGAGTGAGTAATCTACTGTAATTTCTATGTTAATAGACATGCAATTTTTCTAAATGGCTATGATTTTGTCGCAGAACACATTTCCTTCAGTGGAGTGTAGACATCATTAGTTTCTGGTGGTATTACTTCTTGGCCAAATGAATGCTTGATTTTTATTTTTCATTTTTCATTTTTGTAGATCTAATAATGAGGTTTTTGTTGAACTTTGAACTTCTAAATTTGTTGGTTTTGCCTTCACAATTTTTTTAAAAAAAGTAAAAAGAAGAAAAGAAGAAAAGAAGAAAAGAAGAAAAGAAAGAGTGGCTTCTGCTAGCTAATAAGATTTTGTTTTCTCCTTACAATCTTGTTGATGTATCTATTCCGAAATTCTATAGTTGACACCTATTATTCTGGAAAGTCATTAGTGCTTCATAAAACCCACAACCGTTTATTAGATCAGTGCAGGGTATCCACTGCTTGTCAATGGACAAGGTCATGGTGAAAGCTTGATGATTTATGTTATAGGGATTGAATGTTTTCAGTCAATGGCTTGCTTTTTATAAGTCCCTTTATATTTGTTTTGTTAATCAATAGACATTCAGCTTCTAGTTTTTATCCTTGGAAGGTTTTCAAGTATAAGGTTTTCTGTTCTACTTTCAGGGAAGAACTTGGAGAGGGATATGATGGAGATATTGCTTTCGCAAGCGCCCTGGAAACGTTTGGTGGCGGGCACAATGATCCCATCAGTGTTGCATTTGGAGGTATGTAAAGAGCTGGTACATATATTCATATGATGTTTGACAGCTTCAAGTGTTTATCCTGAAGCAGTGGGATCAGCACTCCACGCATCATTTTCTCTGTTCACTTTTCTAATTGTTTTTCAAGTGCTAATACCCATTTACAGAAAATGAAATGCACTTCTTGTGGGTTCATAGATGAAGAGACATCTAACAGAGTAATGGAAACATGAAAAATAAATGGTCTGGAAATATATAAGCTTGTGAATCCTTCATGTTCCCTTTACAAAGCAGTCCAGTAACCTTCTATTGATTTTTCAATGATCCACTACTTCACCTACTAAAGTGAAGCCTGGTGCACTAAATTCTTAAGGGCCGAACCAGTAGACAACCTTACCTTGCATGTCTTTAGGAGGCTGTTTCCATGGTTTGAATCCTTGACCTTCTGATCACGTGGCAGGAACTTTACCAGCACTAATTCACTGACTTGTGCAAAAAAAAGAAAAAAAAGTCATCCTCTATACTGATTGTAGTCTCAAGTCTCTCTCTTTTTTATTTTATTTTTTGTTTCTTTGGTATCTACCTATTTTGGTATTGCCATTTGAGGGAACTGGGAAATGAGCCTTGAACATTGGTTTAAAATGTTACTTGTTTATGTAATCTGGGGTTTGGATCACATCTTCAAGTACTCACATGCCCAGTTTGAAGAGAATGTCTTGGGGATTGAGAAAACTTTCTGGACCCGTTCTTATTCGCTAAAAAGATGTTACTATTGTTAATGATCAGAATCTTGTGAGATTTAGTTGAGGATCTTCTACTTTGCATCATACTATGTCGTAAAAAGTATCCAGATAGTGTAAGTTAGTGTCCGACTGAAAATCTCCAAAACTGTTCTCTCCTCATTTTTGGCAACAGCTAACTGGCGTTTCTCATCAAACGTTATTGTCTTATCAGCATAGAGGGATTGGCTGTACTAAATGCAGAAACACCTTTTTGATATTAAACTTTAGTGCTTTGACCTTTATGAATTCATCCTTTCCCATTTGCAAGTTTCATATGAAAAATCCAGTTTCAAATGTGATCTGTAGTTGAATAAGATCCATTAAGTTTTCAGTCACTTACTCCGTTGTATATGTAGGTCCTGTAATGACTAAATTTACTATTGCGCTGAGGGAAATCGGGACTTATAAGGAAGTTCTTCGGTCACAGGTAAAATTTTCAGTATCTTTCGTTTCTCAATTTTTATGTTATTGTTGCAATATTCCTTCTGATTTTGTATTGCTCAACACCTTGTTTGGGGAAGAAACAGCATTGGTTGTCCTTCAGGAGATGAATTCAAAACATGCGTTCAATATCATTATTTTCTGTGGGGTGTGCTTCCGAATTTTTGGCTTGACCAGTTACTTTTTCACCTTGATATGCCATTATATGGCTATAAACAAGCGCATATTGATTGAGCTCCATTTTAAGTTCTATCGTGTCCTAGACACTTATTTCTACAATATCTGTGATAAAGTCTTGCCCATCTTAAACTTTAGAACGCAAAACTCTGAGTTTCACCATCTGTGACCTAAGAAATATGGTTCTCTTCCTGATTAAAAAGAAATATGGTTCTCGTTTTTGTTCCATCTTCTTTTTTATCTCTGTTGACTTCGTTTGTTGAACTTTTTGCTGGTGTATTTCTATCATTAGCAGAATTTTCTGACCCCTTTGATTTTTTATTCGTTTTCCTGGGATATTTCTTGATTTTACTCATTCTATCATCTAATTTCTTGATTCTCCTCTTCTAGGCTCTCCTTACTGTGAAAAGAATAAAAATATGACTGCAAGTTGTTTTTTCCCATCTGCGTAAGCATATGGGAAGATTTATCTAACATGTGTGTTGTTGAGACTTGGGAGGTAGTAGATACCCAGTGCAATATTTGAGATACACACTAGTTGTCCTTGAAAAATACAGAACTTCAGGTGATCTAGTTAATCTGATAGTATGAATTTATCTAACCACATACTTCTCCAACATTCATGCTGTCTTCTCAGGTTGAGCACATGCTGAATGATCGGTTACTGCAGTTTGTTAACATAGATCTGCAAGATGTCAAGGTACTACCATTTTTTGACTTCCCTTCTTTTCTAAGAGGCATTTTTGGTTGCTCATTCAGGATAATATAAACATCTAGTGTCCCATGACTTTGGTCTAGTGTTAATCGTCTAAGTGAAGTGTGTGCTGTGTGTTCGGAACATGTCACATTCCGCAGTCAAAAGTCTGGTATTTTAGTGGATAACATGGAGGGTAGGCCTGTTTTCCACCGAGTTTCGAACAATGCGCCATTGGCCTTTTGGGGTTTCTGTCATTTTAAAAATGAACAAGAACATCCATGTATGGAAACCTGATTTTGTGGGCTTAAATACCCAAATATAAAATAATTGTGTAAGTATTTGCTACAAGGAGTTCTCTTTGTGCAGGAAGCTAGGAAGCGCTTTGACAAGGCTAGCCTAATTTATGATCAGGTATTCTTATTCCTAATTCTCATGAGAAATTTCACCATCTGATGTATTTGAAGATACCCTTTTTCCTGTAGATAACTATTTACCTTGCAGAAAATATTTCCTTTATTAAGTATCCTATTTGTTGGCAATGGGATTGAAGACTTACTTTTAGAAAATGCTGTAATGCATTGCCCCTACTCAACTGTTGTCACAATATTTTGGTTTAAGTCGATCATTTCCTCCCATTTTAAAAATTCTCCTGGTGATATTTTTAGCACTTCAATGGGGTTGAAGGAACTCTTTAAGCTTGCACTAAAAACTTGCAAGATAATTCAAATTCTGAGTTAAAATAGGAACACTTCCTCTGTTGTTGATTTAGGGATTTTCTATTGTATCAATAACATTATTTAATTCTCCTTGGTATATGCTCCATGCTGTAGGCTCGCGAGAAGTTTCTGTCACTAAGGAAAGGCACAAAAAGTGACATTGCCAGTGTACTGGAGGAGGTATAAACAGACAGCAGCTAACCATTAGTACTGCTTATAACATTCTAAAGTCGCTTGTCTTTTATCTTTGCTCATATTATTGCTTTCTTAGAAAATAAAGGCAGAAAATGTACTTATCACGATAAAACTCTTCCAGGAACTTCATAATGCAAGATCAACCTTCGAGCAAGCTCGATTCAGTTTGGTGAGTGAATCTGGAATTGGAGCATCTCAATGAATCTCTTAAATTTTATGATTCAAAAAGTGTTACCACAATAGCAATGGCATGTTGACTTCTGTTTTGTCTTTTTCTTTTTGAATCCTGAATCCAGGTTACCGCTCTTTCTAATGTTGAAGCAAAGAAACGGTTTGAATTCCTGGAAGCAGTTAGTGGTACAATGGATGCTCATCTTCGTTATTTCAAACAGGCATGTCATACAGTTGGGAGCTATTATAGCCTAGTTGTTTTCAATTCCTCACATTGTATTTCTATCTTTTAGGGATATGAGCTTTTGCATCAGATGGAGCCATATATCAATCAGGTTTGTCTTCTTGTTAGTTTCACTGGTGGCAATTTGATCGAGGTCGCTTCAATTAAAATCACATATAGGTAGCAACAAATATTTTGTTTATTTCCTAAAAAAATGGTAGTGATTAAAGCTACCGACTAGACAAGGGAGATATAAAAGTAACATTGACGCATTTACGTAATGTAAACTGAGAATACTTGGCATCTTTCTACGACTGTCCTCAATTTTTTCTTTCTTTTTATACTTAGAATGGTCCCAACTGGCACTTTTCATGTATCCCTATGTCTCATGGGTCTCAACATACACAGAAAACACTCGTAATGTTTCAAGGACTATTTCTTATGTGTAACCCCCTTTTCTCTATTTCATGTGTCATTTCATTGCTAGTACGTTCCAAAAAGAATGACACGTTTCTGTATTTGAAAAAAAAACTAATTATTTTTAACTTCTCATTTTACCCTTAATGAAAAGATTTGTAGCCACACAAATAATAGAGTGTGTGTAGCACCACTTGTTTCTGAAATCTTATAGCCACACAAATATTATTGCCTGTTTAAGACCACAAGTTTCAAAAGTTTGTTCTTTCTTAAACTCCATATCGAGTCAAACTATGTCATATACGTTGGAAAAGAGAGTGTTATGTAGCATTAACTCATCATCTTGTCAGGGGACCTTCAATGACTCGAATTGGGAGTTATTGAACACTTGAGTTGCTGCCAATGTGACAAATGTCTGACATGCATGAATAGTAATCTACATTTGTTGCTGTCTCATGGATGGTAGATATCCAAGTATCATTTTCTTTTGTAGGTCCTTACTTACGCACAGCAGTCTCGAGAACGCTCCAACTATGAGAAGGCAGCTCTTAATGAAAAGATGCAAGAATACCAGAGGCAAGTAGATCGAGAGAGCAGGTGGTTGTCCAATGGTTCTAACGGATCTCCTAATGGAGATGGTATACAAGCCATTGGCAGAAGTTCACATAAGCAAATAGAAGCTGTCATGCAATCTGCTGCAACGGGAAAGGTGTTGAAATTATTATATCATCAAGAATCCTTGCATTAATTTCATTGTACCCATTATTATGCTTTCATGTTTCTAAGTACTCCTTTTGTTTACCCTTCGCATCCATATCAGCTAAAACTACAGTGATCTTTCAGGTTCAAACCATTAGACAAGGTTATCTATCAAAGCGCTCGTCAAACTTGAGGGGAGACTGGAAAAGAAGGTTTTTTGTTCTTGATAGCCGTGGAATGTTGTACTACTATCGCAAACAGAACACAAAACCATCCGTGAGTTCTATCTTCAATATAGGCTATGATGTAAAATGAATACCACCCTAATTTTTGGTCTATTGAGTTCACTCTCTATTCTGCAGGGATCAGGTAGTCAACATTCTGGCCAGCGAAATAGTTCAGAGCTTGGTTCTGGACTTCTAAGTCGCTGGCTTTCGTCCCATTATCATGGTGGTGTGCATGATGAAAAGTCTGTTGCGCATCACACTGTAAACCTCTTGACATCAACAATAAAGGTTGATGCTGACCAATCAGATCTGCGGTTTTGCTTCAGGATTATCTCACCTACAAAGAGCTACACCTTGCAGGTGAATTGCTATATTCCCATTTGGTATATCTTATGCAAACCCTTGTACTCTGTTGTGGCAGGGTGGAGTGTGTGCTAAACTTGTGAGATCCTAATTTATAAGTTTCCCTCTTATTGTAGGCAGAGAGTGCGTTGGACCAAATGGATTGGATTGAGAAAATAACAGGAGTTATTGCTTCTTTGTTGAGTTCTCAGGCTCCTGACAGGGTAACCATTGGAAGCTGCTATACATTTTTGTTGCCTTTAATTTGGTGCACAATCAATCACAATGTAAAATATTTATTTCAGTGTTTGCCTGCCAGCCCTATGGGAAGTGGTCATCATCGATCTGCCAGTGAGAGCAGTTCCTTTGAAAGTTCAGATTTTGACCCACCTGCAGTTGAAGACCATCCATCCGACAGGCTTACCTCATCGCATCATGAACGCCCTTTCAGAAACTCTCTACAGATACGATCTGCTCCAAGAACTGAACCAATTGGCACGTTACGTAGAGTATGTGGAAATGATAAGTGTGCTGATTGTGGTGCTGCTGAACCAGATTGGGCGTCTTTAAATCTTGGTGTTCTTGTTTGTATTGAATGTTCAGGTGTTCATCGTAATCTTGGTGTGCATATATCAAAGGTGAACTTTTAGATTTCTGCTACATATTTTTTCGCCACAGGATGCATCATCTTGCTGGGATCTAAATCATTTATTCAAAGAATCTAAAATTCATTTCTTTTAGGTGCATATTCATTTGTTTCTAGTTTGAAAAGTTAAAGATGGAAAGCCCAAAAGTGTCTTTTAGCAATTCTATGGATTTGACATTGTATTTAATATGCTGGAGTTTTATTAAGATTTTGAATTTTAAGCGGCAGAATGTTACATGATCACCTAAAAGTCGTTTCTTATTCTCGTACTTTTATTGACTGAACCAGTTAGCTTGTTTGTTTTGGAGCTTGACATCTATGTATTTCTGCCTGATTCATGGCTCAAATGTATGTGACTATTTAAAATCTTTATGTAGCAAATAGTCGGGAAAATAAAATTTCTAGTTCTTCTCTTGACGGTAGCTTTAAAGATACTTGTGATACTGTTGAACTTGTATATTATGAAATTTTGGACTAGCTTTTGCAAGGGATGTATATTACTATTCTTCGTTTTGTCAGAGTTGGAGTTTTTATAAAAGACGTGTTTTAAGCATCTATTTGTATAAACCCCTCTGAACATTGTCGTTAGAGGCATTTCTATAGTAAACAACGAGTTATAACATTTATATTGGTGCATTGAGTTGGTTTTCTGCATCTTGTCCTCAGTTGTGTCGTATCTCTGTAGGTGAGGTCACTGACACTTGATGTCAAGGTATGGGAGCCTTCTGTTATAGCTTTATTTCAGTCGTTAGGGAATACATTTGCAAATTCTGTCTGGGAGGAGTCACTGCAAGCACGAGGTGCTTTCCAATTTAATATTTCCACTGCCAGGTAAGTTTCCTGTTCAAATCGTTTCTCCTATGAAGTTTATCTTCATCTTTCTGATATAACTTGGCCATTGGAAACTGAAACTCATACAGATCCGATAAACAGAAACAGCTGTACATCAGCAAGCCAAGTCATGCTGATCCCATTTCAACCAAGGAGAAATTCATCCATGCAAAGGTCTACCATGATTTTTTGTAATTGTTTAAAAATATGAGTTGTTTAATGCTTTTCCATCAGTTAGATTTGTAGGGGAGACATCTTTGGTTGTGTGAAGTGTTATAGGATGCAAGATCTTGTGGTGATGTTTTTGAGTTTCCTGTCACTGTGTGTCTACAAGTATTTCTATATCAGAGTACTAGCTTGAAAACTGCAGTCCCAGATGAACACTACCAAGGAAATTCCTATTGCCCCATTCTTGTTCTTGGAGCTCTGATTTGGCAAACTCTTATGTATATCATGTGGTAAAAGTATAGTCTGTTCACATGTTGGGAGCTTGGTAACTGTGGCCCGAGGAATTGAATTACGGAGACAAGAAAAAAAAACCGAATTAAGTATAGAGAAAACAACAAAATAACTAACCTGCTTCTCACAACCATAGCCGGTAGTTTGTGGGGGAATGACGTCTTTTAATTGCAAAGCACTCAAATGTACCTGTGTCATTTGGCTTGCATGGAAGCCCACCCTTATGTTTATGGAGAATTGAACTTATTGTTGGCTCTCTAACTTGAAAACAAAAAAAAGCCATCTTTTAAGCTTTTTGACATTTATAAAATAGTTTCCTGGTTATTAATTTAATATTTTCTCTATTATCACAGTATGCAGATAAATCATTTGTTCGTCGAACCAAGGACAGTCACTCTGCGGCACAAATGATGTGGGAGGCTGTTCGAGCCAATGATAAGAAAGCTATGTATCGACTTATTGTAAGCTCTGAAGTAGATGTTAATGCTCTTTACAAGCAAGTTGTGTCTGATTCTTCCTTAACCCTTGCCAAAGTAATGCTGTTACAAGAACAACCATACACTGACCAGAGTTCTACTTGCTTAAAAATGGAATTGGCAAGTCCAAGTGAAAGGCATATAATTGGGGCCTCTGATGGGTGCTCCCTTCTACACCTTGCTTGTGAAACAGCTGACCTAGGGATGCTAGAGCTTCTTATGCAGTACGGTGCAAATATAAATGCTTCAGATTCAAGTGGTCAGACACCACTTCATTGGTGTGTTATAAGAGGCAAAGCTGCATTTGCTAAGTTGCTTCTTGCAAGGTAATCTAAAGTAGCATACTGTGCTAATTCTTATATATTTCCTCATTAATGTTTCATTGGGTTGGGGTGGTCATATTTCTTAATAATCTTCCTATGGGACAGTTGCATCTTCCTTACAGATTTATGCTTCTGTTAACCATATCAGAAAGCAATGCGATTCTCCATTCGTTAAAATTTGTTCTTGTGTGATTAACTGCAGGGGTGCTGATTCACATGCATTGGATGGGGAAAGTAAGACCCCTTACAATCTTGCAGTGGGCTCAAATTTTGATGACAATGAGGTCCTTAATCTCTTGTCAGGCACAAATGCTTAATACATTCAAGAGTATATACCAAATGTGGCAGAGATTGAAGCTGTACCCTTTGTTTGAAACAGAACCAGGGTTTCAGCTCTTTGTAATTATGATAGTGAATTTTGTGCTGACAGATCTCCCTTGAAAGAGATCGCTGCTTGTGCACTAAGGGCCGTGGACGTTGCATGCTGTGGCCAGAATGATTGCTGGGGAGTGGGGACTATACATCTGAATAGTGAAGTATAATGTTAGGGTGGTCCTTCATGCTTGATTTTGGAGGTCAGATGCATTGAAGGGTTGCAGTCCTATTTGTGTTGTAAAGCTGTGTTTTGCTTACCAGATTTATTGTTTTTTGTTTTTAGAGTTCTATTTTTGTGGCAGGTTCTGGGCATATGCCTTGGGTGCTGATATTTTGCTGTTATTTTTCTTGTGCTGTAACTTTTGTAGTTTGTATCTCTAAGTCCAAGTGTATTTTTAACTGGAAAAAGGATTGGGTCATTCGCTCAAATGCACTCATTTTGGGGGTGATTTTAACTTCTGCTTATCAAAATTGGTCTACCTTTCAGAGCTTTTAAGTAGCTAAAAAATAGCAGAAAATGCCCCTGCTGAATGCGTAAGTTAAAATTAGGCCTCTGGCATAAGTTCAGATTCACAAATTATGTATCAGGGCATGAGTTCGGGTAGCAAAGTTATGCTCCAATAATAAGAAAACCATGTGCAGTACACGAGTTATGCCTCAAGGGCACAAGTGCAGTACACAAGTTATGCTTGAAGACAAGAAATTAAGGTCGACATAAGTTATATCTCAAAGTAGAAGTAATGCCCCACGACTAGTAGAAGTAAAAGACAGTGTTCTAAATTGTGCTTTACGATTGAAGTTTTCTAAAATTCTTGTATACTATAGAAATTATGTCCCAAGGGTAACATCCGTTAAAAGTTTTGCCCTGTTAAATTAATTTTGTCTAACGAAATTATGCCATAATTATATATACTTTGACTACAAAGTTTCATTAGATGGGTAGTAGAAGCAAAATTTAAAGACCACCCAAACATAGGACGGTCAAAGGATTTGTTTGCCTATCTCTTCATTAGTATATTTGGTATGCACGGTACGGGGTAAGTTCATGAACTTGGCTGCTGGTTTATCAGTCAAAGCTTTTTTGTTATTCTAGTGCTCGTTGTACAACTTGTTTGCGATGAACACCACTGGAGTTCATGTAAAAATATCATTCAAGTTTGATTATGGTGCGAAATGCAGAAATATCCTATCTGATGCTGTTAACCAATATTCTACGTACACCTAAGCTTACACCATAAAAGCTGCAAGCATGCAATGCGATTCCGAGCCACCCGCTGATTTTGTTTCTTAACATCTTCGTTCAAAAAGTCTTCAATATTTGTAGATTTCATTTTTTTTTTAATAAAATGTGCATTAACAAAGATCTTCAGTGTTTTGTAGAGTATAACATAAATCATCATTTTGAGTGTTATTTTGTTTACCGTATGAGGTTTAACACATGAATTATGCAGCGTTTCAAAAATATTTCAGCCAAATATCACATCTAATTTGCTTCGAACTTTAAATTTGCATATTTGGATAGGTTTAAGTTTTATCTGATTTGCTTTTTTTGAGTAGATCTATCTTAATTATCAATTATACCTCTAAAATTTATTTGGTTTGTTTTCATCATCAATTGATATATTCTTAAACAACTAATGAAGCAACTTGCCACTTGACGTGCTTGGATTTTGTTTCATTTAGTATTTGTGAAAAACAACTTCACACAAGATAAACTAAACAAAACTTATAAATTGATATGAATTATGATGAAGAGAAACATTGTTTTATTTCTAGATAAACTCAAAGCTACTGGA
>JBDJHY010000094.1:11538095-11553962 GCA_039654485.1 Withania somnifera
AGTCCAATTAACTCTATGGAACACATGGGGCTTCAGTATTGGGATCGGAGAGGAATTAGGACTAGAGTGTCGGAGAGCAGAGACCATCACGATGACCTCAACAATGGAGGAGTTCATAACGAAATGAATTCTGGGGGTAAGAGCATTGGAGTAAGGGACTGGTTGGTTGGACTGGGTCTGGGTAGATACACTCCTGTTTTTGAGATACACGAGGTTGATGATGAGGTATTGCCAATGTTGACTCTGGAGGATCTCAAAGATATGGGGATTAATGCTGTTGGTTCCAGGCGAAAAATGTACAGTGCCATACTGAAGCTGCGGAAAGGGTTTTCGTGAGTTTAGTAGCCTTGTTGGTTTTGATGTATGTTTAGCTTTTATTTTCTGCTTACTTTCCTTTTTGTTCCTTTTTGCCGCTTAACATGGATAATTCAAGTGGTATTAGTTTTGCAGCTAGATTTTTTTTTCTCCTTCTTCTTCTGCCTTTAGTATGTTAGTTATTGTGAAATGTAATCGTTCATATACACATAAGAATGACATGAGAAGTAAGTTTTATCGATTAAACCAAGTTCTAATTTGTCTAAATGAAGTATATAAGTTTGAAAGAAGTGAGTCAGATCTTAGCATCCATTTGTATTTAATTAAAAGAAACAAAGGAAATTACCTTTTGAATCTGGTATAATCTAGAGTATTAATTTTGTGCCAAATGATTAGACTATATACATCTGTAACGCTTTAACTTCAAGATGTCCTCTCTAACCTTCGTTTTACCAGTGTTTTAGTTCCACATTCCGCAATAAGATCATTTGTATTCATTGTCAAAAGGGAACTTCTCTTTGTATTAACTTGCATAGAGCATAAAAATCTCAGTGTAGTTGGAAATTTGAATTACTTTGTGAACAATAAATGTTTATTATTTGCCTAAAAAAAATGGTGAATCATTTGATGAAACAAAGGATGATCTTCTAGAGAAGTACATATCTTAGACTCGAGTTCAGTCATTCACCAAAGCATAGTTCAGATAGTATCTGCTTTATTAGCTTCCAACTTTACTATAAAAGATTTCCTTGTAGAATCTAATATTTTCTAGGGTTGACAATCTTATCGATAATCACTTTTGTGGTTTCCAGACTCTAATTTGTCTCCTCTGTAGGAAAGTAGATATAACATTATTTGTGTACTCTTTTATGGTTGTTGTTCCTCTTGTCTCATTCAGTTCATAGATGGAAAAGCTTTATCTTTTGGTCCTTAAGTGCTTCCAGCATTCTCTTTTGCTGGTCTGCTAATGACAGTTACAAATTACCAATGACAAAAGAAATGCTTGATCTCCTGTATTTGGACTCAACTCTGATTCAGCTGAACAACACACAGGCAGTTAGCTTGGCATGAGAGAAATACAGTTGTCATATCTGTGAAAGATGTCTTTGAAAACATGAAGTTCGTGTCTAACGTTCCCAGCTTTGTGACAGTTTCTAGAAAAAAGGCTTTTAGGTGAGATTTGTCTCCCAAAAAAAAAAATGGTTTTTAAGTGAGATAAATGCATTTTTGTCTTCCGTGTCCCCTAACTAACTATGTTGACTGTACTCACCTACATCGCCTAAAGTTCCTCTCCTGACCTCAAATTTTCCATTTTGCTTGCAAGTGGTTGCACCTGTCGGTCACGGCTTTTGTTTTCTACTCTCTTTGTTCTGCTTTCATTTATTAATTTTTCAGGCAATCATGGTGATGTTTCCAAGCCTGACTATAGTTTTTGCCAATAACAATATTTTTGGACATACTGTGTTGTCTCATGGGTTCTCCTTCTCCCCCCCCCCCCTTTTGGAATGGAGAGAGTTTGTGGGATTGGGGTGTGGGTGGAGAAGAATCTCAGCTGTGAAAATAGTAGATTTCCATTTGCTAAAGGCAATGTAGTCTTATGACAATTGACATGGCTTACTTTTCTGGCAATGCCTTTTTTTCACTATGTAGCTGTTATTAGCTTGCTGATCTCATATATTCTTAGAGACTGAGGACTGGATATGCAGTCACTTGGATGTTAAAGTTTTCTCATTAAGGCTTGAGTGGCACTAGTCCAGATATGGGCTTATTTTCTTTTAACTATTCCGTTTGGCATTTGATTGCTTATGAAGTAATTTTTGGGAAGTCTGATAACTTTAGTTTTGTGTGTGACTATTGGATTAGCAATAGGTTGGTGTATGAATTGAGGTTCTGTTTACTTATAAATTGGTGAAACTTATTTAATAAGACTATATCCATAGGCCAAATTACAATACACGCATTTACTAAAGAAGGATGATGGGGACCTAGAGTGGGAGCCACAAGGTATGTCGTGACAAGGGTATAGTGAGTTTATTTTGCCACGAAGGTAACAAGAATGACATCAGAACACCATATGAATAAGCCTATATTCTAATCATATCAGGATTCTAGGAATAGTAGTGCTCCCAGGCACATCTCTTAATATATTTCTCTCTCCTACTTTCTAGGAGGGGGAACCACCTTTTTCTGGTGATCTGTTACCGGAAATCCTCATTCCTTTTTCGCAAGCTTTCACCCTTTGTTATAGCTACCCATTCTTTTCATCCTGCCAAGCTAAGTTTTACAACTTCTCAAGTATGGAGGAGAACATAATAGACTTACTGGCTTTAAGTCCTTTGATATCACTAGATGGACAATCTGGTAGCTCAGTGTGGTAAAAGTGGGTGGAAAGAAGTTGGGGATGATGAGAAGATCTCATGGAATGGGTATGCTCTATTATGAATGAAGCTTCGAAGGACCAGAAAAAGGTGGTTAAAAGATGGAAAACATCAGAGTGCAAGTCTGAGCACTTTTGTGCCAGGAAAAGTAATTAGCATAGAGGTATATGAGCATCCTATCATTAAATGGTAGTGCAAAATCAGTGCTTATCATTCCAGAGCTAGCTTAAATGCAGGATGGTGTGATGTTGCATTTAAATTCGAAAAAGTTCATTAATTGCTGCTCCAAGACAGAACAGCCATTCACCTCAAGAGTTATTAAAGCCAACTACTCTTTTGTGAAAGCTGGCCGAAAGACTAAATGGTAATCTCGGAATCTACGTGTCGCGAGGTATGAAGCAAGAAAGTTAATATTAAAGTTACAGAAACATCTAGCACGCAAGAGGATGGGCTTCTAATGAGATGCTTTGGTTTCTGTGCTAATGAGGCCAAGGAAAAACCAACTCTTGCTGATATTAAGAGATGACCTCGAGCTATACAATGATATGTTTCTATTTGAATTCCCAAACAGATTTATGGCTCAACAAGTTCTTCAATATCGCGAGAGATGGAAGAACTTCAATTTCAACCTTGAATGGTGGAATCCAACAATAGGAAGCATTTTAAACTCCATAGAAGTAAAGGCAGCATTGATTAGATCAGTTAGCATACCTTTACACCTATGGTCGCAGAAAAATTTCCAAGAAATAGGTGAAACTGAGCTAATAAACCACATGAAGTGGGCTAGAGTTCTGGTTGCTAGTGATGGAAGAAGCTTATCGAGGGAAGTATTGGTTTCACAAAATGAAATCACATTCTTCTTTCGGATATGGATGGAAAGCAAAACGAGTTTCGAAACCATGCCAGAAAATCAAAAGGGGTTATCGGTGAAGATGCAGGAAAAGACCCAGGCAATGGCGATACCCAAAGGATAAATGGAGTTGCTAACTGTTGGAACATACAAGAAGCACTCTGTTTTAGGGATTTGAGGTGCAGTCACCATGTGGGTGGTGGGTTTGGGACAGCTGCAGGAAAATAATGAAGAGGCACGTGAGTATTATAAATGAACTTCCATTCAGCAGAAGTATGCACCCAAGAAGCGTCAAAATAATAATTTGGGCTTGACATGGCTGGACAACTCATTTTTAATGACTTACAATCATATCAACACAGCCAAGAGAAGCCTTTCCGTGAGTGATTCGTCAAAGCCATGGAGAGGCGATCAGTTCAAATGAATTTGAATGCAATAGCTCAGGTGGTAGAGTAAGACAACTCGTATGCGAAGGCAGTTACAAAAGTTGGTGGCGAGAAGACTAGGGAAGTGGTGATGTTCACAGAAGTAACAGATGGGCTGTATGATGATGAGAAAATCTGAAGAAGGTGTATCGAAGACAGAGCTGCCGGAATAGATCGAATCCTAAAACGTCAATTGTTAATTGAAGAGGACAAAGCAGAACCTCTCCTAAATCCTAATTGTTGATGCATGATAGAGAGAGGGAAACTTCAGCTTGGGTCCAGCAAAATATGAAGTTAGGAAAAATTCGGGGATTAGATTCTTAGGGGCATGAAGAGGAAGCCTTGCAATTGTTTTTACGAGTTGATAGCAGTGTAATGTGTGTAGATTCATCTTAGAAAGAACTACAGAAGAAGAAACAAGGGCACGAACGAATTTTCTGACTTCATAGAAATGAATCTTATTGATATGGAAATGGAGATTGCCACTTTCACTTGGTTCAGAGGGGAGACACATGAAGTTGCTTCAAGAATTGACAGGATCTAATTTTTGAAAAATGGGATACTAATTTCAAAAAACTTGAAACAAACCTTCTTTAGAGACTAACTTCAGATAACTCTGCAATCTCCTGCAAGTTTGAAAACTGGTGGTTAGGTGGTTAGGCACTGAAGGGTTTCTTGATAGAGTAAGGGAATGGTGGAACAACTTCAATTTTACTTGTAGACCTGATTTCATCCTTGCTTATAAGCTAAATGCTTTAAGAAATAAGCTTAAGGAACGGAGCAAAGAAGAACAAGGAACTTAGCCTATAAGAGGAAGCACCTGTTGGAAAAATTAACTATTATTGAGGCAGGCAAAGAAGAAAGTAGATTGACAGAAAAGATAGCCTGTGAATATAGAAGAAATACTATTAGAATATAAAGAGTTGATCAAAAAAGAAGAAATTGCTTAGACGCAAATATCAAGGTCCCTTAGGTTGAAAGAGGGGGATAGGAACACAATTTTTCCATAAGATGGACAATGCTCACAGAGATATCAAACATTGATCAACCATGCATTCAGGGTGAGATGACTCAGGATACAAGTAGAATTAATTGTGAGGTAGTAGATCATTACAAGAAATACATAAAAACTTCTCAATGGAGGTCTACTTGTCCTTTCCCAAACAGTCCAGTGTTGACAAAAGAGAAAAAAGAGTCCATACAAAGAGGTTTTGAGGAAGAAGTGCTAGGATGTTTGAAGTTGTGTACTGTTGATAAAGCCCCAGGACCATATGGCTTCACCATGGTTTCATTAATTCCTAGGGATAGTGAAGCAAGATATTATGAATGCCTTTCAAAACTTTCATGAGCACGAAATGTTTGAAAGAAGTTTTAATGCCACAATTATTGCTCTCATGCCAAATAAATAAGGTGCTAAGGAACTAAGAGAATTTAGGCCTACTGGTCCGATGGTTATAATTTATATTACAGTGTGTACATACATATATGTATTGTATACATTGTTTGATGTACACACAAGATGTGACACGTGATGTGGGTAAGTCTTATTTAGGTTATACCTTACTGTTTTCAGTCACAAGTTGAAGACAACTGAAGATGGGAAACACCAAAGGAAATGGCGTAGTGGATAGACAATTTTTTACAAGATTTTCTCAAAAGTGCTAAGAGAGAAGCCGAAAGGGGTGATGGCTAAGCTAGTTGACTCACAACAGATGGCCTTCACTCGAGGTAGGTGAATTAAGGAAACTGTCTGACTAGCTAATGAAGCAGTGGGTTCCAGTCTGAAATAGAAGAAGCTAGGAATTCTCTATAAGTTAGACATTAAGAAAGAATATGATAATTTCTGTTGGGGATATCTATTGAATATACCACAGAATGGGGTTTGGGCAGAAATTAGTTCACTGGATTGGAGCTTCTCTGTGCGAATCAAAGAGACATAGCGGTTCATAGCACAAAGGGGACATAGGCAAGGTGATCCTCTGTTGCCTTTTTTATTCTTAATTTCTTTATTAGCTAGTGAAGGTCTATAATACGGTGAAAACAACAACACAAATGGTTGGCTAAGAGGCTTTGATATCGCTACAAAAGGAAGGAAAAGTTTGGAGGTGACTCATCTCCAATATATGGATAACACACTTATCTTTCATAATGCAGCAAAATATCTGAGGGTCATCTTGGTCCTCTTTGAAGGGATTCCAGGTCTTCACATCAATTGGTGGAAAGCTTCCTAGATCCCATCAATGAGGTTATAAATATGGAAGTTTTGAATTTAATCCTAGGCGATCAAGTTGGCTCATAACCAACCACATACCTAGCTAGGTATGCCCTTGGGAGCTAAGTCCAAATCTCTTGACACAATGTGATTGAGAAATATGAAAGGAAACTGGTCAGGTTGTGAGACAATATTTGTCCCTGGGGAAAGGCTAAAACCTGTCACCTCAGTTCTAAAGGGCATACCAACATATGTGATGTCTTGTTCTAAATCCCTGTAGGAGGCATTAAAAGACCGGATAGCATTAGACTACCATTTGTTCAACTGGGAGGAACTGATACTAAAGAAGAAGTATTGGGAATTTGGAATTAAGAAGCTGGACAACCACAGTTAGGCACCAGGAATGAAATGGTTGAGGAAATACCTAAATGAAAGACAATTCTTGTGGGAAAGAGTTATTGAAGCTAAAATGAGGAAAAAGATAAATGGATGATCGAGGAAGTCACTTCTCCATATGAGGTCAACCTATGGAGATCTTTGTGCAATGCACTTCTGTCCTGCATGCGTGCCCCCCAGAAGCATACACTTAATAAGAGGTAAAATTTGATTGACAGTGTGTTCAATTAAACAGGTGATTTTCTCTCCTTCAAGAAAGTTACCAAGATTAAAGTGAACAATGGGGAAAAAATGGCCTTTTGGAAATATGATTGGCATGTATCAGGTAATCTATCAATACTTTTTCCGAACATTGATAACTTGGTGTTGCATCAATAGAGAACTATAGTAGTATTATGGACAGCTGAGCTTTCAACTTTAGATGACCACTCAATGATTGTGAAGTACAAAGAGTGTCTGAATCTTTTGGTACGATAGAGCTGTGCAGTAGGCTTCAAGAAGCAAATGTAGAGATAAGGCGGCAAGGCAGTGACACATGCGTATTTAAGGTAAATAAAGCTAACAGGAAGCTGAACCATCCCAGCCAGCAGCAAGACAAATGGCCTTGGAAACAAATCTAGAATACCAAAATACCTCACGAAGTTGTATGCTTTATATGGTTACTAGCTAGTAAGGCTGTTTAACACAGAATAACGTGATGAGGAGAGGGATAATTCTATGTCCTAGATGTTTCTTTTGTTGTGAAGAAGTAGAGACAATTAATCACTTTTTTATCAATGGGGTTATAAGAATCATGGAGACTATTTTTAGTCTCAAAGGCATCTCATGGTCTATGCATGGACAAACTAAGTTGTGTGGACTCTTCACTTTTGATGCCGCAGCCGTGTTTGATTCTCCAAAAATACACAACTTTTGGCAAATTCAACATGCACCCGTTGACATTTTTGAAGAGTCCGAGTAATATAGTGGATAGATCATAGAGACACTACAAAGTTGTGATGAAGTAAAGGTTGCTTGAAAAGAATCGAAACAGGTGGAGAATTGTCCCATCTTGTATTTGGGGGACAATTAACAAAAAATCTAGATGTTTTGAGAATATAGAGAATAGTATGCAACAAATCAAGTTGAACTGTATCTTGACTTTTTGTTTTTGGTGTAATTAGATATAATTTAATGGAAGAGAAGCTTTGGAATAATCGTGAAGTTGTAGCCATGTGACCAGGAGGTTATTAGTTCAAGTCATAAAAACAACCTCTACAGAAAGGTAAGGCTATATATCATAGATCTTTGTGGTTTGATCCTTCATGGATCCCGCACATAACATGAGTTTTAGTGCACCAAACTACCCTTTTTTTAGTTGTATTCTAATGATCCAGTTTCTATTGTTGATTTACTGGATTCATTGTAATCGTAGGATCATAGAGTTTGGAAGTTCTTCTTGAATATGATTTCAGTATAAATTTATAACTGAGTTACTCATTTTTTAAAGAAAAACTCATCTCATGAAAGCTCAACTAAAGTATGCATTATTCTCCTAGGGATTAGGCATGATTGTTATTGGATTGAAAATTGTATTATATGATGCGCTTTTTCTTATAGATCACAACCAAATATTTAAAAAATTTAAAGTTGGCCGGTGTTTGTAGGGGAGAGGTTTGATTGTGGTCAAACCAAGACATTTTAGGTCTTTGCTGAAACATCCTTGACACCGAGATATTACACCTAAGAAGACCTTAGAAATGCATGAGCTTAAAATTAATCTGAATATGTGAGTTCATTCTCGATGACGAGGTGGACAATTTTGATTTGCTCGCCCAGGTTTTGCATTGCAAGGTAGGGCTCTCTCTACCACTTGTTTGGTTTTACCTTTGGGGGCCTCAAATAAGGACACCAGTATGTGGAATCTAGTTCTTCAAAGGGTTGAGAAGAGGCTTGCAGGTTAGCAATTGAGGTATTTGTCCAAAGGCGGAAAAGAGTGCTTATCAAGAGAACACTTTTAAGCATCCTCACTTATGTTATTTTCTTGTCCGGAACTCCTTTTTGTGTTACAGGAAAATTGGAAAGGCTCCAAAGAAATTTTCTTTTGGATTCAATAGACGGGGGAAAGTTTCATTTAGTTTGATCGAAAACCGTGACAACTTCCAAAAATGGGGAGGGCGGGGAGTTAAAGATTTGAGGGTCTTCTATAAAGCTTTGTCGGAAACTATTGTAGAGATTTGAAGCCGAGATCTAATCTTTATGGAGAGGCGTGATATTAGATAAATATAGGGTAATAGAAGGTGGATGGAGAACTAACAATATCATGTTACCTTTTAGGTTTATGTGGGAGGAATATCACGGAGAGATGAGTAGATTTTTTATGATAACATCTATTTTCATAGTAGGGGATGGGAAACGAGTTAGTTTTTGGGGAAATAAATGGCATGGAGACTTGTTGACTAATGATGAGTTCTCGAGATTTTGTAGGATATCTTGTCAAAAGGAGGCGGCAGTCCAGTAGGTAAGGGGTACACGGGGGGAAAATCATTTTCGATTTGAGGTTCAGGAGGGCTTTCTAGAATTCAGAGGTGAATAAATTTGAAATGATGTTAGCGTTACTCCAACAATGTGAGGCAGTCAACAAACCCTATTCGATGTTGTGGAAGATGGGGAACAACTGTTTTTTTCTATCAAGCCCTTCTATGTGAAGCTTCTATTGAATTCCCAAGATGGCGAGGAAGGTGTGCTTTTTCACTCGATTGGTGGCTAGACGAGTGATATTGACGGTGGAGAACCTTAGGAAAAGAAAAGTTATTTGTATCAACTCGTCTAACTTATGCAAGGAGGCGGCCGAAGATGTAGATCATCTTTTGCTATATTGCAACTTGGCCACAGGACTTGTTCCTATGGCATTGAGGAGGATTGTCTAGACTCCGGAGAGAGAAACTTTAGGTCTTTCGAAGGGGTAGAATTGAGTTCTTGGAAGTTTAGTCGTCTCCGTTCCTTTATTTATTTTTGGTGCACCCGTGTAGTTCCGGTTGTATAAAGGATTGAGGTTTTTTTTGTAAAGAACCATATCTTATTGTAAAGTTGGAAGGGGAGCCTTTTAGTAACTGGTAAAGTTGTTATGTGACCAGAAGGTCAAAGGTTCGAGCCTTGCCTCTTGTAGAAATATAAGGTAAGGTTGCGTACAATAGAGTCTTGTGGTCGGGCCCTTCCGCGGATCCTGCGCATAGTGGGAGCTTAGTGCATCGGGATGTCCTTTTAGCCATATCTTTTTGTAGGTCCTTTACTGGTTGGTATACCTCGTGTATATGCCTGTTTTTTGCCTTGTGATTAATGAAAATGTTTACCTGATTTTCTTTTAAAAATCCATGAGTGCAACTTGGTGAATCACATGCACTAAGAAACAGAACCCGTATTTCCCATCTTGACAGCTACTTGCAGGAGGGCTATGTCAGAATTTATTGTAGTTATTGAAGATTCTTTTGTGCTTAAGTATTTCAGTTAGCGAGTCTTTATTGATTAACCATCAGATCTTTGGTGACACTTAGGGTGGTGACATTCTCTATCCCTAGTTTTTATATGGTGTTCTGGTAGAACATAAATCTTAAAATGTGAACAATATATCCATTTATTTTTCTTTTTGGTGTAGAGCAACAGGTGCTTTCTGTCATATTGCCCTGGCAGTGTTAAATGGGATTGGAGGGCTTTATGCATCTTTTTTGTTGTTTCTATCTTGATGAAGGTCTTTACAATTATTTCTTATGTTGAGGTCATCTATGTGTTTTCTTTGTACTGTTCTTTATCAATAGTCTGTTGGGGCTGCTGTCAGGTAAAGGAGGTTGGAAGTTTTGTCAGAGAGAAATATGGTTTTGTTACTAGTCTATGGGGGGCGGGATTAGACTCTCCTTCTTCATCCTCTCCTAGTGGTCGTTGTCCTGTGACGAACATGATTAAAGCTTCCATTTTATCAAAAATGCTAGTTGGTGAGTCATATGATGTATATCTTATTCCTTTGAGAGGTGGCAAATGGGTGGTTCAGTCAAATTCAGGCAGGTGAAAACGGTTCAAATTAATTATTGAAAGTGCTAATGTAGGTCATTTTCCTGTTCCGATAACAGTATTGACGATTGAATTTCTTGCTGAGTTTTTGATGGTGGGTGTCCTGGTGATAGATCATCATGTTAGAAGTTTTGTATGACAACTGAGATTTGCAAAGGATTTTATGAGGGTTTAGTTCTCTTTTATGGGAGTCGACTCTCTTAGTTTTAAGTTGGCATTCCCCGACTTCCATGGTCAGAAGATAAAATAGTGCAAAGCAACATGTTCCAAGTTTCAGATGGCGTGCGCCATATTTTGTGGCGCCTTATCTAGGTTTTCAGTGGTTTGGTTACAGGGTTATCGTTATATCTCTGGACCTATATAGACTGTAGAATACTTAGATTGGCCTTTTTGTAGAACCTTTCCCAACCGACTAACATATGAATGTTCCTCTTCCTCATCTGCAGTGACTCCTGTAAAGGAAGAAATGCCTAGGATATCCCTGACCCCCGCGATAGATATTTTTCCAGAAGACACAACTGTTTTGGTATTGCGGCATTTAAAATTAACTGAAATGAGCACATATGATTTTGCTTATATACTAATGCTATTGGATTTGGCTGCTTATTTGGGCTGGAGAACTTTATGTTTTGTGTCTGGTATTTCCTTTTCTAGTTAGATTTTCAGGTTCATATTCGTAGGAGCTCTTAGCATCTGTTTTTCGTTCTAGATCTCAATAGCTGTACGTTCCTTAATCTTAGTATCCTAGTTTTTGAACATGGTTATAATTTGTTGCTCCGAGTATCAATGTGTGCGTATGTGCACGTGTTTTTCCTAAGGTGACTGCTGTGCTGCGGAGAGAATCTCCTTTGAAGTCTATGAGATGTCGACTGAGGGTTCTTCTTTGATGTAATAATTAAATTCATTGCCAAGACGGTGGATATATTCATCCTAGCGTCCTATCTGTTTTTTCAGGGGAAATGCTTTCATCTTCAATGACGGAGTTGATTTGAGATCATGGGTGATAGGTGGCCACAGGGATATAATTCATCTGATTCAAATGCTAAACTTGAGAGTTCTGATTGGGGAACATTTAACAGCATGAAAACAAGTTTAAATTCTGATTGGGAACAGGAGCGTATTAGGCAAGTAGACAAAAGACCAAATAGAATTTTTTTGAAGTAAAAGAAGCAACGTAGCGCAACACTTCTTTTCAATTTAAGTATTACAGTTCAGGTTAAGCAGTAAGATCCAAACTGTAAACAATGTTCTGTGATTAAAAAAAAAAAAAAAAACTGTCTCGAGAACATGTGTTTTTTCTTCATCAGATTGAGTAAAGAAGGGCAGCCCGATGCAGTAAGGTCTTGCTATGTGCATGGTTTGGGAAAAGGTCCGACCACAAGGGTTTTTATGCAGCCTTACCTTGTATTTTTAAAAAAGGATATTTTCAAGGATCAGATTCTGGTCATACAACAATAATTTTATTAGGTACTGCAAGGATCCTTTTATCAAATAGAGAAGAAAGCAGAAAACCACCCTTCAAAAAGTAAGAGTAGGAAAATCAAGTCCATTTGACAAAGAAAAGCAAGAATAGATAAGCACTAGCAAAAGCGATGGAGGAAAGGAAATAAACAAGTAGGGTGAGTAATAAGTCAAGGTAAATACAGTGATAAAACTGAAACGATGGAGAAACGATTATAGTTAAGCAGTACTTCTACCATAATGTAATACCGTGACGTGATTAGAAGCTGTAGTGGTTGAGGATTGGGAGGAAGCAAGGTGAGACTGTTCTTAGTATTAATCCATATGTGATCTCTTATAAGCTGCAGCAACATCAAGAAAGGCTGTAGCTATTCCTCTCTGCAATGTCATTTCTATCACCGACAATTTTGTACATGCACCAAAAATCACCCCAGCTCCGTTAGTGAATTGAAATAACTTTTGCGTTAAACAGAAACACACACAAATGAACTTCATTACCGGTTGATAAAATTCAAACCAACGATGATCGAATTTTTACTCTTGCATTTTTCGTCTTTGTTTTACGTATCACCAAAGTGTTGATAACCAATAAATGAAGAGTATAAAATCAATACTAGCGAAAGAATATATGAGTACAGTTCTACGGAAAGATTATATGCACTGTACTTATTTAAAGAGGGATTAATGATACCTTTTTTAAGTAGATTTTTGTGGTGCTAAGGGTATTGAACTTTTTAATTGCATTATTAATTAGAAATAGATTTTCTTAACACTTGGCTACATACCATTGAACCATTTATTTCCGTTATTCATTGAACCTGCTCTGAATAATCCTTCTTTTGTCAAATTATTGCCGATATAATCATAAAAGATTATTTTTCAGGAATTTGACCAGGTATGAAATTTTAAAAATAAGAAAAGAATTGCAATGTTTCAAAACTACCCCTATATAGAGTGCACCTATGTGGAATAAAATGATAGTGTCTAACTATTTGGCAAATAAAAAAATGTGTCCTTTTTTATACTGATCATAGAAAGTGAAGGTAAAAAAAAAGAGATTAAGAAGAAAGTGTATTATATAAATTAATATAATATTATTTGTGTGGCGTTTGTAATAAAGCTTGTGCACTTTTAACCATTTATTCAGTTTATTTTCCTTGTGCAAATCAAATAGCGTTCAGTTTACCCATGCATGATCTCCTTCGCTTTCTTTTTTCCGATCCTTTTTGCCTTGGCAAATACTTTTTTTACAAGCAAATTTTGAGCTTAGGGCTTTTTTATTAATAACTTAGCAACAAATATAGCAAATAAACGGGCTCAAATTGAGCCCAAAAAAGAAAGAAAAAAATCTGGAAAATGTAAGGTCCCGTCCAAATGGACCAAAACCAAATAAATACATCATCCCTAAATATAGGAAGTCTTAATTCTATCATCTTCTCCGCTGAGCTGTTGAGTTGTTGATGGTGCCGTTAAGGGTACTCTTTGATCAAGCCCAACTGAGGGGTGTTTTGAGTGCGGGGGCAAGAGCCATTATGCCAAGGATTGCCTCCAACATAGGGCCTCTCATGTTGTAGCTCTACTTGTTCATCCAGTGCAGGTGGTGTCACCAGTCAGAGGTGAGCCATTAGCCATTCAGGGAGCTAAGGGAAGAGATCAAATGGCCTGAGGCAGAGGCATGGATTTGGGTGCACAACGGGATGGGGAGCAGTGCCAACTTTATGCTATTCTTAATAGGTCTGAGACCGAGGCCTCCGTTGCGGTTATCACCATTACATTGACTGTTCTTGGGTTTTCATCATTGAAATTATTTGATCTAGGTTCCTTACTATCCTATATATTTTTTTATTCTGCTTCGTGTTTGGGTTTTGATAGTGAGTGGTTGCCTGTACCCTTAAGCATATCTACCTCGGTGGTGCAACCCTAGTTCTGGATCGAGTATATAGGTCATTTTTGGTCACTATTTAGGATCACGACACATGGGTTGATTTGATTAAGCTGTTTATGTTAGATTTTGATTTGATTCTGTACATGGACTGCTTGTCCTCCTATCGTGCGGTCTTCGATTGTTATGCCAAGATCGTGACCTTATCTGTGCCTGGTGTGCCCCTTATAGTGTGTCATGGTCCTACTAGCCATTTGTTAGCTTGAGTTATTTTTTATTACCGAGCCTATAGACTTATTTATCGGGGTTGTTATGCTTATTTAGCCCACGTTAGAGATGTTAGTGTCGAGCCTCTTTCCCCCGAAACTGTGCTGGTTGTTTGCGAGTTTGTCAATGAATTTCTTTCTAATTTGCCTATCCTTTTACCAGAGTGGGATATAGATTTTTCTATCCAAGTGAGATGAGAACCAGGTCCATTTCTATCCCACCGTATTGTATGGAGCCAGCTGAGCTTCGTGAGTTGAGTATTCAACTATAGGATTTGCTTAACAAGGGTTTTATCCATCCTAGTGTATCATCGTAGGGTGCCTCAGTATTGTTTGTTAAGAAGAAGGATGGGTCCCTGCGGATGTGTATTGATTGTAGGAAGCTGAACAAGGTGACTATTAAGAATAAGTATCCTCTGCCCCATATCAATGACTTGTGTGATCAGCTTCAGGGAGCCAAGGTTTTTTCCAAGATTATTTTTAGGTCTGGCTACCACCGGTTGAGGGTTCGGACTTAGGATATACTACAAATAGCTTTTGGACGAGGTATGGGCACTATAAGTTTCTGGTGATGTTGTTTGGGTTGACTAATTCCCTGCAGCCTTCATGGATTTGATGACTGACTGTTTCAGCCTTATTTGAACTCATTTGTGATTGTTTTTATCAAAGATATACTAGTTTACTCGTGGAGTCGAGCCGACCGTGAAGGGCACCTGAGAGTTGTGTTGAAGACTTTGAGGACTGAGTGACTCTATGCTAAGTTTTCAAAGTGTGAGTTTTGGCTAGATTCTATCTCCTTTCTGGGCCATGTGGTATTAGGTGTCGGTGGCAATGTTTATTCAGCTAAGGTTGCAACAGTTTGTGATTGGCCTTGACCTACGTCCATTAATGATATTTGTAGCTTCCTGGGGTTGGCAGGGTATTATCATCATTTTGTTCAGTGTTTCTCTACCATTGCAGCCCCCTTGACTAGACTGACATGGAAGGATGTGCCCCTCCAGTGGTCAACTGATTAAGAGACCAACTATTTACAGTGTATTATGATGCTTTGGGTGTCGGTATGGGTTGTGTTCTAATGCAACAGGGCTATATTACAACATATGAATCGAGGCAGCTGAAGGTTCACGAGCTCAACTACCCTGCCCATGATTTAGAGCTGGCAGCAGTCGTTTTTGCACTTAAGATCTGGAGGCATTATTTATATGGAGTATACTAGGAGGTATTCACTAATCACCGCAGCTTTCAGTACATTCTAAGTCATAAGGAGCTTAACTTAAGGCAACAGAGGTGGGTTGAGCTCCTAAAGGACTATGATATGACTATTCTCTACCATCTGGGCAAGGCTAATGTGGTTGTTGATGCCTTGAGCTGGAAGGTGGTGAGCTTGGGTAGCCTAGCTGTAGCTCCTGTTTCTAAGAGGCCGTTGGCTTGGGATGTTCAATTCTTGGTCAACATGATGGTTAGGTTGGATCTTTCATCGCATGAGTGGATTGATTCCCACATTGAATCTAGATCGTCCTTGTTTCACTAAATTTGACGGTGCCAGTATGACGACCCAAAATTAGTACAGTTGAGGGAGAGGGTCCTATTGGGTGATTTTGATTGGGCTAGAGTAGACTATGATTGTGCACTATGGCT
>JBDJHY010000094.1:11579652-11590674 GCA_039654485.1 Withania somnifera
TCTCCATTGTATTTCGGAGACATGTTGATACTATTTTTATTTCAGTTTTTATCATTCTGTACTTAGTGGTTCGTTTGACACTGATACTGGATTTTGGGCGGTTTCTTTCTTAAATAATTCTGCAACTTTAATATTTTCTTACGACTTTTGATATTCTTCTGCATTAAATATAGTAGTCCTCTGCTTCGTCTTCGGCTTCGGATTATGGGGTTTGATTCTCCTACTGGTGGTATACTAGGTGCCATCATAATCCGCGAAATCAAGTCGTGGTAGAATCAATATCTTCTAATTCAATAGTATCAGTTCCTGATGTAGCCATATCATCTTCCTTCATTTAATGCAGTACCAACATCTTCTAATATAGATTTATACTTCCATCATTTATTGAGGAGTATGATCTATTTGTTTATTTTCAATACACAGTATTATTGTCATTTGTTGAAATTAACACCAACAGTTTACCTCTTTTTGATGGATGATAATAATAGTGCTTTCTTCTATGCTACCATGTATTTAGGCTTAGTTCTATAAATTCTCCCCCTGCATTAGTGATTTCATGTAGAAAGATTCTAAGCCATATAAATAAAAATAGATAATACCGTTAGATATTATTTCTCCCCTTTGGAAATAATCAAAAAGAATATTTAGACACAATAAACTTTAATATTTGACATAAGTTCAATAAAATACACCTGAAACTTCTAGGGAGAACAAAACACGATACATTTTAAACAATTATTCCCTAATAACATCTTGAATAAAATTAACTTATTCTTTTTGCAAATGAAAAATAATTATTTAACAACTCTATCCTCTTCTATAGATCAGTTAACTTAATATGAAGATTGATAAAATTGTTTAGAAGATCAGGTGTTGAGGAAGGTTTAGGAATAATATTCTTTTTTCCAACCCATTTTCCCCCTACACAGGCATATCTCAAACTGTTCAGAGATTTTGAGTTGTAGCAGAGAAAAACATCAGTTTTGGGAATATTTAAGGTATTCAACTTTTGATAATTATGTGAAATATGAGTATTTCATAAGGAAGTTCTGAGGGATCGTTGAGAGAAGAGATCATTCAATATGATTATTAAGGATGACAACTTGAATGGCCTTTTGGTAACAAGACAATAGGTCACTAGAATATCCAGGCAGAAAGTTTTTAAAAGAATTTTGTGCTTGGAAGGAGAGTGGTGGCAACGATCTATGAAACGATATGATGTTAAAAGCACATGTTATAACTAGATAAGGAGTATCCTAAAGAAAAGAACCTTTTAGCTTGATCAAGATTGACATCTAGATTGATGTCCATTCATCTTTGTAAAGGATTGAAATATCAGAGAATTTTTTTTAATATTTTATCGAATATAGCATCATTGACAAAAATTTATTTTCCACAGACCATAGTTCCAAAGACATCTTCTAATAGAATACAAAGATTAGCATAGAATATTCTGATTAGAGGATCATAAGTATAGAGTGAAAAAGTATCGAGGAGTTTTTCCAATCATTTAGAACTAAATTATTCATGAATATTACACTTGATAGAATAAAGTGACTTCTGATTAACTATACTACCATGGAGAATAAGCTTGTTTTGAAGATATTTGAACATATTTTCATGAAATGAATTCTAGAAGATCATTTAAGAACATGGATCAACTTTACTGAAAATAATATTATTTTCTAGAGAACTTCTTGAAGAGTCTGATTCATAGAAGTAGGAACTAAACGATTTTTTAGAAACGAAAAAGTCATGTTGGAAAGATAGTTTTTTAAAAGAAGGATGAGAATTTGAGTTTTAAAAATAAAAATAGATGAAGGAAGATAAAGAGATGCATTATTTGAAGTGAATCATTATTATAACTGCCCAGTGAATCATTGCTTAGAGAAGATATATATTAGGATAGTACGTTGTCAAACCAAGTAATCATTGCAAAGATTTTGTAAGTTTAAAGACTTTATAAGGAACAAATTATGAAGAGTCGTCATTCACTAAATCAGGCATTTTGACACTCAATAATTTTATTTAAGATGATAAGAAATATGATACACTTAACAGTCATCATGGACCTACGAATAAACTATCAGTTCATAGCATTCTTAGTGAATTTTTATTTTATTCTGGCAGACATAGTAAGCATTATGACAAACTTATAAAAGGCCAGTTATCAAGTTTAAAATACATAGCAGAGCATCTTTCCTTTTATTCTCCTAGGATATTATTGAAGACTGCTTCTTTATACCAGAAGATTCTCAGTCTTGAACTTATTCTTATTGTTGAGATGATCCTAACTTTTTAATAAAAAATTCTTCAGTATCCAAGTATTTTTGAGTCCTTCTTGGTTAGAGTAAATACCCTTGTTTATGGGTTTTCATATCTAACTTTTAAGCAATGAAATTTACAGTTGACATCATGTAGTGAATGTTTGTAGCTATGATTATTTTTAGTAGACATGAATCTTTTGATTTTTTTAAGTTTTTTTTTAAAAATATTTTTTAATACATTTATTATTAGATAATAATTATGTTTAGGAGCGATTACCTTATTATCTTCCTGCATGGTTTTAAAGTAAAGTTTTGGTGATTCACTTCCTTCTTCTTCAGAACAGTCCTCGTCACTCCAGTTTTTTAAAGCCTTGTTCCTTGGTAGTCTTTTGGAAGATCTTTTTCTGACTGTTGGATAATCTATAGAAAAATGTCTTAGCTTTCCGCATTTATAACATCTTACATCATTTCTTGATTGCTTAGGATAATCTTTGTATTTAAACTAACTTCAATTGTTTCTTTTGCTGATTCTAAAATGTTGTAATTTATTTATCACTAATTTTGTGATAAGTGAAATGTCTTCTTCTTCTTGTCCATCATTTCAATCCTAATTTTCTTTGAGGCAATAGACTTTTTCTTGTTCTCCTCTTGATTTCTTTTGTTGCGATATGCTTTTTAAAGGAAATCAAGTCATATGTGAATTCATCATATGTGAGATTATCTCTATCCAAACTTCCAATAGAAATAACCTTAGCATGCCATTTGTCAGGAATACATCTTAGGATTATAAAGATTTAATTAGTTATAAATATGTTTTTCCTGCAACTTTAAGGTCTCTGATGATCCAACTGAATCTAAAAAGATCTCTTCGATAGTTTCTCCATGCTTCATTTGGAACAATTTATAATCATGAACTAGCAAACTTTTGTTTGAATTTGTTAGTGCTTTCATATGTAACTTCAAGCTTGTCCCACAATTTTTTTTGCAGACTCACAGATAGAAATCTTCTCATACTCCTCTTCATTAATAGAGTTATAGAGAATATTTTTATCTTTGGAGCTTATTTATATAATCTTCATCGCTCACTATGTAATTGTCTAATGAAGGAATAATTTTAGTCTTAGACCAATCATTGCTTTTGTATGGAGGAATTGGCAGATCTCCTATCTTATCACCCTCCATGCTTTGACATCATATAACTTGATGAAAATCTTCATCCTTATTTCCAATGGAAAAAATATTTTCATTAAAAATAAGGCGGTCTTGATCTGAATGTGCCCTCTTGAAATAGTGCTCTAATAATATGTTGAGTCATGATCTTTACTCACTTGTTGTAGGTAATGAATGTAAGACCTTTCTCTGATACCAATTGAAAGTGTAAGTAGGGATAAATTGCACTTTTTCTCTTTCTCTCAGTCGACTCTTTACTTGATACATTCTAGTCTTACTGCAATGTAACAAATAAGAAATATAGAACTGTACAGAAAGAAAAATATACATATGATATTTTTATACTGGTTGCCGTTGTAATGAGACAACTATATTACAATAGTATACCTGGTGAATGTGCCCATTTGACATAAGTTATAAACTCCCATATTTTTATTACTTTTTTGTTTTATTTTTCAATTTCCACTTCCACCCTACTTGTTAACTAATTCTCTTTCTCTTCCCCTCCCTCTCTTTTCAAACCCAAAAATAGAAAAAGGAAGTAAAGCCCTAAATTCCATAACCTATTCTTTTTGTCTCCCCATTATTCCTTATCGAGATAATTTTTCTTTTTTCATATTCTAATTTCTAAAGGGAAACTTACATAAACCATACCTTATTAGACCCTAATATCAATTCATCACATATCTTCATATTTTTCATTGCTAAAACATTACTCAACAGATACTTAGCATCAGATACTTTGCATGAAGTATAAATACACTTAAAAATTCATAGATACATTTTATATGAAGTCATTGATACACATATATAATTTTTTTTACTGATATATTCATGAATACTTTACCTAAAGTAACAATTACACTTAGACATTGATAGATACACTTATACATATTCTTTTTTACTGAGACATTCACAAATACATTGCATGAATTCACATATACACTAGTACTCATTCATCATTACGATATGTGTCAAGTGGAAGTGCAAGAAAAACTTTATATAAAGTCATACATATACTTATATAAATACCATTTTTAACTGATATTTTGCATGAAATACAGATACACTTATACATTAACAGATACAATTTGTAGAAAAAACAAGCAAAATCATCAGCGTCAACGGAGAGATAACTGGAGCGGAGTTGTCGGTGGAGGTGACTCGAGAAGTGGATCTCGACAACTGCGACGTTGGCTGGCCAAAAGCCCGATAGAAAACTCTATTTTCTTTCGTCCATCTACGACCCCCACTAGCAACACCAACCCTTTACCTTTTTTCTCCAACAACATCCTCTAAGACATTTTATTGAGGATTTGGGGGGCGACTATTAGCTACTGAGACTCTAGAATCCTATTCAAGCAGCTCTTTGATGGTGGCGTCCATTCAATCACTTCAATGAAGCATAAACAATCTTTCTTGGTTTCAGTTGTAGTTTCAATTGCTTCCACAAGCTCCTCTTTACAATGGACTTCATTGTCCAACATTTTCCTCACCAATTATGGATTGCATCGACTAATCCATTATAATTCCAATTCTTAACCACATTGTAAGGTTCTTCGTGAATCTCAACTTTAATTGTATCACCGACAAAAACCTTCAGTTTTTAGGTCATCTGTGGACCAACCGAAAATCTTACGTGAATTCGGGAACATTAGGAATTTCTGTATCGAGCTTCCGTCTAGTGATTTACAGTTAGTGAAAGGCACGACGATAGGTGGAAAATGAATTTCATAAAATCCTAAAGAGTTTCTTGATCTAAGGGTTTCGTAGCAGAGATAGAGGAGGGGCGGAGTTACGGAGCTGGAGCCAAGGGAGGTTTGAAAATAAGGGTAGTTTGGACAATTAGCGTATTGATTGGTTTTATTGACAAAGTATTTGTATATTTTTGTGGGTTTAATTAAAATTTTATAATTTTAAAATTTTTAAAAAATTAATGAGATATTTATTAATTATCGGTTGTGGAGTTGGTTTTAATTAATTTTCCATTTTTAAATCCAGTTATCTTTTGTACTTTGATATGATAATTATCATATTCTTAAAATATAGTGACGGCTCCGTTGCTTCCATAGACTACTGGTCCGCCTCTATAAGGGAAACCATCGTTGTCTTGGCGAAGCAGCATGCTGACATACATACTGGGCAGAAAACAGCCATGGACGGGATCCGTCACCTTTCCAGCATCCCATCTCTGGATTCTGTTTTGGCACTACCAATTTTCATCCCAATCCCTCCACTCGACCAAAGAGCAATACACAAATTTGGAAATTCCATCATTCAATTCTTCTGCATACGCCAATGTGCTTCAGAATTGCACAAAGAACAGAGATTTCGTCGTTGGAAAGGCCCTCCACTGCGACATCTTAAAAAGAGGCGGATGTTTAGACCTATTTGGGCAGAACATTTTGCTCAACTTATATGTCAAGTCTGAGTTATTTCATGACGCAGTTCTTATGTTCGACGAAATGCCTACGAGAAACGTGGTTTCATTTGTTACATTACTTCAGGGTCATTTGCAGTCAGAGCAATACATTGCAGCTATTGAATTGTTTGTTAGATTGCATAGAGAAGGTCATGAGCTGAACCCATTTGTATTCACAACAATTTTGAAAGTTCTTGTGAGTATGAATGAAGCAGAGATGGGATGGGGCGTTCATGCGTGTATTTATAAGCTTGGACATGACTCGAATCCCTTTGTCAGCACTGCCCTCATTGATGCTTACTCTATTTCTGGACTTGTTGATTTTTCCAGGGACATTTTTTATGGCATTATTGACAAGGACATGGTTTCTTGGACAGGGATGATTACTTGCTATGCAGAAAATGATAATTTTGAAGAAGCACTTTCATGCTTCGCCCAAATGAGGCTGGCAGGTTGGATGCCAAACAACTATACATTCGTGAGTGTCATAAAGTCTTGCCTTGGTCTACAGGCCATTGATATGGGCAAGAGTGTTCATGGATGTGTACTAAAAACTAGGTATGAGAAGCATCCTTCAGTTGGTATTTCGTTGCTTGACCTGTACTGTAAATCTGGAGATCTGAATAACGCGCTGTGTGTGTTTCAAGAGATTCCTGAGCGTGATGTTGTTCATTGGAGTTTCATTATAGCACGATACTCACAGAGTGACTGCTGTCATGAGGCACTGGAATTTTTTATCCAAATGAGGAGAGCATTAGTTGCTCCAAACCAGTTTACTTTTGCTAGTGTGCTGCAGGCATGTGCATCTGTGGAGGCTTTAGACCTTGGGATGCAAATCCATTGCTACGTGACAAAGTTTGGTCTTGATTCAGATGTGTTTGTTAGAAATGCCCTCATGGATGTGTATGCTAAGTGTGGAAAGATGGAAAATACAGTACACATGTTTCTGGAGACAGAAAACAAAAATGAGGTTTCATGGAACACTATTATTGTTGGCCATGTACAATGTGGCGATGGAGAGAGAGCGCTAGCTCTGTTTATTTATATGCATGAAGCTCAAGTGCGAGCTTCGTCGGTGACGTATTCTTCTCTGCTGCGTGCTTGTGCAACACTGGCCGCGTTGGAGCCAGGTATTCAAATTCACTCTTTGACTATAAAAACCATTTACGATCAAGATCATGCTGTTGGAAATGCTTTAGTGGATATGTATGCAAAATGTGGAAGCATTAAGGATGCTTGTTTGGTGTTCGAAACAATGAATGAGCGTGATGTTGTTTCATGGAATGCTATGGTTTCAGCATATTCCATGCATGGTCTTGGGAATGAAGCTCTCAATATCTTTGAGAGAATGCGCAAAACAGATGTCAAGCCTAATCAATTAACATTTCTTGGTGTTCTTTCAGCATGTAGCAATTCAGGGTCTTTGAATCAAGGTTATGCCTATCTCTCTTTGATGCTGGATGATTATGGTATCGAACCTTGCGTTGAACATTATACATGCATGGTATCACTTTTGGGGCGCTTAGGTCACCTTGATAAGGCTGTTAAGTTGATTGATGACATCCAATTTGAGCCAAATGTCATGGTATGGCGTGCTTTGCTCAGTGCCTGTGTTCTTCATAATGAACTTGAGCTCGGGAAAACAGCTGCTCAACGTGTCCTTGAATTGGAACCCCAAGATGAAGCGACTTATGTGTTATTATCAAATATGTATGCTACTTCGAAAAGGTGGAATAATGTAGCTTTCATTCGGAAAAGCATGAAGAAGAAACGACTAAAGAAGGAACCAGGACTTAGTTGGGTTGAAAACCAACGCAGTGTTCATTATTTTTCTGTTGGTGATGCTTCACATCCAGATATCAAACTTATACACGGAATGTTGGAATGGTTTAACTTGAAAAGTAAGGGGGGAAGTTATGTTCCTAATTCTGATGTTGTTCTACTTGATGTCGATGATGATGAAAAGATACGCCTCCTGTGGTTACATAGTGAGAGATTAGCTTTAGCCTTTGCTCTAATAAGAACTCCGCCTGGAAGTCCAATTCGGATAATTAAAAATCTACGAATATGTTTGGACTGTCATGCAGCAATCAAGTATATATCAACACTTGTGCAGCGTGAAATTGTTATAAGAGATATAAATAGGTTTCACCACTTCCAGAATGGGGCTTGTTCATGTGGTGATTACTGGTAATTTGCCTCAGCTCCTAAGCTGGCTGTCTAAGTATACATCTACGTGGATCTTGCCTGTTTGGCTTCTAAAGGACTGATACTGAAGTTGCTCCATCACTGGTCCTCTCTGTGTTCCCATTTCCTTACTCTATACACGAACCGATTGCAGGTAAAGATGAAAGTACCTTTATAGCAGAGGTGTTCCCTAGTAATAGTCTCCTGATTAGATAAATACTAATTATGCAAACCTGTTTATGCTACTTCTACACTACATGAAATCTTAATATAATTTACACCATTGGATATGCTTCATGCTCAAACTTCTGATAAATTACTCTGGAATCTACCCAACTGATGCTCTTAGACACATTGCTGAAAATTGGCTTAAGTCCATATTGGTAAGAAGAGGACAAAAATGACAAGATTTCTTTTGCATGTCAGGCAGGATGACACAATGATGTCCAAGAATGACTAAGAGATTGAGACTAATTGAAGATGCACTAGTTTTGACTAGCATGGAAGCTGATACTGGTAAGATAGTGAAAATATCAGTTTTAGTTGCATTGATTTAAATTTTTGGTTCGTCAGTTCTTGTGCAGCCATCTCCCCTTCTTCACGTTCGTTGAGCTTGGCCGCTTTTGCGAAGGGTCAGGGGTCGTGGTCTTCGCGTTCACGGCAAGCCCACCGCATTTGCAAAGAAGGAAAGTATTTTGATTTGGTCAAGTTGACCTTGTGATCGCGATTGGACCATCGTGTTTCCCGTGAGTTCGCGTCGGGCGAGGTCTTCAATCGCGAAGTATGGGTCCGTTCGCGATGCGAGCACTGTAAGTAACGTAAAATATTTCCTCTTTTGGCCGTTAATCCAATAACTCGAAAATTGAATTTATTAAACTCATCTTGGGAGATTTAAGTTTTCAAGATCAAATCATTGAATATTTCATCAATTTTTTTTGATTATTTAACCATTTAATTTTTCAAATCTTGATTTTTCAAATGCAAATTTGGGGATTTTTATCCTAAGCTTGAAAATAGTATTTTGATGTTTCGGGGCATGGTTTCAACTTGGATTTTGAAGAAATCTTATAATTATAACTCCTTAAGCTTTGGGTAACATGATGTTGAAAGAAAGTATTAGATTTGAATTGGGATTTCGGGTTTAACTTTTTGAGTTGACTTTTGGGATTCATTTTCAAAAATTAAAATATGGGTACCGTTGGATTCATGTTGATATGTAGAATCTATTTTTGATAGAATGAGCGTATTTGGAGATCATTCGGTAGAGGAAAGTTGTTGACTCTTAGAGGCTTGTGTTTTGATTTTTAGGTAGGTTATGACTTAAACACTTTCAAACTTTGCTTGAGTATGAACTTATCGTCTAAAGTATGCTATGGGTAATACAAATAGGGGAAGTTTCATGTTATTTGATGGATTATTTGTTGATGTCTGTGTGTTGATGCCCGTGTGGGGGCATGTCGCATTATTATTACGAGTGAGAGATGTGTTATCACTATAGTACTAAGTATGCATATAAAAGGCTTGACGACATAAAACTTGGATCCCGACTTGATATTTTGTCTTACAGGCCTATTTTCCAAAAGTGGTTAAGATTGAGATATTGTCTATGCTTATATGCACATTGTCTTTTTTATTTCATTATTATATGACTAGTGCATATTTTCACACATTTTTGGCTCATATCATGGTGATTGATAGTGAAAAAAAAAAGATTTTTGTCCCGATTAGAGTTCGTACAATTGATATTGAGTGATTATAGTCTCGGTTAGAGCTCAAAAAAGTGACGATTGTGAAAGTCTTGTTTGAGTTCGAACATATATTGCTTAGCTAACCTCCATGGGTCTCATCCTGGAAGCTCAAAGCTTGGAGGGTGTATGTTGGTAGAACAAACATGCATCATCGATAACATCAGCATTGTATTGTATCTATTTGTTTATGCATTATTTCTCTGTTCAGACTTGTTATCATGGACTATTATTTATGCTATTGCCTATTATAAAATGTATTTTATTTGATTTTGAACTGCTGGATAATCGTCTACGTGCAGTGCTTATAGTTTGCTTTATTCGATCTAATTTTCACTTAAGCTCAGGCAGTCTATTATGCCTACTGACTATAAGTGGATCGTACTCACTTAAACTCTTGATATTTTTATGCAAATCCAGATGCGAGCGGATCCTACGGATAGAGATCATGCTAGCGAGACAAATTCGAAATTATGGTAAGTTTCTGCCGTCAAAGACCACCCTCAGCTTCCTCTTTTAGCTATATTTTGTATTTTTTTTATTTTCGTAGACACTTTAGATTCTACTTGATGTATTATTAAGATATTTGTACTTAGAGTTGCTCTTGTACTATGACAGTTGAGTCTTAGTTTATGTTTTAAATTTGTATTTTGTATTTCATCCCTGTCATCTAGTATTTCGAATTTTATTCCATATTTCTTGAGGTAGTGGTATGGAGTGCATATGCTTTATCCTCCCCTAGATCCCACTTTGTGGAAATATATTAGGTTTGTTGTTGTTGTATTTGTGCACCGACACAATAGAATTCGAAGCAGCTCGGCGTGCTAGCCATATAACATAGTTAGACCCAGCCACGCCATATAACATAGTTAGACCCAACCACACTCTCTTAGTATAAAGAGGAGTAGGACTGTTGGCCTGATCCGACTCCCTACCTAACCAAATTTTTACTTTTTGTCTTGGTTGATACGATTTTTATTGTAAATTAGGCTTATCTACCACAATGGATGGGGTAGGTGCCATAATAACTTTTAATATTTTGGATAATGACAAGTTTGTATCAGAGCTATAGGATCCCTAATATCGTGTGTACAACAGCAAAATGTTTAATGGAGTCTTGCAGATCTGTGTCTGTATCTATCTTCCGGAGGCTAATGAGACATTTTTAAGCAACTTTTAACTTTTGATTTATCATCATGTGAGTCGTCCACTTCTGAAATTTGATTGTTGT
>JBDJHY010000094.1:11676661-11689016 GCA_039654485.1 Withania somnifera
AGGAAAAAGGTCCCGAGTGATTTCGTTCTTCAAATTTAAGTCAAGTTGAGGTTTCTTGGTCTCTTTATAAGTATTAGCTATTGCTTGCGAGGTTGTGTCTAGTTGAGGAAGATGCTTACATTTGCATTGTGGAGATTAAGCATGTTGGTCTAATATAAAAAATTAATTGATTGTGTCATTTTGTAATTCATGAATTTGATTCCTTACTTGAGCTGGTTGAGATACCTTGATTTGGTTTGAACATGTTGGGTTAAAATGAATAAGTTGTGATTATGTGACTTCTTGAGAACATTATTAAATCGTATATTTGAATTGAAATGTAGGTTGATTTGATTTAAATAATGTGAATGAAAATGGTATCTTGATGTAGAAAGATTGGGGCTTAATCGTGTACTTGTGTTTTACACTACATGTGATGACCTATTGATACCTTACAAAATTAGAATTGTGATGCCTGTTGAGGTCAAAATGAGATAGAAACGATATTCTTGATAGTAATTGTCTATGAGATACTGATATTATGATTTCGAGGATTGGGATTGGCAAATTAGGGGGCTAATCATGAAGTCGACACATTGAATTGGCTTGAATTGTTGGGATTAAAACAATGTTATTGCTTTGCCTGTGATAACTTGATTATATTAATTATTGTTATAGTGGTAACTTGTTAACAACTTGCTTATTTTGCAACTTGATCATTGATATTATTGCAGTTATAATAACTTGCTCGCAACTTGATATTATATGTAACGAATAATGAAAACATGATTGTGACGAACTTCGGCAGTAGGCACATAAATGAGTTAATAAAAATAATGAAAACCTGGTTGTGGCGGACTTAAGCTGCAGAGACATAAATGAGTTAATAAGAATATTGAAAATCCGACTGTGGCGGACTTTGGCAGCATGCACATAAATGAGTTAATAAAATTATTAAAAAACTGAATATGATGGACTTCGGCAAAAGACACATAAATGAGTTAATAAGAATATTAAAAAACTGATAGTGGTGGATTGACTTCGACAACAGGCATATAAATGAGTTAATAAGAATATTGAAAACCTGACTATAGTGGACTTCGGCAGCAGCACATGATTAGGATTATATATAAATATTGAATATTTGTTTGTGGCACACTTCGGCGACGAGTGTATATAGATAGAACATATATGAATCATTGATACTTGCACATTACATTGTATTTATGTTGAATATGATTTGACTTACCTTATGTATCCAAAGTGACTACCTAAATGTGATGAGCTAAACCGATAGTGTTGTTCATTCCGAGGCGATTATTTATGCGGTTGGGTTGATGGATAGTCGTACCTTATTTACATTTCTCTTACTTATCCTGATTTATATTGTTGGCTGGGATGTTGTATATATACACTGTTGCAGGTTGTAGTACCGGAGGGTGGTTGCATGTCACAAGTAGTTGCTGGTTCTTTATATTTATACCGACCGAGGACGCTGCTGAGTACTGTTGTTTTAGTACTCACTCTTACCTTTTCTGTACTCTTGTGCAGATTCAAGGCCTTGGATTCCGTGATCGTCTATCCATACTTAGCTCGGGCTTTTTTCGAGACATTATGAGATAGTTGTCCGCTCATCCAACAGTTGTCGGATGTCTTATATCATTTTCTTTTATGTATCTTTATATATTAGATATTGAGAGACTTGAGACTTTGTATAAATTTCATCTTATTGGCTTGTAAACCGTGACAACTTGGTCTTGGAAATTTAGTTATGATATTTTGTTTTAATTAAATTTCGTATTTTCTTTATTACTATTAGTTACTTTCACATTAACTTACATTGGTTGTTCTTTGACGTTAGTTTTTCTGACCTATCATGGTGGAAAAGATAGATGTCACCAAGATCGAATTTCGGATCATGACATATATAGTCCCTGAATGAAAAGACAGCATGTTAAACTCATTTAAGTATGGACAGATTAATGATTTGCTTATTTATTGTTCGATTCAACCAAATTAAAAATAAAGGTGTGATATAGCTTAAATTAATCCAAGGGAAATATTATTCGAATATTTTTTAACATATTTTTTTATTTAAGAATTTTATATGAAGTCATAATAAAATGAACTAAAATAAAAAGTTTTATGAGGTAACTAAACAAATTATAATAAGAAAACGAACAAAAAAAAATTAAAATGTGGTAAGCGTAAGTTGAATTGATTTGTGTCATTATTTAGCTAATTTGGATCTAATACGTTTTGATCCAAGAAAATAATCTATTATTTTATTAACTCTAACACATTTTAATTTATTCAAGTTCAAACCTAATATTTCATTAGACACTCCTAGCTTGCAAGAGTGTGCTTTAGTCCAAGAGATTTGACAAGTCTAGTTTATTTTACATTGTAAACTTTCGAGCAATAAGGTATGAATGAATTAGTGTCTCTATCAAATGGGAAAACAGTTATCCCTTCCTTTCATTTTGGAGCATATATAGGAATACCTGGTTCATGTGAATCTATTTGGGTGCTCTCCACAATTGAACCTTTTGTAAAATTTTAACTTTATTTTTTCAACTTTTAATCCCCACTGCCACCTCATGCACCCCCATATAAATAGAGATGATTTGAATAGGTATTAGTAACTTTTTAACCTGAATATACATTATTATCAAGTATTATCATTAACAGCGCACTTAGGTATTAATTCCTTAAGCATGGTCTAGTTAGTGGTCCCAAGGTTATATGTAAAGAAATGTCTCTAGAAATGTAGAGCAGCATCACATCATTTTCATTATGCTAAAAAGTAATTATTCTTTCCTTCAGGAATTGGGGACAGAACTTGACGGTTAATTCAAAGGATCAAAATTCACCATCATGACATGGACACATATCATTTTGACATTTGAAAAAAAAAAATATGTAATTCCTTTCACTTGAGTAGGATAATGGAAACAGCATCTCAGAACTCCCAATTTCCTCATAAAGTCGTGATTATTGCAAGCAATAATAAAATGTAATTTGTTTTAGAAAAGATATTGAGAATAAACATATATCGTAACACTTCAAAAAAAAAAAAAATCTAAAGTGTCATAAAGGCATTTTTGGTAACTACTCTTGACATAATGGAGCTTCGATGCTAATTTTCTTTCCTTGTATTTAGATTATACAAGATGTTATATCATGGAGAAAGATACTAACCCCAACAAAAAATAAATAGTGAACTCAAATATTTACAAGCTGAATGGGAGAACCAATTCTACAAAGATCTATTGACCTTCACTTTTAATTATCTTTTATAGATAAAATAACGATATCTTGTATAAGTTACACAAAATTAAAACACCAAATTAGTCGACTTCACATTGACTAAAGTTGCAGGAAAGAACAAAGATTGGTGGAGGAATTAATAACGAAACAAACGTACACAAATTTGTGGCATCTAAGGTTTAAAATTTCATTTGTAACAGAAAGTAGGGGAAAAAGAACCACGCTATCCTTCTTACACGTGTAAAAGTGTATCGCGATGTGTAAACGCAATTCAGCCGGGAAGTGTTTCTTTATTTTTGTCAAAGTATTCCAAAGTATTTATTTTTATTTGGGTTGGTTTTCGTCCAATATTTTATATCTTCATTCGGGTATTATATGACATATTTATTGAAACAGCGATACTAATAAAATATATTTTATTTTTAAATTTTTTTAATTAAAAATAAAAAAATCTTGCCACAATTTATATTGATCAAGACATCCTCTCTTATTCATATTATATTACAAATATTTTAGAAGAGAATAAAGCATACTTCTAAAAAAAATAATTTTATAAAGTTCAAAAAGTATACAACTATTTCAAGGAACCTCACCAACCAACCTAGACTTTTTTTATTATTATTATTCCTACTGGATATCAAAATAAACAATAAGGATTGTTTTCATCCATGAGTTCCCCTCCCTGTTTTTTATATTACAATTATTTTATTTTAGAAGAGAAATAATGCATACGTCTAAAACAATAATTTTTTAAAAGATCTAAAGGCTTCCATGGAATCCTCCTCTGATATTGTTCATATTAAAAGTATATTTTTGGAAGAAAAACAAAGTATATATGCCTAAACAAATATGGCTATTCGCTTGAAATAGCATATGTTTTTGTTCTTTAAAATATTGAAATTGATCAAATTAATTAAGTTAGATTTTCTATGAATCCTTTATTTCAAAATATGTGATGATAAACTTTCAAAGTACATATTAATGAATTTCAGTATAACACTACCAAATTAATTGTTTTTTAAGAAAAAAGAGAGAACTATTTATGTAATCAAATATATTGTCCAAGAAGTTTACTATTCTAAAAAAACTTAATAAAACATCTTACAATGATTATTTTTTTAACAAAAAAGTTAGAAAGTTATGGTTTACAAGATGTCTTGATGAAATAAAAAATTAAATAAATAAGAATCAATAATTAAAAGACTCAAAAATAGAGACATAACATATTGAACTTATTAAAATAAAAACAATTAAATTAGAAAGTAAAAGCAAGAAATTAAATAACTATGGTAAAAATATTTAGATTACAAACTAAGAGTACGAAAGATTAATATGTTACATAAAATTGCTAGAAACAAATATCTAGCCTCTAAGCATTTTCATATAAGTTTTTTCCAAATTTTGTCATGTATATTTTTGGTCGATTAACACCATATATGTATATGATTTTCTTCCTCTCCATATACTATTTCACCAGATGGATGACCTTTTTAGCTAATTGTCCCAGTATGATCTAAATTGGTTCTAGAAAATTGGCATGCCCCTCCTCGCCTTCGTCTCCATCATCGAACAATCTCTGTCAAATCTCTCAATACAATGTTTTATTTTTTTCTCTGCTTAAGAATTTATGAAAGTGCGAATGCTATCTCCATCTAATAATTAAGTACTATATCCATCGATATTTTATTGTGCTTATCCTTGATGCACTTCACTTGATCTAGATTAGAGCTCCTCCTCTTTTTCACGCTGTCAAGCTTATACAATTTCTTATCTTTGTAATTACCCTCTAATGTACACATATATGTATATGCGAACACAATTATAATTTTTAAATCAATATCTATACATTCAATTTAATTTTTTAATCGGCTTTTACTTAGAACCAACTCAAACCAAATACTATGTACAATAACAATGGCATACCCAATGAAATCTTTTGAAGCATAGAGTATATACATATCATATCACTACCTCATAAGAGTAGAGAGTGTGCTTTCAAAAGACCCTTAGCTTGATTATAGCAAATCATAGTAGGTGTAAAAAGGAAAATGATAAGTAAAAACACATAGCAACTAATAAGTAAAAAGTGAAGGATTTACACTCAGAGATTTATGCGGAATAATACATACCTTCTTCTCCAGGACCAATGTGTGTTATTCTTTCTCCAGGACCAATATGTGTTATTGCCTTGCGGTTTCTTACAAGATCACTTTGGATTCTTGTATGTTTTTCACAACAACTACACTCTTTTATCTAAGAAAAACTCTCAATATGATTTTGTTTGTTGTGTTGTCTTGTGTCCTTGGATGACCTCAAGTACTCCTTTTATAGTAGAAGAAAGTGACACATAACTCCCACTTTTATGAAGATTTCCAAAACTCTTCTTTTATTAACTATGGAGTTACTTATTCCATTTATGAACCACATAGCTCTACCTCTTATACTATAGGGAGTTATCTAGTGGGCTTGTAACATTCTTCATGAATGAAGCAAGTTACTACTTAACCCATTAATTGGTATTTCACTTCCAACATCTCTCACTCACACACGATTAGACGAATCACATAAAGCTTTTCTTTTAGACATTCATATTGTGTGTTGTTGTGACTGCTTAGGCACAAGTTTAGGAGCTCTGATATTCGAATCCTATTTTGGATCAGCCTAATAGACTACTACCCTTTTTCATCACTTATAATATCTTATCATATTATATAAAGTGCCTCAGATTTCCTAGACATGGCTACATACACATATAGCTTCTCTAACCCGCTTGCTATTTTTATTTTTAATATGACTTGTATCCATACTTACGAAGCCGAAAATAGGCTTCATAATGGATCGATCTCAGACACAAACATAATAGGTATATATTTGACATGATCTTTCTTTCACCCACATATTAGTTAGATCAAGATTAATTTTTTTCTAGCATTACTTCTCCCTGCCACATTTTTATAACCTTTGAATTCATACTAAAGTAGCATACATTAATTCATCACCTCATGATATTGTCAAATTCATAAGGGCACTAGTGAACGAATATAATTTCTTTCAAGGTCTCACATAGAAGTGAAGTGGAGTACATTTACTTATCTTTAAATTTGCGATAATAAAGCACTGCAGTACGAAATATATGTTATCAGTGTGCCTTTGATCCCATCTGAGTGTATATCGATTTTGATTTCTTTAAACCGTACAAATATTGGTCCAAGTAACCATTTACTTGACCTGAGTTCTACCACTCTACTGGTCTTTTAGAGAAGATCTCACATCCGGCTATAGGTATAATAGGTAGTGAAAATTCATAGTTTCAATCTTTGTATTCGACAATCCATTTGGATCTCATTTGAATCCTTTATTGGGGCGACATTAAATGATGTCTTGTTACTTTAAGGTGAGGCTTCTATTAGATGCCTTTTTAGCTCATAAATGTCTCATCTTAGCTCGTTTTTCATAAGCGTCTAAGGTAGCTGCTTGTGTGAGAAAGTCAATCTTATCAACCTGTACGATATATTTTAGTATTTTGATATGCTAATCAATAATAATGTATGAAAAAATATGTGCATTCTTTTTTTAAAAAAATCCATACATCACGTTCAAGATTTTTAAATAAGAAAACATATAACTTACATCCTACACTAGCCTAGAGATTTCACATGTTCAATAAACACATCCCTAGGTATTGCCTTTGTTAAGGGATCCGCTACCATCTTGTACATAGAGATATACTATAAATTGATTTCTTATGTGCTATGATGTCTCTAACAAAATTGTACTTTGTATAATGTGCTTAGTCTTACTATGATACTTAGGATCGTTAGTATAAGCCATCGTTGCTTGGCTATCACAAAAATTTTGCACTGGATCCATTGAAATGCTAATGATCCCTAAGAGTTTAATGAATCTCTTTATCCATACAACTTCTTGTACTATTTCAGAACATGCAACGAACTCTGCTTCCATAATTGACAAAGCTATGTATGTTTGTCTCTTTCTACCACCGAAAATGATACAGTTCTTTCGATATCACCTCTACTAGAAAATTCCGTCTTCATAAATATGACATCTCGAGATACAAGTTTATGCCATGCTTCCCTCTTCATTTTCTCTTATGAAGATATGACCCTTTGATTGCTTTGAATAGCCAATGAAAATATATTTCTTTTTCCTTGGGCCTAGCTTCCCATATCTATGACTAGAATCATGTAAATATAATGTAGACTACTAAGGTCGCAACATATTTAAGTCAGGTTTTATACATGTTCATATTTATATGGTGTGGAAGCAACAGACTTAAAAAAGACACACAATTAAACACAAAGGTTGCAAACGTCAATGCATCTCCCCAAAAAGAAATTGGCGAATTGACCTACGGCATCATAAACCTAACTGTTATTTTTACGCTCGACTACTCCATTTTGTTGAGGAGTATATGAAATTGTTAATTTTCTTATAATTCCTTTTTCATCACATGGATTCTTTAATTGATATGATAGATACTCACGTTCACGATTAGTTTTTAAAACTTTTATTTTTAGGTTTAATTAATTCGCAACTAGATTCAAAAATTGTCTAAAGCATTCCAATGCAATGAAAGGTCGGATAAACATACCTATAACGAGTATAATATCTATGAATATGATAAAAAAAATAAGGCTCCATGCCTAGCCCTCACATTGATAGGACCACATATAACAAAATGGATGAGTTGCAATGGGAACTGAGCTTTGCTTTTCTTTCCAAATGGTTTTCTAGTTATTTTTCCTGCTAGACAATGTTCACAAATAGGCATTTCAATTTTAGTTAAGGACCCCAATAGTCCTTGTTTAGCCAATATATTCATTCTTTGAAGACCTATATGGACAATTCTAGCATGCCAAGTATTTATAGCTAAAGTAGGGGTTGATGTCAAAGCAAAACAATCATGATTATTAAATACATAATTAAAATCACAAATTGTGTCCAAGACAGTAAAATCATCAAATATGTATCCAAATTATAATATTCAGTTCCATGAATAATGTCAACAAAATTATTGTAAAAATTCACACTGAAATTTAATTTAAGAATAGAAACAACTAAAACTAAGTTCCGTTGAATGTCTGGAACATATAAAACATCATGTAGGAGAAGGAATCATCCACCATGCAATTCTAGTTTGTATGTTCCAATTTCTTTCACTTTAATTGATGTGTCATAGCTTATATAAAGCCATTTGCTCCTGAAAGGCAGTCGACCATATTCAACAAATGATTCTCTGTCTTTAGCTATATGGTCTATGGCATCTGAGTCTACTGTCCACAAAGTATTAGCATATGATATTAATGCGAGACATAAGCAAAATAAGGATTTTCAGTACATGGTGTTACCTTGTTTTGCTTCGTCAATCCAGTGCAAAATGACCTATCTTGTGGTAGGAATAACATTTTATTTTGGTCATATCAAACTTCTTAGTATCACATTTTCCTCTCTTCTTAAATTGAGGTTTATCTTTCTGATTTGACTTATCAGATCCCTTCTCTTTCATGCAGATCCCTTCTCTTTCATGCCTTCTTGTTTGTGTTCTTTTGCTTAGGATTAGAAATTTCATCTGATTGAGCTAGAAAATCTTGCTCATTTTTTTTTTTAGAAAAGTCACGACGCTCATCTTCAAGAACAAGATGGTGTTCAATCTCGTCAAAAGACTTGACACTTTCATTATAGGTCATATGAATCTTTATATATTCATACTAGCAGGAAGAGATCTTATAACAACTTACAGTTGCTGTTCATCAAAAAAATTATGACCGATTGATTTTAGTTCTTGTATCATATTTGACATCTCTCTTAAATGCTGCCTCATCAATGTATTAAGGCCTAATCTATAAGTGTCGAACTTTATGCTTAACCTCCTAAGTTTTGTTGTAGAAGTGCCACCAAACTTGTTTTTCAGTGCGATCCACATGGTTTGAGCCGTTGAATGAGAGTCGAATTCACTCATGAGATCATCAGTCATACTTCTCAACAACGTTATGCGAGCAATACTATTTTTTTTTCTTCGAGGCTTGAAAAGCCTCAAGTTTTTTCTCATGTTGTTGGGTATCTTCACCCGTCGGCTCAACCATTACATGGTTTAGGATCTCCAAAACCTCTTGCTCTTCGAGGGTGTATTGAATTTTACGGTGTCAAATGTCATGATTATCACCGATTAATTTTTTACCCTTATTCAGTTCAGCAATAATAGTCATTGAAGCTATTTTATAGATTTTTCTATGCACATAGAAGACATAGCACAAATAAGCACAAACACGATATTTTTATTTGCTACAAAATGCATGTAAATCAGTATTGATTCACTACAGATTCATGCCCGAAAATCTACATTTGTCTTACTTTCATCATATATAACCTTAAGCATATCAATATTTTTCTAAATCAATGTGCTAATAAATAATGATAATTCTAAAGAAGAAAAAATATTTCACCAATTAGAATTCCCACTCGGAGAAAAAATGTATATTACATGCTTTATATTTTACAATAGTGACATAAACTATAATCATGAACAACACACTTTATAAAAAATATTATCATTATTTTTTTCATAAAAAAAATTCAAATTCGCAATTCCTTTTTTTTTTTCAATCCATAACATGCACCAACCATGCTCATAACATAGTGAAAGAAAGCTCATGAAAAAAATTCAAAATGATATAAAGAATAACAAAAAAATATTTTTGTACTCCTTCGGAAGTTTATATGATTCCCCTATGAAATTTAAAAATTTCATATTTCTATCTTTTTTTAGCAGCCCATTTTAGACATTCTCTCATGTTATATAAAAAATTTACATATTATATACCGCTGGAAAGGTTTAAAAAAAGATCTTTCTAGCGATATATGACTTGAATATATTAGAAGCTAGAAGAGGGATAAAAACACGTTTAAAATCTGGCGTTCATGTTGGAATTTCTAGATTTTTATTTCATGCAGGCAACTTTCAACACTCATATCTCCTTCATCTAATATCGACAATTTATAAATAACATATTGTTGAAAAGCTATTTAAAAAATATTTCTAGTGACATATGGCTTAGTCACTATGATAGACCATAGTAGGAGATACATTATCCGAAAGTTAGTACATTTATCAAAAAAATTGAAAGACTTTCAAAATGTTATAAAATTAAAAGATTCATCTTTCAATTTTTTCTTTAGTCATGCAATGGTGAGATATAAACACATATATCACTTTCTCTGATCCTAATGAAGGATTTACATGCGGAGATTTATGCGAAATAATACATACCTTCTTCTCTAGAATCGATATGTGGTATCACCACCAATTGTCTTGCGGTTTCTTACAAGATCACTTTGCAGAGTCTTGTATGTTTTTCATAACAACTACACTCTTTTGTCTAAGACAAACTCTGAATGTGATTTTTGTTTGTTGTGTTGTCTTGTATATTTGGATGACATTAAGTCCTCTTTTTATAGTAGAAGAAAGTGACACATAACTTCTACTTTTATGAAGAGCTCCATAACTCTTCTTTCATTAACTATGGAGTTACTTGTTTCATTCACTATGGAGTTACTTGTTTCATTCATGAACCACATAACTCTACCTCTTTTACTATAGTAAGTTATCTAGTGCCTTGTAACATTTTTTCATCAATAAAAACATTCTTCATGAAAGAAGCAAGTTATGCTCAACCCATCAATGGGTGTTTCACTTCCAACAAAAAGTAATAATAATAAATTAATGTGATAATTCAAACACAAGGAGCAATAAAGGGAGATATCAGACCAAATACAAAAGTAAATTTATTAATTTAAAACTAAAAGCCAAAATCAAATCAAATACAAAAATATATTTTTTTTCTTTCATTTAGTTCTAAGTTCTGATTGTCGTCCGTGAAACATCCGTAATTATAGCATATGTTCTTGAGTCTGCTAAAACAAGGGGATTTATTTTATTATTGTTATTATTTGTTAGTTTTAGTGAGATGTATTAGATCAGATTGATTGTTTGTAATATTGTTTTATGATAATTTTATTTTTGATACTTTTTTATGTTTTTTGTACTATTTTTTTGATATTCTATTTAGTATTTTCTTGAATTATTTATATTTTTTGTTGAAAATTTATCAAAAACAGTCTTTCTATCGGATGATATGTATTGCTTACGCTTTATCCTCCTTAAATTATATTTTATGAAAATATACTCAATTTATTATTATTATCATTATTATTATTTGTTAATTTTTTTTCAAATAAAAATAAACAAAAGAGAACTCCAGTCCAAGAGAACTTAATTAAAGAAAAATTATAAAAGATGATGTTTGAGACTGTAGATAAGATTTTATCTGCGTAATATCATTATATTCTGAGCAGATTACTCTTTTAGTGATCTTAAGAATACTATGTTATTGCTCAGAGGAATGTGGGCTATTTATATGATTAAAAATAAAGTTATATAAAATAAATAAAAAATAGCTTTTGTATGGATAAAATGAGAAAAACAAGGTTGAAATAATTTTAATGTGTAAAAGAAGGTGTAACGATGCACCAACGGTATGAGAGGTTGTAATAAAAGTTTGAAAAGGTAGAGGTAAGTAAAAAAAAATAAATTAAAATAGATAATTTGATAAGAAATAATTTAATTCCAATCGATTGAGGATATTGTTTCAAATAAAATATGAAGGTAAAAATTAGGATTAAAAAATAGTAAGTTAGCCGAGTTTTATCTTACTTCTGATAGAATGACTTAGGTAACGCATAATTTTCCTATTTCCTTTTTTTTCCTTTTTTTCCTCTATAATATGTATTATTATTTTTGTTATATTTATTTTTATATATTATTATTTTATTATTATTATTTTAATAACTTTTTAAAAAAATTCTTAATTTGAGATTTTTTCAAATTTATATTTTTATTTTATAAAAAATAGTAATAAAATTTATGTATATTCTTTTGATATTTAAATTTATATATATCTTATCTAATATTTTCTTCGTTTGTGATGTTGTTTTTTTGAAGCCCGTGGACGAGATAAATATAGCATATGGAACAATGACAAACTAAAATTAACAAACCCAAGGCAAGGGGAAAATATGGTGTGGGGTC
>JBDJHY010000094.1:11704780-11715453 GCA_039654485.1 Withania somnifera
CTTTTATGATTTAAATTTCTCTTATTGAATAATTATTATAAATAGACTCGGTTCTTGAATTTCATATTGATTGATTTCTTCACTCTCATGTAATCTAAATTGTATTTTTTGTCTTTACTTAATATTAATTTACACTACTGTAAAATAATGAGATGAATCTCTATTCTTGATTTCATCAACTTTTAAACAATAAAAATATCTCAAGAGTTTTTTTTAATATCATATTGATTTGAAAATGGATATGCGTAAAAAAATAAATAAATAAAAGATAGAGGGATACGAAACAAATGATAGATAGATAGATATCGAGACATAAAGAAAGGAAATCGATAAAACTAAAGGGTATATTAAACTCTAAAACCCTGTCAATTAATCACAAGCTAAGCACCGCGACCTTACAAAAACCTCAAGGAAATCGAAACGTCCTTGAAACTCTCGTTTCTCACAAGGTTTAACATACAAGCTTACCAAAAGCTGTTCATTCTCTATCAAAGGGACAAACTCATAAGAGTCTTTTTATCAATCAACATAATATAACTAATGAAATAAAACAAAGACCTATTTATACTAAATGGGGAAAGGAAAAGGCTATTTAATTACACAAATGTCCTTAATGAAGTAAGAGTCTTTTTTGGCGTCTTGAATTAGCCTCCTTTGTTGGTGAAGTCCCCTTTTTATTATATTCCTTTGATGCATTTTTCTATTCTATCCTCCAAAGCCTGTGGGCTTCTACATATGGAGCTTTACTTGGCTTCAAGGATCCTATCTTCACAAGCAAGTAGTGGATAACTTTAGAACTTGTGCTATGAATTCCTTGAAGCACTTTAATCACTTTGAATATGCTCCATTGATATTCATTGGCTCGTGCCCTCTGAACTTGATCTTTAAGTCTTGATCTAAAATGAGTAAGACCGGACTACTTTATATCATCCTCTTCTTCTTCAAAGGGATTCTTCCTCAAATACAAACCTTGCAAAACCATAGGGGACACAAAGAACAACCTACCCATACTATGAGGGTTAGTATTAGAAAAAATAATCCTATCACAATGTTAAGGTTGCACACTCTTAACATATAATCAAGTATCTATAAGAAGCACAAAGGGTATATAACCCACAAAATAAGTACTTGGTTACCAAAAGAACCAACACTGGGGCCAAATGAATAGAAATAACATAGAAGGAAATCAAAGAAACATCCACTTGCCTAGTTGTCACTACTATCTATATATAACATACCCTTATGAGATTGAATGTCATTATATGCAAATAGATAGTATATAAAGGTATTTTGTAAAATAAATTCTCCCCGGTGTACTCGAATGTATGACGATTATCCACTTTAGTAGTGTCACAAAAATCATCAAGAAGAGGGCCACATAAAGAGCAAGACACAAATAAACGGCAAACACCCTTTTCTCCCTCAATATGTTCCTTACCCCTAGATGTACTTCCATATTTATAGAAGAGGTTTCCAACTTTGGGAGGAACATTCTCACACCATAGTGGAATATCATAAATAGTTTAACCCTTAATAGCAACACTGTCATCTAAGCTCACACCACTAGGCATTTCACCAAGAGTGGTTTCATCCAATTCAAACAATATGTTGTACTTAAAGAAAGAATGATCAATTAAAGAAGAAGACTTTGCACATGTAACTTCACTCTCGAAATTCTAACATCATTGTTTGGCATATAACTAAGCATATGATTTCTATGAGAAATACTAGAAATAGAATCCTTAACACATGACTTGCCCAAAGAGTCAGTCCTAATTACATGATCAACTCTATCAACAACATTACTAGTTGGAGGCTTATTAAGCACACCATACACATCCTCTACTAGTAGATTACATTCCAAATCAAGTTAATCAACACTATTTTCACAATATAATGCACTATCTTGGAGAGTAGATGTATCAACATTCGGTGGCATGAATTAGTCTCACTAGGAGAATCAATCTGGTCATCAATAGGATCAACTAGTGTTGGTATATCCTCAACAAAGTTAGTACCACCATGTGGCAAGGAATCATATTATAATGCACTATCAATCAAAAAACATATGTCAAAATTAGACGGACTTGAATTGTTCTTGCTAGAAGAATCAATTCGGTCATCTAAAAGATCAACTAATATTTCCACGACCTCAGCTTATACATTGTCAAAACAAGGCAAAGAACCATTAGACACACATATTTCACACTCACACTTACACTATGATTATGTTCATTCATAAGAGTAGAAGTATTAAAAGTAGCTATTTTACCTTTAGGCTCATGGGAAGAATCTTCTTTACCTTGATATGTAGCCTCAATTTCCTTGTTTATCTTTTTCCATTGTTAGTTCATGGAAGCTATCATTTCCATTATCTTCTCTAGCATAAGTGTCTTTCTGGGAACTTAGGTTCCTCCACTTGTCAAGTTGGTACCTACGCAAGAGTCCTTACTAAGAGAAGGACAAGAAGAAGAAGGCTTAGATTGGGTTTGTCGCAATTCCCTCACATTACTCTACACAACCTCTCCTTTTTCCTTTCTTAGATTGACACTTTGCATTCCCTTACTCCTCTTGATCTTTTCTCTCCTATTTTGCATTGTGGGAGGAGCAAAAATTTCATTCCCACGTTGCTCCATAAAATACTTGGACCAAGTCTTTTTTTTTGGGATCCCAAGACTAGCAAACCAATTTTCTCCAAAGCACAAGTGGCAAGAGTCCATGGGAGATACATCACACCACAACTCATCATAAAATCCATGTAAACCAAAGGAAAACTTTATACATTTAGTGTTCTACTACTCTTAGAGTTCGACTACTTATATAGTCACCCTAGAGCCATCATGAGGCCAGTATTAGGTCACATGCGTCATATTACACCGAACGATTTTATTAAAGCGGGGGAATTTCTTCGATCTTAAAAAAGATGACTTTGTAAGTTTCAGTATGGGTAATGATATTGTATTGGTCGGGAGTGAAATACCCAGCCTACTGATACTATTTAGTCCAATTATGTAAGCTATATGCCAAGAGAAAGACCTGCGGAGCCTACCTATCATCCGACGACTAGCCTGCTGCGAATCCCAAATATCAGCCAGACTGATAGCAAACGACCTCGAACAACTTCGAAACTGGTGAATACGAATCCAAAAATCATCACGAGTCTAACGGTATTAATTATACTAAATGTCAGACCGGGTTGAAACATACCTAAACGGGTCCGGGGGACCCACTAGCAGAATCCAAAAACGAACTTCACGATGGAGTTCTTGTCATCCCCAGGAACTCGTTCTCCAAAAATGAGTACAAAACGAGTGAGCGAAGGGCTTCAAATTGCCCAGGGAAGAATTAATCAATATGAGCAAAATATTACAAAATCTACAAAGCTCAAACAAGGAATTTACGCATCGAAATTTAATTTGGTCTAGGTGTGGAATCAAGATCAACGTCCCAGAAAATACCCAAAAACCTAACTGAAATTTAGAGAAACTGACAAAGCTTAGTTGGGACACCCGTAGTGGAAACCACTATGGCAAGGGAGCTAAGAGAGGGGAAGGAAAAAAACACTTATAAAGAGTTGGAAAGGAAAGAATAAACCTACAAGAACTCCCCTATAATCACTTGATAGAATCTTAGCATAAAACCCCAACTAGAAGGGAGAAAATTGAAAGAGATTTGAAGGAAATGTTCTGAATTTTCGAGGACTATTGTTTTTATAATTGGACGCGATGAGGCGCGATCGCGCCTTCGCACTGCAATCGCTCTAAAAAGAGGAAATGCGGACATAATGCCATCACGATCTAGAAGAGAGATTGCGCTAAAATGAGGGAAAAGGAAGTTTACCGCGATCGCATCACAAAAGCACGATCGCGCTGAGTACCTGGAACTGCAGAAAATTCTATAACAACAAAATTCACAAATGAGGGCATAAAGTCGAAATAGGTTCCAACAACAACAAACCATATATGTAGTCAACATGAAAATGAAATTTCAGATCTAATGGAATCGTCGAAACGACCAACCGAGGTTCTTTGAGAAAAAATACCCTCGAAACCAACAAGCATCAAAATCAAATTAAGCCACCAAAGCACCAAAAACGACACTGGACACTCTAGGAAACGCACCAACACCCCTACTAGCCCAAGATCACCATTCCGGAGTTGATGAAAGCGTCAGAATTTCATTCCGACACTCTGATCACCACACACTATATCCGGGCCAATTTTCAACTCTAATGAACCGAATTTCCACAAAACACTCAAACTCAAAATAAAATCACAAACTAAGGGTCCCTCTAGACCAAATTCGGAATTTTTGGGCTAATGAAACTGTCGGAATTCGATTCCGAGCGCGTCTTGAAGGAATTGTGACTAAAGTCAACGAATACCTAAGTTCAGGCTCTAAAACAGGCAAAGTGAGATAAATCTCAATCGAACCGCCAGAGAGTCAGACTACCGGTCCCAGCAGGTTACAAATGACTTGGGAAGCTACTGAAAAGCTCTAGCATACAAAATAACGCGTAGGTATTTAAATAAACTTAATTATGTGACTGCATGCAGGAATTTGGACTTTATTTAATCATTAAAACTACCATTCGTCAAGGGCTCAAACAATACATTACACGCACAACTTAAGTGAATGCTTCATCCCAGCATGGCAGACAGATAAACACATAACAAGTGTGGATTTAACCCAAAAAAGAAAAAACAAGCGTGAAACTTTTTAATAAAGAGAAAATATGAATAACACAAAGGGGAAAAATGAAAATAGAAAAAAATATTCACGAGCTAAGTCTGCTACACATTATTTTTGACATAAGAGGTTATGTCAAAAATACTATTATACTTTCAACTTTCACCTTTGTTCTCATTAGACTCAAATGTTGCAACGCCACCCGGGTAAATTTTCTTGCTCTTACTATGTTTACCATCCTCGATCGATTTTTTCACCGTGCCAGCCTCATTATTATTTAGAGCATTTTCCTCCATTTTCTTGGACTTCTCTTTTAGGCGTTTCTGTTGCACGTGAAGATGACCATAGTTTACTCCCATGGAAGCCATAATTGGAATTTTATCCTTAGAGAAATATTGCTAAGTATTGAAATGTGTGTTTGCTTAATTGCTTGATGTTTGAGAAAATCATAAACAAAGGGAATTTATAGAAGGAATTTCAAGCCATTGTAAGAAAGCAATGCAATTTCTTTTTTAAAATTTGGGTGGCTAATGGTGACCATTAGGCCAAAATATTAATTGAACCTGACGGTTTAAGTTACAACACGAAAAAGGAAGTGGAGGGTTACAACATATAAAGGGTTACCTTTAATAGTTGAGGTGGCTTAACCACTATTATTAACAAAAGAATGAATTATGATAGTGAAGAGAATGCTAATGGTGCAAATGGCTTTGACATTAATGGAGTTAGGAGTCAGCCTTCTCTAGCAACTAATTTAACAATTTGGATAATGCTCAACACTTCTCTATGAGTTAAAGAAAAAAAACTTCAAATGAAATTTTAATAAATTTAAAAGAAATTGAATTATGATGTAATCTATATGAAATTTCTCAGGGCGAAAGAATTCACTTGGGTATTAGAATTGAAAAAAATAAATGCTTAAAGCATAGTGTTACTTGAAGAGGTCATGCGATTACACTAAATTTGTTATTGAATTCACAATTTTAACTTTCATATGTGAATTTGAATTTATCGAAATACGCAAGAAATTAAGTTGAACTTGATAATATCAAAGCAAGTTAATTCTAAATTAGGGTCTTAGGTTTAGGGTCCAGTCTCATGTCGGGGTAGAGTCTCAGTCAAGTTTAGTTCCCGATTAAAAAAGGGTTGAGTCTTGGTCGTGTCTCAAGTATTGAGTCAAGTTTCGTCTTGCATCTCGAGTTCGTGTCTCCGGGCCTGGTCTTGGGTCTTGTGTCCCTTATTTAGGCGGAGAGTCAAAGCTTGAGATAGGGTTTTGCATTTCGTGTCCATAGTAAGTGTCAAGTCCTAGATCGAGACTGAGGGTCTAGGCCTAGGTCTCGAGTCTCAAGTCCTGAGTTAAGACAGGGTCTTGAGTCCTATGTAGGGTTGGGTCACACGTCCCAAGTGCAGGGTTGAGGTTTCGGGCTTAAGTCTAGAGTCATGGTCTGGTTCGATATTAATTAGCCCTTGGCTTTAAGTCTAGGTAGGGGATGGGATTGGGGGTCACATACCCTAAGGCTCGAAGGGGGAAGGTACCTAGCCTATTTTTAGTCCATCTTAATTTTATTAATTGCACAAATAACCTAAAAAGTTATGCCATTAATTCTTGTTCCTCTTCATTAATCTGCAGTCTGTACCAACATTTTTCGTTTAAAAAATTAATTTGTTGATTATAGATACTTTATTCCAGGATCAATAGCAAGTAATATATATATATATATATATATATGTTGTCTGGAATGCATGAAAGATTAATTAATAAGTAACTCAAAACTTCTTTTTTTTCCCCAAGCTTATGTGTAGACTACTGCAATGAAGTTTTTCAATTCATGTACTATGTACCAACTCATCAACTGTACTAATGTGACTTTAATCCTCAAGGCTATGTCCGTTTGGATTGACCTTTGATTTTTGACTTATAAGTTATAAGCTAGAAATCTCTATTTATGACTTGGCTTATTTTTTTTTTTTTTGCATTTTAAGCCAAAAGTCATAATTTAGGATATCTAAATTATGACTTTTGACTTATGCTTAGTATTTTAGTCAAAAACCAAGAGTTATAAGCATATTTAAAATTTACTTAAATAGTTCAAAATACTTAAAAATTATTTTTGGCTTAAAAATACTTAAATGGTACAGAGTTTAAGAAGTGATGTACTTAGGGACCTTTGAATCAAATGCCATATTTATATTGTTCCCCATCAAGAATGGTTTCAAAATTGCAGTAACTTCTTTCAGATAGGTTACAGCAGTTTCAACACATAGTATGTCAAGTAACAGAGAGGTTAGAGATAATATGGTCCTGAATTTACGGACCACAATTGACCAAATTCTATCAGTCTCCCACTTGGTTCGTATACTTATATCCCACGAAAGAAACATTATACATGAATCATGGCGATATTTTCTTTAACCCGAGTAGTACCTTTCATGTATCACAATGTATTATGCCTCTAAACTTTAGCTCATAGTTACTTAAAAAAATAAATTCAACTCTAGGTCTACACTTTAGCGATATTTCTTAAAATAAAATTAAATATGCACACAGATAAAATACAAGAAATATCATATAAGATAGAGTTTCAATAATATTTTTTATTGCAATAAAAAGTTAAATAGTAGAAAAAAGTCTCATACTACATGATCCTTAATTTTCTGAGGTGGCATGCCTGTAGTTAAAGGAACAAGTAACATCGGTTCAGTGATAACGTGTTCAACGACCACTTTCTTATCTTTAACACGCTCTCTTATGACTAGATATGTAATGTCAATATATTTGTTTTGATTTCCACTTTTGTTATTCTTAGCCATAAAGATTATAACTGAATTGTCACATTACAATCTTAATGGCTTAGATATTGAGTCGACAACTCTCAGTCCATAAATGAAAGTCTTCAATCATGCACCATGTGAGGCAACCTCAAAACAAGATACGAACTTAGCCTCCATAGCGAAAGTAGTAATCAAAGTTTGTTTGGCACTTCTCCAAGATATAGCTCCACCATCTAGCATAAAAATGTATCAAGAAGTTGATTTTCATGAATCAACACAACCAAAAAAGCCTGAATCAAAGTAACCAATGACTTCCAAGTCATCTGATCATTGGTACATAAACATGTAATCTTTTATCCCTTGAAGATATCTTAAGACTTTCGTTGCAGGTCTGTAGTGGTCAAGACCTGGATTACTCTAATATATCCGTAACATTCCAACAACAATACTATGTCAGGTCTTGTACAAACCTGAGCATACATTAAGCTTCCAACAACAGAAACATATGGAATGTTTTTCATTTGTTCCCTGTCAAGATTATTCTTTGGACACTAATCTAAATTGAACTTGTCACCCTTCACAATAGGAGTTACACTTGTTTAATGACCCTCACTGTCATTTTTGCATTTTCATATTTTCTTACATCTTAGAGATTTTCTGTAGTAGCCTCAATTCATTTATGACTTATTGGGATCGGTATTTAGTTCCTGACTTGTTCGTTTGATTGTTATGTCCGTTTTCCTATTGTAGAGCCTTAGTTATTGAAATCATTGACTTTAGTCAACATTTTGTGAAAATAAACTCTGAATAAAATTCTGACAGATTCATTAGCCCTAGAACGTGAATTTTGTTCTAGACGTTCTCTTGGTTAGTATCTGAAGGCCTTGGTTACAATTTTATCTGGTTTTGTGTATTGTAGGCATGTTGGGGGTTCAAGAGTTTGAGTATGGCATACTTTTTATAATCGGAGACTCAGATAAAAAATCTAACTATGTCATCAACTTCGAAATATTAATTTTTAGTTAGGTGAGCTATTCGTTTGGATTCAGGTCAGCCAGACTCATTTCGATTACTTGGTTGGAATTACGAAAATTTAGGCCGATGATTGAGTCAATATTTTATCAAAATAATCTCGGATTAAAATTTTATCTACATCATTGAGTCTGAAATATAATTTTCATGCAGAGAGCATATTTGGTTTCTGTTCATTGGATTACGAACACATTTCGAGCACCCTTGTAGTCAAAATGCAGGAAACATATTTGGTTTCTGTTCGTCGAATTATGAACACCTTCCAAGCACCCTTGTCGCCAAAATCATTTGGCTGGTTTTTTTGTTGGTGCCCAATTTTGGTGCACCTCAAATTTGTCTTACGTGATCACATAAGTCATGCATGCGATCGTAAAGGTCTGGCTTATCCCTTTATGCAATTACGTTTGTACGTCATGCAATCGCGACCCCTCATGACAGTATGCTTCACGATCATGGCGTGCGCCCACACAATAGCAAAGAGTCCTTACCCGCATCCCTGCAATCCCAACACGCACTCATGAGATCGCAATGAACACTCCCTTCTAGGTATAAAAACTTAAAAACCCGAATTTTTCTTTCATTTTTCATCACATTTTCACCTCTAAACTCAAATTCCTCCATTTTTAATACTTGGGGTTTTGCATGTGACCTTGGGTAATGTTGAAAATAATTTTTTTTTAACTTTTCTTCGATTATTGGTAAACTCCCGCTCTAATTTTACCAAATTTCATCCCCAAATTCTCAAATTTCATCAAGTTATTTCTTTACTTTAATCGGTCAATTTTAGCTCATTTCTTGCTTGTTTAACTTAAAATTCTGGGTAAGAGTTTCCTAAGCTATGGAAAATATTTTAATACCTTTTATTTGGAGTTTTGGATTCGCAGGACCATAGGCCTGTTTGACTCAAATTTTGATCCTGGCTATAATTATAGATTTATGGGTATCATTTGACTCCTATTAATACTAGATCATTATTTTTCTAGTTTCGTGATCGTTGGAGCATTTTTGGAGCTATTGGAGTTGTTCGAGCTATTTTGCATTGTATTTGCGAGCTTGATCTTCGAACGTTAGGTAGGCTATGGCTTACCGATTTGAGATTGAAAACGGGGTCCAATTTCGACAATCCATATATAAAAGTTTCTTGTAATTAATACTCCGGAATCAACGAAATCAACAAAAATGAGACTCGAAATCATATGAACTGCTAAGTCGGGAAGAAGAAGTTTTAATTATAAAGGAATTAAACTATAACAACTACTAGAAATCCAACCTATCGGTCCTATCAAGTCACAAATAAATTTGGGCGGTTACAAAAACACTCTAAACACATAAAAATTGCAAAACTTACGAAAATAGCCCCGAGGGACATCACATCAAAATATAATCTAAAAAATATAAATTTAGAAAAAAGATAAAAATTATCTATAAAAAAATACAAACAAATCCCAAAAATCTTAAGCAAGATCAATTTTCATTTTTTATGTTTCAATCTCCAAAATAATATATTTTTAGTTTCATTTATATTTCTTACATTTTTTTTGACTTCATCATGTGCTTTTATAGACCTCGTTATCTAGTCATATAAATTTACTAAAAAGTTACCACCTAATGCCAAAGAAATTTAGTATTAGTATCCCCGTGATACAGAATTTATAGTTTAAAATTGAATAATTTAAAAAGTTAAGACAGAAAAAAATCATGTTGATAAACTTTTTTTTTCTTTTTTCATACAATACAATTATATTTTGTTTTATTTTTTGTGTATGTATACAATTATCTCTTTTCAGACTCTCAAACGAAAGAGTGAATATAATTAGAGTTATAATTATGCTTGATTGCCTTTATTGATCTTCTATTTTGAACAGAAAGACTAATAATATTTTCTACCAATGACCTTATGTATATATTTTATTTTCCAAAACTATTTAATATCATAAACAATATATTTGTCAAGTTTAACAATTTTTTTATGAAGTTAAAAAATATATAGAACATTTACATTACTCGAGAAATTAAAATAAAAATCATGTAGTTACCAAATAATTCTTGTATAATACAAACAATACTTGTATAATACATATTTTTATAGTAAGATTATTAAATAAGCCTTTCAAATTCGCGAACTTATTTTTTCTCAAGAAAGAAAAATATTGTAAGAAAATATTATTTTTACCAAATTA
>JBDJHY010000094.1:11800783-11841751 GCA_039654485.1 Withania somnifera
TTCATCAATTCCACACCACTTTAACATAATTTACATAGAAATTTCATGGTTTAAACTGTAAAATAGTTAGTTAAGGTATAAACTCAAATTTGATAAGAACTTAAGAATTTTGCTATGAAATGGAATGAGTTTTAAATGAACTTGATATTTAGCATCCATTAGTATTTAGTAACACTATTTTAAGATCAAATTTTAATCTTGACCCCGTGAGCCTATGGTTAGTTTATCAATATATTTGGAATTGGGTGTTGATTAGTGAATATTTTCTTGTAGAGTCTATTCGAAAGGGAGAAACACATGAGTAGCTTGGGTCTTCGAATTATAAGGAAAGTTGAGGTTTATATGGTTTTCTATAAAGTGTTAACAATTGCTTAATAATTGACTTGTACATGGGTGATTTGGTATTAATATTATCTATCATTTTTGGTCTTAAAATAAAAAAGTTGGAATAATGTGAGTACTTGAGGAAGTTGTTGAAACACATATATACTTGAATTGTGGTGTGAATTGTTTGACTTGAATCACATAGTTGGCAAGGATGATTTGAGCAATAATTGATGGCTTAATTATATACTTTTTGATGAAAATGCCCATGATAAATAATAGGAAACTTTTGAAACTAAAAATCCTGATGTCCAGAAGGCTAAATTGAATGGGAAAATTGTTCTTACTAGAGATTGGCAATGTGAGGCCTATGTTATAGATTTGAAATCGCAAATCTTGATGCTTCCCATGGTTGATATGTGATAGTTTCTCACTTGGTGATAGTTGATGATTAGTTGGGTTATGTATTGATGAGATTATTATAACTTATAGATATTGACTATTGGTTGGACGTTGTACCTTGATTAAGATTATGGTAAAGAAATAGTCAAGGATCTGACCGTGTATCTATGTTGTGAGAAAGGCATAAACAAGACTCTGATCAGATGCTTATATTATTGAAATAACACAGTAAAGACTCAGAACGGGAGTCTATATAGTTGAAATTTATAGCTGAGACTCTAACTAGATTCCTGAATTGAATAGTTGACATTGACCCCTTTCGGTGAATTAGGAAGTACTGTCCTTTCTGATTTATTTTGGACTTAAGACCCTTGTTAATGATTTTGGTTGTTGTTGAACTTGAATTTTGTGACACTTTAATTCAATTAAATGAATTGTAGAGTTGGTGCAGTTGATTATACTTGTTGTATCTTTATAAATTATTTATGGGTTATTGGTTATATCTGTTGAAGATTGTAGTATTTGGAGGATTGGTTGGGCGTTAAGGGTTTTTTTTCTTTATATTTAGCCACCCGAGGATGTTGTTGAATACCATTGTTCTAGTACTTACTTCTTATTTTATACACTGTTAAGTAGGTACAAAGCCCTGTACTTAGAGACTTCTCTCTTCCCTTGCCACTCCAAGCAAATTTCAAGGATTTTATAGGTAGTTGATCGTCATTTCATCAGTTGTCGTAGATTCCTTGCTTATTCTTGTTTATCATCTTTACATTCCAATGACCTTGTATGGATATTTGGATTTATTTTACTTATATTCTATAGGGGCCTGTGAACGGCGACACCTGGTCCTTGTATATATAGTTATGACTTTCGCATTTAGATGTTTTATGTAGTTTAATTTAGTTTTTACTTTTATTATTGTTATTGAGCTCATCTATTGGCTTTGGGGAGGTAGTACCATTACACATGGTTTTCAAGGTGTGACAAATTGGTATCAGAGCCCTAGGTATGAGGTCCCACTATTCACAAGTATATTCTTGTGTATCATTACAAAGACGCCCGTTACTTATCCTCAAGAGGCTACAGAACTCTAGGAAACATCTCTTCATTTTTTCACTTCTATCCAGCTTGGCTAATTCGCGTGTGTTGAGTCTTGCATCTTTTATCCGGCTGATATCTAAGACTAAAGCTTTAATCCACAGAGTTGAGTAGCCCCAACACATATCTAAGCCATCTCCCAGGAGCAGAGGCATAAGCAGAATTAGGGACCGAGGTAGAACTAGGGGGAATCCTCAACTAGGGGTGGAGCTAGGATAGTTTTACATCAGCCAGAGATGGATAGGGCTGATGGTACCTCTAAAGTATGTTGCATCCCTTTTATTAGGATACCTTTCTGAGAGTTCTTGGGTCGCACAGTGGTACACCCTAAAGTTCACATACTAGGGTGGCAGAAGTGACCCAGACCAGCATTCTATTATGAGAGTTCATGATCCGGTGGTTCAGCCACTTATGATTCTAGGTCAGGTTGGGTAGCTATCTATTTCCATCGGGTTTATAAGCTCTATAAACCATGAGTCAGAGTTACATGCATAGTTATTGCTGAGATGTCAGATGAGCCGCAACAGTGGTCTTAAAGGTTCAGGAAGATGGCCCCACCTTAGTTATAGGGTGGGTAGGGAGAGAATTTCTTTCTTTGAGTTTCTTACTACTTTCCTTGAGATTTTATAGAGTGTTCGAGTATGATCGGTTTTGTAGCTTCGAGGATAACCCGACAATGGTGGAATTTTTATGTTGACTGTACATCAGCAGGTTCACCTACCATGATCATGGAGATATATGCTTGGGCATTCGTGGATAGATATGTATCCCGCAGTGTGAGGGATGGGTTGCACAGAAAGTTTGATGAGCTGAGACAGAAAGGTATGAGGGTTGATGACTATGTATCTCGCTTCTATGAGTTATCTAGGCATGCTTTGGCTATCTTACTAGAAGAGCAGGAGAAGCTAACTATATTTATGAGGGGGTTGAGAACTTCTCTCCTGATTTTAGTATTTACAGCTTCAAAACTTCCAGGGACCACCTTGCGCAATGTGATTGAGGACCCAAGAGGGTTTGAGTAGCTGCGTAGAGGTTAGCCTAGTGATAGTAGGGGTAGGAGGCCATATCCTTACGGTTAATTTTTTGGTTCTTCATCTGGAGGCATGGGATCTTTTCATCATGTTGGACATTCTCTCTATTGAGTAACATTTTAGGTATCTACGTAGGCATCGAGTTCTAGTCATATAATTCAAAGTGTATCCAATTTAGTACTGATTCATTTTGAGTCTTACCAGAGGTATTCAGACAGAGGTGGGCATTCAAGTTCTTAGGGGTACTTATATTATTCATCTTCTCCCAGAGCATGTTTCACTTTTGGTAAGGTGGTTATATACTGAAAAAGTATCCTCATGGTGCATTCACGGGGGCACAGCAGACTCTACGGACTTCTTAGACATCACCTGCTCCGATTAGAGCTCCAGCACATTTGGGTAGAGGTAGAAGAGGTGGACAGATGAGTAGAGGTATACCGACTGGCAGAGGTGTACGGCAGGATAGAAGAGGTCAGGTGTGTGCACCATTTTAGCCTAGGTAGACGCATGCAGTTTTATGCCTTTTATAAGAGGCCTGAGGATGAGTCTTCTGATGTTGTGATCACAGGTATTGTTCCAGTTTAACATATGCCTACATCTTTTCTGTTTGATCCGTATCTACCCATTTTTATGTATCTATATACTTTGCCTCTGGTTTTGACATGTTATCTAATATATTTTCCATACCTCTCCGTTTTTCTACTCCTTTAGGTAAGTCCTTAATGGTGGATTGGGTGTGTCAATCCTGTCTTATAGTCTTGTCCGGGTATGAGACTTGGTTAGACTTGATATTTCTTGATATGGTAGATTTTGATGTTATTTTAGGTATAGATTGTCTTGGTCTATATCATCCTATTTTAGATTTCCATGCCAACACCATCATTTTATGCATGCGCGATATTTAGAAGGTAGAGTGGAAAGGTACCTACGGGTTGTATCCTCATAGGGTGATATCTTTCCTTCAGGCCAGCAAGTTGGTAAATAAGGGGTATTTATCCTACTTGGTCTTTGTTTGTGATGTTAGTGTTGATCCCCGTTCCTTAGAGTCAGTCATTATGGTTAGTGAGTTTGTTGATGTGTTACCAACTGGCCTTCCTGGTGTCCTTCCTAATAGAGACATTGATTTTGGCATTGACTTAAAGCCGGTAACTAAGTCCATTTCTATTCCCCCTTATCCTATGACCCTTGCTGAGTTGAAGGATCAGTTATAGTACTTTCTTAGAAAGGGTTTCATTCATCCCAATGTGTTACCATAGGGTGCACAAGACATATTTTTTAAGAAGAAAGATGGCACTATGTATGTGTATCAACTACAGACAAAGTGATACTGAAGAACAAGTATTTGTTACCCTGTATTGATGATCTATTTAACTAGTTCAGGGTGCCACTATATTTTCTAAGATTGATTTGAGGTTTGGGTACTATCAGTTGAGGATTAGACCTTCGAATATTCCAAAGACAGCTTTTTGGACAAGATATAGCTATTATGAGTTTTTGGTAATGTCTTTTGGGCTTACTAATGCCCTAGCAGCATTCATAGAGTTGATAAATGGTGTATTTCAACCATATTTGGACTCTTTTTTTATTGTTCTAATTGATGATATCTTGGTGTATTCCAAGATTAAAATTGATCATGTTCAGCACTTGAGGATTGTACTTAAGGGATTGCGAGATGACAAGTTGTAAATTCTCTAAGTGTGAGTTTTGGTTGCATTTTGGGGAATTCTTAGGGTATTAAGGTCGATCCATCCAAAACTACAACAGTGCGTAATTAGGTGAGACCTATTTTGCCGATCGAGATTTATAGCTTTGTTGGGGTAGCTTGATATTATAGGATATTTGTATAGGGTTTCTCTTTTATTGTAGCTCTGTTGGCAAGGATGATTTAGAAGAATATGGTTTTTCAGTGGTTGGATGAGTGTGAGGAGAGATTTCAAAAGCTCAAATCTTTATTGATTTCTGCTCTTATTCTTACTTTGCCCGTGGAGGGTAAAGGATTTACCATATATTGTGATGCTTTTAAGGTTGGTTTAGGTTGAGTATTGATACAAGAGGGTGAGGTAGTGTCCTATGCATCGAGATAGTTCAAGGTACATGAGAAGAACTATCCTACCCATAACTTAGAGTTGGCTATGGTGGTATTTGTTTTAAATTTGTGGAGACATTAACTCTATGGAGTTCATTATGAGGATTTCACCTATCATAGGAGTCTTCAGTATATTTCAAGCAGAAGGAGCTTAATTTGAGGCAGTGTTGTTGGTTAGAGTTGCTGAAGGACTATGATATTACTATCTTGAATCATTCAGGAAAGGCCAACATGATGGAAGATTTCCTTAGTAAGAAGTCCTTGAGTATGGGTAGTCGGCTTCCATTCTGGATGAGGAGAGGACTTTGTTACAAATCTTCATATTCTAAATAAGGTTCTAGATAGATTGCAAATTATGAGGATGGTGGTATTCGTGCTTGTGTGGAGGCCTACTCCTTATTGATGAATCAGATTCACGTGACACAGTTTGATGATGCTACACTAAGGACAATTCGTGACAAGGTGTTTCCAGGTGATGCCAAGGAGTTTTACTTGATTCTAAGGGGATCTTGAGCATTAAGGATTAGATCTGTGTCCCTAAGTCCGATGACTTGGTCAGGTTAATCTTAGAAGAGGCTCGTAGTTCTAGATATTCCATTTACCCAGGGGCAATAAAGATGTATCATGATTTAATCCAGTATTACTGGTGGTGTGGTATGAGGAAGGTCATTGCGGAGTTTGTCACTAGGTGCTTGAACTATCAGAAGGTGAAGTTTAAGCACCAGAGGCCAGGAGGTATCAAGGGTGTCTATCCCCAAATATAAGTGGCATATAGCCATGGATTTCATTATTGGGTTTCCTACTACTTCAGGTGGGTATGACTCTATTGGTGGTGGTTGATAGATTGACTAAGTCTGCATATTTCATTCTAGTAAAGGTGAAGCACAGTGCTTAAGAGTTGGCTCAGATCAATATTATCCAGATAGTTTGGTTGAATGGTGTTCCCATATCTATTATATCCGATCAAGGCATTCAATTCACTTCATAATTTTAGAGTACTATGCTGAGTAAGATGGGTACTTATCTTGACATAAGCACAATCTTCATCCTCGGAATGATTTCTAGACTAAGCACACTATTCAGGTGTTAGAGGATATTTTGTACTCTTGCGGTATAGACTTTGGTGGTCTTTGGAACCAAATTTTACTGCTTGCAGAGTTTGCCTATAACAACAGTTACTAGTCGAGCATTCTGATGGCACCTTTTAAGGCATTATATGATAGGAGGTTTAGATCTCCGATTAGGTGGTTTGAAACTTCATAGGAGAGGTCGTGGAGGATAGATTTGGTACGAGACTCCAAGGATAGAGTTAAATTTATTAAAATCTGACTACTTTCTGCCCGAAGTAGGCAAAAATGCTATGTTGATTAGAGGGTTAGGCCATATGAGTTTATGGAGGGTGATAGAGTATGGTTGAGGTGTCACCCATGAAGGGCGTGATGAGATTTAGAAAGATAATAAATTTGAGTCTGCTCTTTGTTAGTCCTTTAAAGATTCAATTATGAAGGGTAGAGGTGGCTTACAAGTTAACTTTGCCACATGGTTTGCCTGTGGTGCATCAGTTATTTAATGTTTCTGTGCTTAGGAGGTATATGCACGGTGAGTCTTATGTTCTTCAGTGGGAACTTTGAGTTTGGACCCAGATTTTTCCTTTGAGGAAGATCCCATTGCCATACTTGATAAACAAGTCTGAAAGATTCGAACCAAAGAGATACCTTCAGTGAAGGTACAGTGGAGGCATAGACTAATCGAGGAGGCTACTTCGGAGATTAAGTCAAAGATACATAGCCAGTACACTTAGTTGTTTGACCATACAGGTACTTATTCTTCCTTATGTTCGAGGATGAACATGGTTTTTAATGGTGGGTGTTGTAATGACCCTAAAGATCATTTTTTGTTTTTGTGATTTTTGACCGTGGTACTCCTTTCCATAACTTTATTAGACCAAACTAAGTGTAATTCTATGGTCGAATTAGGAGAGGGATGAGTTTGAGTATAAGAAATCAGAGATTTTGAGTTTTGAGGCTTTAAATTAAAAAAAAAGAACTATAGGGGTCATTTGGGTTTGGGACCTCTATCAAAAACATGCTAGTTTCATTAGCTCCAAAATGTCGAGTTTGGTCTAGTTACACCTTCCATTTTATTGTTAGCTCATTCATGGTGATTTTGACGAGCTAAAGTTAAGTTTTAAGTGAAATGGTTGACTTTGGTCAACATTCAAACTTGGGTGCCTAGATTGAAAATCTGATGGTTCCGTTGTATTTAAAAGGTGGAATTCTTTTTAGAATGCGGTCTCTTTTATTTCCCGCAAGCCCCGGTTATATTTTTTCCTTTTGGTGTTTTAATATATAAATTGGATCCTAAGCGAGTATTGGGTATAAGAGACCTTATACGAGTATTTTGATGGTTTCGTTGAGTCTGGAACTTTGAAATCAACATAGATACATTATGATTTATTTGGACGGGGTTAAGAACGAACCTCGAGTATCCATTTAAAGTGTTTGAGCTTGCTGTTATTTGCTGTCAAAAGGTTGTTGTCATAGCCTTTATCGCGAGCGTGCCTCTTGACCGTGACCGTAGTAGGTCCCGAGTTTGCAAAGGGTGGCGATCGCATCAGGTGGCAGCGATCGCCTATAGAAAGGTGAATTTTATTGGGTTTTAATTGTGGTGATACATGTTGGTTCAATATAAGGAAATTAATTAGTGTTATGGCTTTGTAATTCATAATCTTACTCAACTTTGTGAACTAGTTGAAATGCATAAGTGGGGTGAAACTTGTTGGGATAAAATGGTAATGAACATTGACTCATAATGAATCAAGTGATGGAACTATATCATCTTTGTGGAACCTTGTGGAGTTTAGGATAATATGGGTAACTTGATGATGTGTACCTCGTGATGACTTGATTTATTTACTATATTCTAATTTGATGCCACTTTCCCTGCTTATATTGATATGTGATTAAATGTTCTTATTATGCATGGATATCGGATTGTGGTTATGATTTGGGATGTAAGTATGTAAGATCTTTACCGGATATATATTGTTAAGGTATTTCTGATGTTGGTGCTTGAGGTTTCTACCAGGTGGTGAATTATGGCCTGAGATTTCTGCTTGGCGAGGTTTATGGCTTGAGGTTTCTACCAGGTGATAAATGACCTGAGGTTTCTTCCAAGTATTGATATGATATATAAACATGTGGTTTCTGCCAAGTATTGGGATATGATGCACCGAGGTTATTTTCGGTCATGTATCAGGGGAGATAGGGTAGGCATGCATAATCTATATTTGTGCATTACACTACATTTACTTGATTTTCTCCTTCTTTGAATTATCTTCCCTCTCGGTTACCTATACTTACTTGAGATTGGTTGATACTACGTAGATTGTTGATTTGACTTAGATATTGTTGACTATCCTGGGATAATTACTATATCGATAGATTTACTGATAGTTCTTCCCTGTGAAGAGATACTTCAATTCCCATTTAACTTATTTTATATTGTTGGTTGGGTTGATGTATATACATTGTTTGTAGGTTGTAGTATCGAAAGGTGGTTGGATGTTAGGAGTAGTCACTTGGTCTTTATACTTAGACCAGCTGAGGACGTTGTTAAGTACCGTTGAGTTGTACTCACTCCTTCCTTTTCGAGCACTCTTGTGCAGGTGCTATAATGGATCAGTCGTCAATCCTTCCTTTCAGTCTTAGCCACTTTATCAAGGTCTCTGGTGGTATCTGTCATTCATTCGCAGCCTCCGGAGTTTCTTTCTATTATTTTGGAATTTTTATTTTCTTTGGAAGATTTTAAGATTTATCAGACTTTGTATAAATTTCAATAGTGGCTATGTTCACTGACACCTGGTTTTGTGACACGTTATAAATGACTTCCGCACTTGTTTTAGACTATCATATATATATATATATATATATATACTTTAAAATTGTCTTTTATCTCATCTTAAATTGTGAGTTAGGTTGACCTACTGGGTGGAAAGGTAAGTGTCATCACGCTTAGTTTTCGGAGCGTGATATATGGGATGAAAGTAGACATGACTTGTCAAACAAAGAAAGTAAAAGCAATTCAAATTTTAATTCGGAGTCGAAATACAACATGAGTTTGAATATCCAGACGAATATTAAAGTGACAAAATTTCAAAGAAAGACAAACTCTGATTTCTATCTAATAAAAAAAAGAATCTTATCTTCATCTATATTAATATAATCAACCAACATGCAAACAAAAAATTTCAAAAATTGTCTAAATTAGTAACCAATTTGAAAAGCCTAGCTAACCAAAATTTATATAAAATTGAGTCTTTCCATATATGATAGTCTAAACGAATTAACAAACCAACAATCATGAACATATGAACCAAAATCCACAAGAAAACTTCATGAATTTCACATCTAAAATTTACTAGGAGAAAAAAGAAAGAATTAAGGCAGAAATAAATAACAATCAAACATATAAAAAATAGAATCTTACTTGATATGGATTCATAAATAATCCATCATAAAACTTAGGAGAAGAAGGGACAGGGGACAGCATGCGGCGGCGGCTATTGGTGGCAATGATGTGGGGACTAGGCAGTGGCAGCACGAGCAATGACACGGTAGTAAAAGTGGTATCTGGTGGAATTCCGGGCACTAGAGGTTGAGGGAAAAGAGAAGAGGGAGAGGAAAAGTAAGATAAGGGAGAGGAGAGGGGGCAGTGATATGGCGGCGCTGTGAGGGTGGCTGTGCGGCAGTTTTGAAGGAGTGACGGAGAATATGGAGGTGGAGGCTCTTTGGATTTTTTTTCCTTGTTAATTTTCTTTTTTCATCCAAAATGAGATGATGAGACTGGTTTGGGCCGGGTTTGGAAGAGTAGTTGGGCCAAATATTGGCATTTGAATTAATAGAAGGGCAACTTACATAAATCACAGCCCTTTAGACCATAATATAAAAAATTCCACATGTTTTTACAGTTTCAAAAATCTCATAATTCACATATATTTTGCATTTAGGTACTTTGCATAAAGTTATAGATACACTTACACATTCATAGTTTCATTGTCTATTTATAGATATTTTATTAAATAAATTATAATTATTTTATTATTTTATAGATATTTTATTAAATAAATTACAGATACTTTTTCAAAAACCATAAATATTTTATTATTTTATAAATATTTAACAAAAAATATATAAAACCCTATCCGACACATCTCTTTTCAAATTCCTAGCAGAAACCGCAGATTAAAGCATCAAATTTATTGTTGAAGAAGGTTGATTTTTCTCTTCCTAACATATTTATTTTTATTTAGTTATTCCATCAAGAGTGTTTCCAATTATCCTTTCAGAATTAAAATTTGCAAATATTCCCATTTTTGTGGTGTTGATGTTGCAGAGAGCAAGCCAATGAAAGTCAAGATTTTGCGTATCCTTCTGTGATTATATCGTTGATGTTAGCATTTTTTTAAAAGTTAGAGATTTATAAGTTTTGGTAAAGTTATGAAATTTTTTTATATTAAAGGTCTTAAGGTTGGATTTTAAGTAATGTTTCCTTAATAGAAAAGACATGGGTCCAAGTGGGTTGGGATGAACTTAAATTCTTGGCCAAATTTAATTTAAAATGGATAAACTTTCGCTAATGAGAACTAATTAAACTTTTATTAATCAAATGAGCTTCGGAATTAAGCAATTGAAAAAATACTTATGTTACAAGATATTGATAAAAGATTAGTTTTATAATTTATTCGTAATTTTAAATTAATTTTGAGAAAAGTAATATAATTTTTTTTAAAACGAACACAATTTTCTCTCAGAATACTTCATAATTTTCTATAATTAATATAAAGTATATATTTTACTTAAAAGTGACAAAATTAGTTTGAAAGTAATTTTGAAAATACTTTAGCTCTATACAAATAATAAAATTAAATTATTTTAAGTAGCAAAAGAGTTAATTTGTGATAGCAATGATAAAAATTAGGTGTCTGAGCACAACTTAGTTTGATGATCTATTTTGAAATTTTGATAGTTAAAAGGGGTTATTTTGGCACAAACATTTTTTCTTCTTTTCCAATAAATATGAGATTCATTTTGCCTGATATTTCTTTGTTCTGTTTTTCCTTATCTATATGTAATTAAAACCAAGAATATGTATATATATATGATCATGACATGTGTAATTTGTTAGGATAAATTAGTTAAACATTAGTTATTACTTATATTTTCATTTTAAAATAAAAAAACAAAAAAATGATAGTTATTTTACTTCTTACACTTTTTTTTTGTTATTTTCATTTTTTACTACTCTTATAAAAATTAGATTTTTATAATAATTTTATTTTGTTTATAGTTATTAACTTATCTTATATTACATTGACATAGGTAACTTTTAAAAAAAATAAAATTATTAATTTTAAAAATTATTTAAAAAAATAAAAAATCATATCACTAATTTAAAATGATTAACAAATAAATTGCACATGGTTAAAATATTTTAGTCTTTTAATATTTTACTAACATATATTTGTTATTTGATTAAAAAAAATAAAATTGAGAAGTTATCAGCTCCATTCATGATAGTAACTTTCGATTGTTTTTACAATAAATATTTCAATTACATTTATTTTGAAAAAGTAAACAATTATTATTGAGATTAAAAGTAAAAATAAAAAACTAACTTAAACCGCCCCATTCCCTCCCCGCCCCCCAACCCCACGTCCTTGCTAGCACTCACCCACTAAGCATTATTATAATTCAAATGGTATAATAAACAAAAGTGAAAGATTAAAAAAAAGATAAGCATTATCTGTAATATACCTTCTAATATTTTTTAATCGTAATGATTATTTAATTTATTTTTAAGTCAGGTATATATTTGGTTTAAAAATTATGTTTTCTCTTAGAGAAAAAGAAAAATTGAAAGAACAGGGAAGCTTAGGGTTATCTCGGTGCACGTTATCTTAGCATGCGCGCAATATGGGTAGGAGACCCAAAGCTACCAATGTAGGGGTGATCAATGATTAGAACATAGCGGGGAAAAATTATCAATCTATTGAGCAAGGTATGATGAAGGAACAAACTCAATTGCAGAAAGAAGGCAATGGAACAGTAATGATAGGTGAGAACAAAGGAACTCAAACTGAAGGTGTGTAGGAAAAGGCAAGAGAAGGGAACAAACCACGAACTATTGTAATTGGGAACAAATCGAAAGTAGAGATGGGGAGAAGAAGTGAGGAGGAATGGAAGAAGGTGAAGAAATCACCTATGAGCAATATGTCATGGGAGGATAAAGTGGAGCCGCAAACTGAAAGTAAGGATGATGGTAATTCTACTAATAATGTTGTTAATAATAAGAAGAATAGATTTGTCTGAAATAATTTTGACATCACAAAAATATCTAATGTAGAATTTAAATTGAAATTTGTGGCATCTGAGACAAGAGGTGAAGCTAGCATTTGTGAAATAGAATAAGATGATATTAGTACTGAAATAGAGTACTAGAGGAATTCTTTTGTGTGATATGTATTGGGGGAGTATCCTCTATTTTTTTTATTGAATAGATAAATACAAAGACAATAAGGGGAATTATGGAATAAATAAAATAGTTATGATGAATAATGGGATAGTACTAGTTAGATTTGAATCAGCTCATGGACAGGAAGAAGTCATTCAAGGTGGAATTTATCACTTTAACAATAAACATTTCATTGTCAAAGCTTGAAGTTCGAAAATGAAATTTACAAGGGATGAATTACTATCAGTACCTATTTGGGTGAAGCTTCCAGGATTAGACTTCAAATATTAGAGTGAAAAGGGGTTGAGTAAGATTGGTAGTTTAATTGGAAAATCTCTAATGGTTGATAGAAATACAAAGAAAAAAGTGAGCCTGAATTATGCAAGGTTGCTGGTAGAAGTTCAAGTTGATTTAAAGAATTACCAAAGAGTATCCCGATGAGGAACGAAATGGGAAAAATAGTGGAGCAAAGAGTGATATATGACTGAAAACCAACTGTTTGTAAGGTATGTCAAAAGTATGGTCATAGGAGGAGGTGTGTAGGAAACAAAAAAGCAACCAGACTAATCAAAATGAAGGGGGAAACAGAGAAAAAGTTGTGAAAGAGGCTCAAGCAGAGAGGGAAATCATTAGTACTGAGGAGAACAATGTGGTAAATAATAAAGAGAAAGAGCAACAGAACATAGAAAAGAAAGTAAGAAAAACAAAAACAGTAGCATGGAAACAACAAAAGGATGAGAGCATAAGAGTTACAAATACATACAAAACATTGGTAAGTAATAAAGACAGAGCAAATAATTTAAATATGGGAATGGAGAAGCACAACAACACAATTGTTACAGCAGGGAATGGTTAAACTTATAAGCTGGAATATTAGAGGTCTGAATGGCCTCAATAAGTAGAAAGAGGTAAAAAATTTCTGCAATAGAATGAATATGGGGTTACTATGACAACTGTTAACAAGGGTGAATATCAATAAAATGCAAATGATGATGGATACTATGTATGTAGGATGGAAGTTCGCTAGTTATCATGCATTTTATTATAATGGAAAAATTATCATTGTGTGAAGACAAGATTGGTCAAGGTAGTTGTTAAAGATGAAACTGCACATATAATAACATGTTAGTGGAAGATATCAAACATTAGCTGAATTTTCTAATTATTTATGTATATACGTTTAACATAAAAGGGGAGAGGAAAAACTTACGAAAATATATGGCAGGAAGATATAGAAGTTGTCAAATGCCTTGGGTATTTGGAGGTTTTAAAGATGTACTTCATATGAAGGATAGAATAGGTGGAGTACCAGTGGAGTACCAATTACTTATGCAGAAATATGTAATTTTCAACAATGCCTAGATTAGTGTGGGTTAACTGAATTACACAGTAATGGTTGCAAGTATACTTGGTCAGATAATTAGGAGAAAATAATATTTTCCAAGATAGATGGGCTATGGTAAATAAGGGATGGTTGGACAACATATCAAATTGTGTGGCTTTGTTTCAGACAGAAGGAATCAGTAATTATTGTCCTTTGTTACTCAATGTATTACAATAAACCGGGAAAGCATCAGAAATTTCATAATATTGTACAAAGCATATGGCAGAATCCTGTTGAAGGTTATAGTATATATCAAGTAATGAGGAAGTTGAAAATGTTGAAAAAAAAAACTTAACAAACTGCACAAATTGAGTTTAATAGTTTATTCAGGAGGTTGAATAGATACAGAGAATCTTCAGAAGGTACAAAAGCTACTCCAAATGGATCCTAGAGACATTGATCTATAAAAAAAGGAAAAGGAATTGAATCTGAAGTTTAGAAAAAGCATCATGCTTAGCCGGGGCTTGTCTAAGGTAGAGAAACAAAGTAACATGGATTAAACAAGGGGATAAATACACCAAGTACTTCTTATCCTTCATTAAGCAGAAAAAAACGAAGAAATCCATTATCTAGATAGAGAAAGACAAATATGAACTACAAATAAACCTGATAAAGTTGTTGATGTATTTGTGTAATACTTTATATCCATACTGGGTGAAAATGGAGACTATAGAAGAAAGGCAGGTAAAAGAATATTTAACCAGGGGAAAGTTCTTAGTGAAAAACAACAAAGAAAATTGATGGAGCCATCTATTGATAAAGAAATTAAAGAAGCAGTGTTTGGTATTAAAGATACTAAGGGTCGATATCCTAATGGATATACAAGTAGTTTATTTAAAGCATCTTGGAACATTGTTGGTGGAAGTGTGTGTCAAGTTATTAAGGAGTTCTGTAGTACATGGAAACTACTTAAACAAATGAATGCAACCATAGTGTCACTCATTCCAAAAGTGAATAATCCAGTAAATGTGAGTCAATACAGACCTAAATCTTGTCGCAATATATTGTACAAGTGTATATCCAAATTTCTCTGTAGAAGATTGAGGCAAGTATTACCAAACATTGTAAGTGCTAATCAAAATACTTTTATGAAAGATAAAGCCCTCATTCGTAATGTACTTATGTGTGATGACATATTAAGGCATTACAATAGGCAAACCTCACCTGGATACCTCATGAAAATTGACTTAAAGAAAGCATAAGATATGGTACAGTGGGAGTTTATTCAGAAGATGATAAAAGGTTATGGATTTCCAAAAAAAATTAAACAACTGATCATGGCTTGTCAACAACTAGGTTTTCAACCAAGATTAATGGTAAAGGAGGAGGGTATTTTGAAAGGAAAAGAGAACTGACACAGAGAGATTCCATCTCACCTCCTCTATTTGTTTTGGTGATGGAAATAGTAAAACCTTGAATCTAATGAGTTCCTTGCCTGACTTCAGATATCATCCTATGTGCAAAGAGATTGGGCTTACTTACCTCATTTTTGCATATGATTTGATGTATTTTGCAAAGGACAGGAAGCTCCAACTATGAGAATGAAGGAGGAACTAAATTACTTTTCTGGAACAATAGGACTGGTTACAAATAATGACAAGTTAGAGTTATTTGTATTAGGATTTGATGAAGTAATGAAGAGGAAGTTGATTGAGTGTCCTGCCTTTAAAGAAGGATCATTTTCAATGAGATTCTAATTTCTCCAAAGAAATTGAGCAAACTGAATTGTCATAGATTTTGTTTGAAAATTACTGAAAAGATCAAGTCTTCTGCAACTAGGCATCTTTCCTATGCTGAAAAGGTGCAAGTCATAAATTCCATCTTATTCTCATTATACAGTTTTTGGGGTTCAGTTTTCATATTATCACAAAGTGTATTCAAGAAGGTTGATAGAAAATGTAGGGATTTTCTATTGGGAGGGGGGGGGGATATTGAGAACAAAAAGAAGATGTCTTTTGGTGGCCTGGAAAGATGTGTGTAAAAAAAGACAATGGGAGCTTAGTATTAAGTCATTTAAAATCTGAAACATAGATGCAGTGAAAAAATTAATATGGATGATTTGTTGTCAAAAAGAGATACCATAGGTGAAATGGATCAATGAAATTTATATGAAAAATATCGAGAACTTATGGAATCATTAAGCTCCTCAAGGTTGCAGTTGGTACTGAAAAATTCTTAATAAAATGAAGTTGTAAATACATGATTAGATAGCAATTGAAAATATATACTGACTAAGGGAGGAAAATACTCAGTCGGTAGGAGTTATGCCACATTGATTAAGCATGGTCATATGATTGAGAATATTGATTTGATATGGACTAGAATCATGGTGCCAAAATATAGATTCATACTATGGTGGCAAGTGAAAGGAAGTTATTCAGGAAGAATGAAGAGTATGAGATTACATTGTGGGAATAGATTTTGCAGTCTCTGTGATTAGACACTAATGAAGATGACACTCATTTGTTTACTCAATATAGTAGTCCAAACAATTATGGATAGAGCAGATGACTTGGTTGGAAATACAAGTTGCACAAAATGAGGTAAAGGAGACACTGAATTGGATTAAAGGGAGATACTGGAGTAAATGTAAGAAGGGTATTGTGGCAATAGTCTATGGATCTTGAATATACTCAATTTGACAATCCAGAAATTGAAAGACGTACAGAAATGAATGGATCTGACCAAGAAAAAGTGCTAAACTAATACAATTCATCTTAAAGGAGAGGTTTGGCATGTTACATCAATCAAGAAAAGCTAAGAGTGTATTAGTTTGATAGAAAAGTTATATACATAATAGTTTATAGTCATAGTGATTAAAGAATTGGAATGATTTGTTTATACCTTAGTTTTTGTTAATTCTGAAGAGTATTTAAATTTTTTTATCCCCTTTCCTCTTGATTGTATTTTTAACTTAATGATAGTGGATGACTCAACAATCAGCATGATGCCCAAAATTGTTCTCTCTTGATGGAGATAACTCTGTGGATTCAAAAATTATTATAATGGGAAAGACTAAAGAGGTGTAATTACTATTTTTAATTTTCTTTTTCAAAATTTCTTCATTTATCGCCACAACATAAAATAGGGAGTGTGAAATTAGGGAATAACATGGTGATGAAAAATATAATCACAAAATATGGGTTTTACCAATTAATAGTGTAATCCAGCAAAATTGATTTCAAAATAGAGATGTAAGTAATTTGGCTCATCACTAAATATCAAACTCCATTATACAGTAATCTCTGTTTATCGAAATAAAATAGTGGATAGTACATCTTTGCTAGACATATATCTCCTATTTTGCTCACAAAACTTTTATCCAATAATATATTTACTGATTTTAGATCTCAATGAACAATAGGCTCCAGCTTCGAGTTGTACAGGAATGCAAGAGCGCATGTCACTTCAAAAAAGTATCTTGAATCGAGAAAATCAGGGAAATGATTTGTTATTTCGTTCCAAAATATAATCTTCAAGGTCTTTATTCTCCATATACTCTCGTTCCAAAATGTAATCTTCAAGGTTTTCATTCTCCATATACTCATAAACAGGCAATCATTTTCAGGACAAGCTTTGAGCAGTAAAACAATGTGTAGGTGATGTAACTGGCTAAAAAGCTCCACCTACAAATGACTACTATTGTATTAATATATAATTATTTCGAACTGATAAAAAATTAAAATGTATCATATAAATTAGTATTTTTAAGTTCGAAGAATAATGATGAAAGTAGTGTACATATGCGAATCATTTCAAAAATATATACACACTACCTGATGAAATATTATTTAATTTGTTGAAAGAAAGTCAACTAAAAATATTTTATTTTAAGAGTACGTCTACGATTATCTTAGAAATTTAGTTGCATGTCTTATTCAGGTGTGTGCCCCTAAGATTTAAATGATTATAAATTTTTTGAATGAAGTAATAACATTCAAGTTATAGATACTTTGTACATACCATTCAAATTGTTAGTTCGTATTAATAATGATTCGTAAAAAAAATAAAAAAAATATGTTTAATATAAAAAATATATTTTATATAAACAAAAAAATATTTCAAGTGGATAATATTCCATATAAAGCTATTAATAATCGACAATGTCAGCGACTAAATTGTTAACCACTATTTTTATGTTAGTCGATTAATAAACGTATAAAATGAAAGATATAGATATTTGTGTGATTCCGTCTTCTTTGATTATTTTCCATGAGAATAATGTTAAAACCCATTGAAATAAGATACTTGAAATAAAAAAAATATACAAAATTTGACAGCTATATTTTTTGACAACTAAACGATTATTGTTGATTTTACAACATCCAGTACTGCAATTAAACAAAGTAATGAAAAATTTAATAGTTGATCAATCCTTTTCTTTTTCCAACATCAGAAAGATTTCAATAGATGAAATAGCTAATAAACAAAAATGGAGAATAAAGAAAAAATTATTTGAGAATTTATGATATATTTATGCTTTTTAAAAATAAAAATTAAATATATATAATTAAATTATACAATAAAATTAGTTGTCAATAACTTTTTATGATGATCGAAGAAATTTCTACATTATAAATAACTGGGTATTAACTGATAAGGTAGTCATTGATGGTTAAATTTATACACAATTCAATATTTATACTAGTCACGTTAATTTTCTATGATTAACTTATAAATTAAGGAGATAATGTGTAAATAATTGCTACATATTTACCATATGAATATTTCTATTCAAGAATTTTGATTAACTTTCTCTTATCCTAGTGAGTAATTTTATGAATTATTGAACTTGAAATTTTATTGTACATAATATAAAATTTTACTGAAATTTAAAATTACAAAAATAATTTTCCTTTCATATTAACAACAAATAATTTAAATTTTATAACCACTAAAACAATAAAATTTTAAGATAATATTTTTTTTTCAAACACATTTTGGATGTATAGTAGTAATTAACCGAAACCACAAAATTCATGTAAGAAATTCACATGAACTACGTGGAACCGCAAGTCGGCCTGGGGCCCATAAAGCGAGTGGTTGATTCTTGGTCCAAGTAGGAAAAAGAACATTCTAGAACCGACTAGCCAAGTTCCATTCTCTGCCATTGTTGCTGCCGCCGTATAACATTCTTTTATAATTTTTTGTATAATAAAAAATTTTGAGCAATGGCCGGAAAAGGTAAAGTTCCAATGATCGGTATAGATCCAGGAACAACTTATTCTTGTTTGGGTATTTGGTCGCATGATCGTGTTGAGATTCTTGCGAGTGAACAACTTACGTTAGTTTCACTGATACTGAAAGTCTCATTGGTGATGCCGCTAAGAATCAGGAGGCTATGAACCCTATTAATATTATATTTGCTAAGTTTTTTACGTTTCAAATCTATTATTAGATATGGATCAGTACCGGGATATTACTGGACCGCGAGAATTGGCATGGCATTAACTTTTTTTATTTGTTTAATATTTTTAATTTATAATTATTATACGAACAATTTATAAAAAAAAATTAATTAATAATTTTAACTCATAATTTTAATTTATATATTTTTTTAAATACTTTTTATTTTTTTATATTTTTCAATTTAATATGCTTTACAAGATTATTTAAACTTTTTAACTTTTTGGTATTTAAACTTTATAAATTTTTAGCATCTAAGCTTTATAACTTTATAAGTTTATATAAAAAGTATATTTTTTTATTTATATAACTTTGTATTTTTTATTTATATAACAAAGTATTTTTAATATATACCAAAGTATGTTTTTTATTTATATAATTTTGTTTATATAAAAGGTATAATTTCTTGTTTACATAACTTTTGTTTATATAACTTTTATATCTAAAAAATATATTTTTTAAGTTATTCTACTAATTGTAAGTTATTTACTAATTTGCAATTTATTTTTTCTAAGTAATAAATTTTATTTTTTACTAAAATAACTTTATATTTTTGTAAGTTAACAAAAATATTTCTCAATTTGTAAGTTATTTTTTTTGTAAGTTATAAACTTGTATTTAGATATAAAAAGTTATAAACTCTCTTTTTCTTATTTTTTGAAAAAATAAAAAAAGTTATAAAGTTTGACACAAAAAAAAAATAAAAAATAAATATATATATATATATATATATATATTCAATACATAAGTGAAAAGTTAAAAATGTAATTCAAAAAAAGTTAACAATATAAACATAGACAAATGATAATCCTCTGAATTTCATTCAAATATTTAAAATTTAATTATAAGTTACAACTTACAACCATTAGTAGAGAACTTAATCTACGCAGTCACTTTCTAGTAATACTAATAGTTTTATAGTCTAGAAAAACGTCTGTCTAAATCTTGTAAAGACCTAATGTGATCAATGGATGGTTTTGGTAGATTTTACAAACGATCTTAATGTTCCATGTTATCGTCACTGTTATAGTCAATTACTGAATCTATAAATAATTCATATTGCGAAGTTAACTTTGATAGTTCTTTATTGCGTCAATCTACGTTGATCCAATCCCTGAATAACACTGAAATCTCCAAACTATTCTCTGCTAGTGAATAACGATGTTCTCCAATTTGAAATCTTTCAGCACTGAAAGCTGACTCTGAAGCCACCGATGTCGCTTGAATAGCTAGCAAGTCCTTCACCATCCTACTGAATCTTGAAAATTGATTTTTTATAACCCTCCAACTCAAAAGTTGTGGTACGCCTACATTGTATATTATATTGTCGAGTCCCTGATTTAAATAGTCATCAAAATAACATTTATTATAAGAATCGATGTCAAACTACGACTTCATTTTACTATGAAAATCTTGTTTAAGTTTACTATGTTATGAGGAGTCAATATTACTGGTTTGTATTATGCAATATTTTTCATACATTTCTCTAAACACACAATCTAATGTTATTTTGACATGTTTCTAAACTAGGTTCTTCATATGGTTAAATTTCTAAATTATCATAAATTTATTTAACAAGTGCTTTTGCACCACCTTCTTTATATTCAGGGTTAAATAAAATAACAGTTAAATAAATTTGTGCATAGAAAAAAATATTTTTAAAATTTTTCAATCATGACTATAATAGCCTCCTAAATAATGGTTTATAGCTATATTCAGCAAAATGACATGCAATATTTAATACATGTAATAAAATTTCAGTAATAGTAGAATAATATAAACCAGATAAAATATTTGTCGCTTCATAAAAAATATTAAAATACTAAAATTTCATTAACATTATCTCAATCATCATCAGTAATTTTAAATTAAGAATTAGAAGTATGTCCGTTAAAAAGTATAGTAATAGAATTCTTTTATTTATATGCAACTTCAAGCATTTCGTAAAGAGAATTCCACCCAGTTTAACATGTTTTGGAACCTTTCTATAAGAAAGTCATGTTACCTCACAAAGTTTCTTTAAAATGATTAATTCTGCTACTTTATGCATATGAGAAATCCAAAATAGGCATTATCATTTTTTTCACAACTATTTTTATATAAGGCAACACCATCGTTCATAACCAAATTTAAAATATGTACACATCTAACATGAAAAGTGTTTGTGCAAACTGAAAAAATTCTAACTATTAACATGTTTATTGCATTTAAATTAGCAAAGATATTATCTAGTATAATATTAAACACTTTATCACAAAGTCACTAAAAATAAAATTTCTGCAATAGTATTAGCAATATAAGCACATTTTTTCCTACAAATTTTATAATCTGTAATTCTTTTTTATAGATTCCGATTATAATCAACCAGTGTATAGTAATAGTTAAATAATCAAAATCATTAGGACTACGACCCATATCAGTTGTAATAGAAACTCTACAATTCATTAACTCAAAATATTCACGAATCATTTGACAATGTTGTTCGTGAAAATTAAATATATCTCTTTTCACCGTACTTCGTAAAATACCTTTATAACTATGATTAAATATATCACGAATATATGTAATAAAAGAAGGATGTTCACTAAAACTAAAAGGCAAACCAAAACAAACAATTATTTTAACAAAATTATCACGATCCCGATCCCTGCTATAGGATCGTTGTGAAAGAGGGCCAACAGAGTTAGAAAGGTTTAGTCCACTTTGGACCATATTTGACCCTTAATACGATGGTCGAGTACTGCTAGCAGACATAGCAGGACCAGAACTACCTAAATGTGCTTGTCACTCCCCTCTATGCATAGATTTTAAATGTCTAATCATTCCTCCTGTTGAACCTCCATTACCATCGGATTTATAAACCCAATTTTTTTTTTACAAAGATAACAAGTAGTAATAGTTTTTGCAGCATTCAAAATACAAAAATGCCATACAGGTGATTTTTTAGGATGCACTATGAGAGCCTTGCCCCTTTTTTTTCTTTAAGAAGTAAGGAGGACTAACTTGAACCTCGGGTTCAAATTCATCTGGAGCCTGAGTTGGTACCCCGGTAGTCGGACTAGTTGGTGTTTCATCTAAATCTTCATCTAAGTCTACTTCGACTTCCTTATCTAAATCTTCTTTAAAATTATAATACATTCTTTCAAAAGTTTTAGTATTAATTATTGGAGTATCAATATTAGTTTCTATTGGTACATTTTGTAGAGGGGCCTAATTAGTTTTATTTACATGCGTCATATTATCAGTATTATATCTAAATAAAGAAACTTTCGATTGTGAAGATGAACCAGAACCTATCATCTTCTTAAAAAATATTTAGAAGTACTTTCCTTCTTTCCCGAACTTTTTTTAGAATAATTCATAATATAATAAAATTAAAATTAAATTAGCAAATTAATAAATAAAATGACAAATAATAAATGCGAAAAATAAAATTATAAGATTAGAGAGTGGAACGAACCAAACGTCTGCTTAAAAATAGACGTAAAAAACTAAAATTTAATATTTTGATGACGAAAGTGGAAGAAGATTGTTCCTCCAAAATCCACCAAATTTAGCTTCTAATCTTCAATTAAAAATAGTAGCAAAAATCAAATAATTATAAATTGGAGATTTTTGTAATTGATCATTTGAGAATTGAGAGAGTAGAAAATTAGGATGAGATAGTAGAGAGAAATGAGACAATGAAGAAGTGAAAAAATGAGGTATTTATAGAAAAAAAATTAGTTAGGAAGTTAGAGGAGGTGAAAAATGGCTATAAAGTCGTTAATTGTCATTCGGTAACGACTATTTTTTTTTTAAAAAATGAATCGGACAGTGATGAAAAACGGATCCCGTCCTGTCCTGATTTGTACTGAATCGGGACGGATTGAGACGGTACCGGGACAACCTGGTCCGTGCCCACCCTTATTTTGAACTATCAACTATTGTGTTTCTGTTTCCTCAAGTTGTAGTTTTCTACTGTTTGGAGTTTGTTGGTTAGTTTTAATGATTGTGTTTCTGTTGGGATAGTGTCAATGTATATATGTCATAGATCTCGTTTGATGTAGGTGACTGTTCTAGAATTGTGTTGATATTCCCTCCGTTTCAACTCGTCGAAGTTTAAGAAAATGAAGAGCTTGTGGTCTTATTTACGTAAAATGTATGCAAATGCTTTTTGAATTTATGATTCTAAACATGTTGTGTGGAAATTGAGAATTGAAGAATTAGTTGAGAAAAGAAAAAGGCATTGTTATTGAAATGAACGAAAAAGAAAGTAAAACGAACAAAATTAAAATGGAGTGTATGATTTTGAATCAGTGGTAGCAAAGTGCTATTAGCGTAAATATAATGCTGTCTAGTTGTCTTCTGTAATGCAGCTTCATGTCTAAATACTACATCTGCTAATGTTTTTATGGCAATTTTATGTTCATGTTTGTTAGACATAGTCATAGGTTGTTTCACCAAAATATGTAATCATTAATATGGCTTCTTGAACTGCTATTTGTTTAATTCTACAACAATATTATACCCAATATTTTATAATGTACGCAGTCCATACCACTACCTAGGTCAGGTAGAGAGGTTGTTTCCGAATGATCCTCGGTTACAGTACAATATATAGAATATAAAATATAAAAATAAAATCTAAACTATAAAAATAAAAAATAAAAAAACGCATAATATATTGGCAAAACATAATGGGAAGAAAAAACAATAAACAATAATATAACAATCAATACAAGACTATCAACAAATATTAGTAGACTCATACTACAAGAAGCAACAAACCTACCCAAAATTTTGGGAGTCAGGCTTTACACCTAAGGTACTATGACTCCTAAACCCCTACAATAGCAAACCTACCACATAACAAAACTAACCCCAAACCTACTAATCTTTTCCCCTAATACTCTTCATTCATGTCTTTCTATCTAGGATCATGTCCTCGGTAAGCTGTAACTTCTTCAAGTCCTGTAATATCATCTCTCTCCAATATTTTTTCAGTCTACCTCTTCCTCTCTTGAACCCATCCCTCGCCAACCTCTCACATATCAGAATAGGGGCATTCGTATCCCTCTTAAGCACATCTCCGAACCATCTCAATCTTGTCTCTCGCATCTCATCTTCCATTACACTCACCACCACCATACCTCTAATAACCTCATTTTGGATCCTATTACACCTAGTAAACCCACACATACATCGCAACCTCCTCATCTCCGCCACATTTAACTTCTGAATGTGAGATTTTTTTACTAGCTAGCACTCTGCCACACACAACATAGCTTGTCTAACTACCACTCTGTAAAACTTACCTTTCAGTTTAAGGGGCACTTTCTTATCTCACAAGACCCTAGATGGGAACCTCCAATTCATCCACTCCGAACTAGTACAGTGAGAAACATCCTCACCAATCTCTCAATTACCCTGAATCATAGACCCCAAATACTTGAAACTATTTTTCTTACAGATATCCTGAGTATCTAACTTCACTATCATGTCTTCCTCCGTTGAAGCCCAGCGAATGGTTCAAGGGAAGGTCAACCAATGATTGATAGGACATTCCCTTCCTATCTGTGCTCAACCTCACTGAACTTGCACTTTAAATACTCCATCTTGGACCTCCTCAATTTAAACTCTTTAGACTCAAGAGTTTCTTTCTAAACATCCAATGTGGTTAAAGAACCTCCCACAAGTGGTTGAATGTCATCATTTGGATTTATTATTTATATTTGGAAATCAAGTATATTCTTGCATAGTCAGAACTATATAACTCTTTTCTTGAGTAATTGATTTTAAAACTGTATTTGATTATGCATTGCACAAATAATTCATGGTTCACTTTTACTTATATTGATCATATTAATGTTGCTTGTTATTTCTCCCCTCTCACTTACTTGGTATATTCAGTGTACTAACTGCATACTCTTTTGTTGTATAATTTTACATATAGGCCAGGACAGTAATCCTCACACATACGGTTGATCGGATCTACTATCCTTAGTTGTCTAGATATTTGGTGAGTTCTAATAGATTAGGAATATTTCATTTATGGTTTATTTCTATTAGAGTTGATTAGTCTATTTGATACACTTTGTTTCATTCTTTCGAGGTTTATATGGGGAATTGTCCTAATAACCTAGTATTTTAGTACCTAGAGGCTTTCTGACAATCTATATAGTGGTATTTGACTTGGATTTTTCCTTATTATTCAGTGTTTATCTTTTGATATGTGATATTTCCCACTAGCTATAGATACTATTACTATTCTATGCTTCCACTGACGAGTGAATTCTTAGAGCTGTGCATGAGCAAAGGGTCTATACGAGGCTATTTAAGGAACTTAGTAGCTAAGGATAACTTCTCATGTCTAAGGGGTGACTCCGAGGAATTACACAAGTTGAGACATTTCCTATCGCAGAGAACTTTGAAAAGTATCATGTTAATGACTTCTTAACATCCAAAAACACGTATTTACAAGGAAAAATGACCCCCAATCAATCCCAAACTTCTAGAGGGCTTAAATAACATCATTTTACTCATCTAAACCATAAAACACATATTAGAACAATGAGAAAACATTAGATATTACAATATCTCCTCCTTATATCATTTGTCCTTGAATGAAGAATTAAGCTGAAGCTGGGGGGATTTAACTAAGGGAGATGACTGACTTAATTCTGGACTAACACCACACCAAATAAATAGAATACTCATGAATAAGCTACTAGATAAGATGAACTGACATGCATAATATGCTAAATGAGATAGAATTAACTAACATGAACTCAATAAATACTACACAAGTACACACAATGGGACTCATGCAACATGGAATTAACAAAGGGGAAATAGCCGGACAGAAAGGATGGTTACTTAGACTGAGCTGGTACTATGTGGAAATAAATATGGGTATCTAATCATCATATCTTCTTTGACTTCTCGGGTAGCTCCCTCAACTAACTGGTTTCTCCATAGGACTTTGACTGATGAAACTTTTTTTTTTCAAAGCTTGTAAACCTAACGGTCTAGTGTTTAGACTAGGACCTCCTCATAGGTCAAGATGTCTCTAATATTGATTCTGTACACTGGTACTACGAAATATGGATCTCCTATGAACTTTTTCAACATGGATACATGGAATACTGGTGCATTACTATTATATCTGCTAGAAGGTCTAGCACATAAGCTACATTATGAACCCTCCTCATAATCTAGTACAGACTAAAGTAGTAGGGATTGATTCCTTTTTCTACCAAATCTTATGAATCCTTTCATAGAAGACAAGAAAGACATAATCACCTACCTCAAACTCCAAACTACTCATCCTAACATCTGCATAAGACTTCTACATTATTTAAACCATCCTTAATCTATCTCTGATGGTCTAAAATTTATGAGTCATATCATGAACTAACTCTTCCCCTATATTGGTTGTCTCACCAACGTCAAACCATCCAATGAAATACCTACATCTTCTATAATAAAGCCTCAAATGGAGTGATAGTTGTTCTTATGCAAACTCTTCCAAAGAGAAGTGGTCATCCCAACTACCCTTGAAGTTGATTGGGCATAACCTCAGTATATCCTTTGGAATCTGAATGGTCCTCTTTGGTTGACCATATGCCAATGGGTAAAAAAAATTTTGGTGAGATGAAAATGATTATAAAACCCTTCTAAAATCACATACACGACTGAAAGGTGAATTGTCTACCTCGTTCTAAAATAATAGACAACAGTACCCCATGCATCTTGAATATAATTTGAAGCTAAATCCTCCCATAGTCCTCTGCTGAATAACTGGATGAACATGAAAGAAGTGAGCTGACTTAGTGATGCAGTCTACTATCACCTATATCAAATCATGTTGACTCAGGGCATGATGTAGACTAATGACAAAGTCCATATTTATCACCTCCCACTTCTAGGATGTAATATCAAGGTTTTGCAACTCATATATCTATTTTTGATGCTCAATATTAAAATGGTAATAGTTAGGACACTTAGCCATAAAATCATCTATGCCCCTCTTAATCCCATTCTATCAATAGACCTCTCTTAGGTCTCCATACACAGTTGGAGAAAACCTACACCTTTTGTTTAGAACTGCCCTTTTCAGCTGAACAAGACTAGATCACTATATTTTTTCTTTACCTCAACCACTAAAGATGACTCTGACCCATTCTATCCCAACCTAACCCTCAAGTGTGAAAGCTTGTGCACCTCTCTAGTTATATTCCTCTTACCCTCATTAATATGGTTCACACTACCCATAGAAAATCTTCTAAGGGTATCATCCACTACATTAACCTTGCCTAGATGATACATCACACTTATGTCATAGTCTTTGAGAAACTCTAACTACCTCTTTTTACTAAGATTTAGGTCCTTTTGGCTGAACATGTACTGTAAGCTCTTGTGGTTAGTAAACATATCCACATCCACACAATATAGATAATATATCTAAATTTTTAAAGATAAAACAACAGCTACCAGCTCAAAGTTATGAGTGGGGTAATTCTTCTCATGAACCTTAAATTGTTAAGAGGAATAAGCCACCACTTTATCATTATGCATCAAGACACACCAGATCCTCTATGCCTTCTAGAAGGGTCGACTCCAAAGTTGAAGTCAACCTAGTTTTCAACTCTTGAAAACTTTTCTCTCACTGATCAGACTATTCAAACTTGACCTTTTTCTGCGTCAACCTGGTCAAGGAAGAAACCACAGATGAGAAGACCTAGAAAAATCTGCAGTAGTAAATAGCAAAGTCTAAGAATCTGTAGATATCAGATAGAGAAGTAGGCCTAGGCTACTTTCTGACTACATTTATTTTTATGAATCTATCGAAATACCCCTCGTGTGCAACTTGCTTTAGCCAACATTCATACTTAGAGAATTTGGCATAGAGCTGATAGTCTTGAAGAGTCTGAAGAATAACTCTAGATGATTTGCATGATCTTCGTCACTTTAAGACCAAACCAAAATATTTTTTGTAAAGACTATCACAAACAGGTCCAACTGAACACCCTGTTCATGAGGTCCTTAAAGGTCGTATGAGAATTTTTCAAACCAACGAACATGACCACAAAGTCAAAATGGCCATAACGAATTCTAACGGATATTTTAGGAATATCACACTCCTTAAACATAAGTTGATGGTAACCTGACATGAGATCAATTTAGGAGAAACGGCTAGAACCCTAAAGCTGATCAAACAAGTCATCAATCTAGGGCATAGAGTATTTATTATTTATTATGAATTTTTTCAATTGATGATAATGTATGCATATCCTAAGGTATCCATATTTCTTTTGCATGAAAAATAGGGGCACCTCGGGGAGACATACTAGGCGTGATGAACCTTATGTCTAAGAGGTCTGGTAACTGAACCTTTAACTCTATAAGTTATATAGGAGCCATTTTATATGGTGGAATAGATATAAGTTGAGCACCAGGAATGAGGTCTATTTCGAAGTCTACCTTCTTATCTAGAGGGTATCCAGGTAGATCCTTAGGAAAAACATCTGAAAACTCTTTGACTACAGGAACTGACTGAATCCTGGGGTCTTATACTCAATGTCCTTAACCTAGAATAAGTGGTAAATACACACCTTAATTCTATCCTTCGAGTAAGAAATTAAATGACTCTTCGATTATAAATCCTCCCATTCAAGAACTGGCTTATAAAAAAAAATAAAAAATAGACAACTTTGGTCCCACAATTGTCGTGAAATATCATAAATGTTCCAGTCTATTGGAAAGATGATATCAAAATCTACCATGTGTAACTCTGTAATATCAACTCAAATGACATTATAGAGGACTGAAACTAGGTAACCTCCACTGAATCTTAGCTATGACCGAGTCACTAATTGACGTGGAGATAGGTAAAGGCTCAGCAACTCTCAGGAATGACTCTAAAATAACAAGACATAAAAGGGAAAACAAAATATAAGGTAGCTACAGGGTTTAACAAAGATAAATATCAAGATCTAAAACTTATAACATAAGCATAACTACATCTACTTCTCCTAATCATGAATAGAGCATAATTCATATAGACAGTTCTAGAACTGGCTGCCATCAGTGATGAAAGATATACCTTGATGAGTCAGGTGCGATGCTGCGAAAGATGTAGTATGACATCTATTAGAACTACCTACAAGTCGAGTTGTAGGGAAATCTTTGAGTTTGTGGGAAGTCTTTCCACACCTAAAACAACACCTAGAATGAAAATACCAAAACAACCATCTTTCCTAAAATTCAATGAAATAAACATTTATTGCCTCACCTGCCACAAGTAGGGTATGTACGCCTTCTTGCAGCACTACCCTAAAAATGTGAACATGTTGCTTTACCCTACTGAGGTGGATGAGATCTAAAATTCTATGAAGGAGCACTAGCAGAAGATGGGGTTAAAGCCCTAAAACTCTATTGATGTTATTGGTTTGATCTATGCCCTCTGCCAACTTAGGATGTCTAAACTATGACTGGACTGTATTATCCTTACTTTTATAGACCTTTCTTATTTTGGAATTTTCATATTCTACCTATTTAATATGGACAATCATACAACCAATATCCATATCTGAATTCAAGGTAGCAGTTCTCCATCCCCTCAACAAATAGGGGAGAGTATGGAAATGAACATACTTATCCGAGTATGCATATCAGCAACCATCTCTAGTGTGTACCTAGTCTCAGAAATAGACATGGAGCCCTACTCTAAGTTTAGAAACTCATGAATATCCTCCTTTATATTCTCTCGAGAAAAGAATAGTCCAAAGAAGGATTCCTCAAACTCATCCCATGAAGGAGAATTGCACCCACTGCCCTATTCTTTTCCCATTGATCTACCTACAATTTATAAAATTCATTCAATTTATAGGATATAATATATAATCTATCAATATATATTACTCTCATTACATTAATAGTCGATAAACCTCCTTTATGATATTCTCTAGGTCTTCTCCCAAACTAGAACTATGAAACTCCAACGATTTATTCGTAGAAACTCCTCTAACAACACCAGCATTAGGAAAGCTTCTTGGACTATTAGATCTACTATTTCCTCTAGGCCTGAGCTGTGATGGTCTGGACCAACAACTAGATGAAATTTCTAAATTCAATCATGAATATGTTATCCATCTGGGGTTCTAGGAGTGGTGGATTTGGAGATGAAGGAGATTGATCCTGATGCTTGGCCTGAGTAGTTGGATTTGTGAATTGGTGCTCTTCTAGAGCATGATATGAAGTACATAAAGAACAAGTCAAAAAATATTCTTGGAGTTAAACACCATCGTACTAAGTAAGAATGAACAAAGGTAAACTTTGCTAAACATTCGATAGAATCTTCATTATAAGTGTGTCATGCTCACACACATAAAGAGACTCTACTAAATATTGGCTTTCAAAAATCCTAGGATACTTGAACTTATTGCACTATTACCAAGTTTTTCACACTATGAGACTACACCATTGACACAACATGGCATTTAAAATCACCAAGTAGTCCAAAACTACCCTTGGATCTAGAATTCATCTTAAATTCGCTCAATTGTAGTGATAATATTAGGTTAATTATGGGAAACTCATGAATTATTAAGCTATGCCTATAAAATAAAAGTATTAAGTCTAAAACACCACTCCCAAGCATCTGTTTGAAAGCCACTACAACTGAATAAGTAAGTTGCTAGGAAAAGTCCCCAACTAGCTTGAATAACTATTAAGTCTGAAATAACTACTAATAAATAAAACATGAAATTTGAAGAAGTCTAGCCCTTGGATTATAAGGATTAACCAATAAGCCCTGGAACTATAAGATCTGGTCAATCATGTGCCCAGGATGGCTAGCCAGATCTGTGTTGTAATATAATACAAAAATAAAGTATGAATTAGTATGTGGAATGTACTGGTATGTAAAATGATGCATGAAATAATATAAAAGTATACTCATACTAAAATTAAGACGTATAAGAAAGTTGTGCAGTGGATGAACCAAGTATGATCTGAGATACAACATCAATAAGAATTTTATGCAAGATTGAAAAATATAAGTAAAACTTCAACTTTTAAGAGAGTAAGTAAAGCTCAAGTAAATCTTTTAAACTCATTAGTTTGGACAAGGAAAATAAACACATAGTTCAAATATCTTTCAGTACTAGCTGATAGTTGAACACTAATGGGAGTTTCTATAAATTACATATATATATAAACTGAGCAACCACAAAGTCCAATATATAACTCTATGGAGGATAGTCTCCTATACCTTTCCATGGTATAGGGATACTTTATAAATCTTCTAGTGGATTCACTAAGCCATGAACTACACCTCTTTCGGCAATAACATCCTAAACTGGTACGTAGTTTATGGGATAGGGGCATGGTTTCCGATTCTGCTTGGTGCTAATACTACTATCAAAACTGAAGCTAACATCTGCTCTTGATCCTAATCCTGACCTTGACTAGGGAAAAGTATTTTAAATTACCAACTAACTAAGTAAAATCTTTCTCAGCTAACTTTGGGAAAAATAGTTGTCTAAATGAAAGTATTCTCATTCTTTCATAGTCATTTTCATTCTTTATTAACTTGTACTTCAGGTAACTAAAACATCAATTCAAGACACTGACTATGAACTAGGCTTATATTTTGTAAAGCCAAAATATCAAAGTTTTCTGACTAACACTGAAACGAGCTTAAAACTTTATAAAGTCAAGTAAAATTCACGAAAAACTGACCTTTACTTGTAAAATAGGCTTAGACCTTGTAAAACAAATAAAAGTATGAAAATTTTCCAAGGGTAATGATTTCATTATAATTTTATGTTTATGGCCTTAAAACTTCACTTAATGGTGAATTAACATGGGATTTGACTTCAACTCATAAGGACATGAAACTTCATAAAATAGTATGTAAACATCATGTAGAGTCAACAATAATCATAAGGGGACATGCTTGAAGGAGTAATTTTAACATACAAGATACTTAGGATAAGACCTAGAACTTACAACTCATATCCTCAAACTTGAATCTGAATGGTTTGGACACAAGGGTGGAAGGAAAACCTTGTCGAATGTCCTACATAACATTTTGAATCCTTTATAGACTGAATGTATTGGTAGAATTATGTTGATGAAGCTCATTAGGAAGAACCCTAACTTGAGAAGTGAAGAGAATACACTGTCTTTCTTCTTCTATTTTTTTATCGAAGTGTTAAACCTTGGGGGATTTAGGAAAACTAATTTATTTTAGTGTTTTATCCGTCTTATAGGGTTTAAAATAACATGATTTAACAATATAAGGGTTGGGGAAGGACCAGAATAACCGTGCAAAAGAAAAAAAAGCTAAAGATTTTTGCACTGGGCACGCCACCTGGCATAACACTCTACTTGTTGTTCCCACTGGCCAGACGTGGCACGTCCAGTAGCTCGCCTGATTTTTGAATTTTTCTCCTGTGTACTCTAGGTCAGGTAACATATTTTCTATCATAAAGTACATCCAAAAGTGACACATTGGTGAATTCTTAACATCCAAAAATACTTGTTTACAAGTCGAAAGGACCCTAATCAATACTAAGCTTATGGAAGGGTTAAAAACATTTTTTACTCATCTACACCATAAAACATATAATAAAACCATTAGAAAACACCGCTTATTACAAGACACAAGTTGAGAGGCAGATAGATTGTACATTTTGGTTATTTTTTTGGAAATTTATTCCCAAACACGTCGAGAAGCCCGAGTCTGCGATTCTTATGGTTTTTGGATCACTATATTGAGAGATATAGATTGGGAAGTGCCATTTTTTTTATTTTTTTTATATGTTGATTCGTACATCTATCTGTACAGATATTAGTGAAGTTATCCTCTTCTCTAGCTTTGGACCTGGAAAGGATATTTCCTTTTCAGTCCGTGTCTATTTTTCCTGAAGATGTGCTTGAGGATAAGGCATGACTCCCATACTCTAGGAGTTGGACAGAGGGAATTGTACACTTTAAGAAGACAAACCATGCTCTCATTCTCTTCAGAGAATAGCTTAATCATATGAAATAGGCATATGTAAACTTTTGTTGTTATTATATACAATTAAGGTTAATTTTTTATTTTAACTTTTATTTAAAATAGTTTTTATAAACACCATATCTACAATCTTATATACATTACCCCTAGCATGCTAGTCGATCAACACTTATGGATGGTGGTGGTGCCTATGATATGCATGAATATCATATAGTATAACATGACTAGTCGTTTCTTATGAATGTTTGGACAAAGATAATCTCTACTCATATTTACTGTTTGGCACACAATCATTTTGATTGGGATAAGCATATGGGGATTAATTGTAATTTTCTAGAGCATTTGGATGTGATGTTTGATGAGTGGCAGCACATGATGTTTAGGGGTTCTTAAATGCATCTTCATGCTCCCATTGATGTATATATGGAGTGGTATAGTCCTCATTAATGATTTCCTATAACAATCCCCTCTCATGTGGGAGCCAGAAGATTTATCAAATATGCAGCTACACGAGAGGCAATAGTCAATCACATAATTCTTTGGTTTTATTTAATATTTTTATTAAATGATCTAACATGTTCATATTAAAAATGTATAAAGGCTAGAGGCCTAATCAAGTTTCACTATTATTTGTTAATCTTAGTGTGGATCTAGTACATAGCGAGATTGGTTAACATATTGCTCACTTAGCTGCCTAAATATTATAGAGGGGACATGCATCTAGTTGGATATGTTAGGGGCCTTTTCTACCATCAAGTGTGTATCATTAATGACCCTCCCGGTCATGATTTTACTCTTCCTATAGTCCAGTTATGTCACATTTGACTTATTAATATCACCCCCTTGGATTTTTAGGTCTTTGGTATGAGGTTTTGTGTTAGAAAGAATAACATGAAGGTATTACTTTCAAAATTTGGTCTTTAGTGGATATTAGGTTAGGAGACCTCAGAATTTATATTTAGATGGTTTCATTTAGTCGGGAATGTTGAAATTAGTCTATGTGCATGTATGCTTTATATTTATGGGGTTCCAAATAAATCCCTAGGGGTGGTTTGAAATAATTCTAAAATTTAGTGCCCAGTCGTTCGTGATATGGATTACACGACCTGTGGAATGTCTTTCACAAGTCTTGGTATCAATGGGGGAATATGGGGACTATTTGATGTTTGTTGGATTCACCCTGCGAGTCAACAGTATGACTTGTGGTATTGGTTTCATAAGTCATTTTTTAACTCATGGGTGATGACCTAAATGTTGATTGGACTCATACCACAAGAAATAGTATGATTCATAGGATTATTTCCACGAGCCGTGTTTTTAACTCGTGAAAGTGAGGATAGACCACGTGGCTTGGGACGACTCATGGGATCCCTTTACAAAAAATTTTAAGTGTTTTAAATAAAGGTTAATATTGGAATTCTCACTTTTTAAGACTCCTTAAAGTATTTTTAGATATTTCTCCCCATTGGGAAAACTATACATTGTAAAATTATTTGGGAGATTCTAAAGCTTCTTTAGGGAAAAGTGAAAAAGTGTCGTACAAATTTCTCTATCAGGTAAGCCTTAAACTTTATGAATTTTTTTGTTCTTATCCAATTCATCCATGATTTCATCCCTAATCTCTTGTTTTTTTAAACATTTAAAGAGGGTTTTTGTGACCTAAGCTAGAAAATGTTGTTTTGAGATTTTTTTAAGGTCGAATTGAATTGAATTTTGATGAAATTCAAAGTTAAACTCCCCAAAACATGGTTAAGCTAAACTTTGAAGGAAAATTCCAAATTTGAAATAGGATTTTGGATTTGACTTTTTGGACCCATTTTAAAATTATGATAATACGAGTATCAATGGATTTGTTTCCTTATAGGCACTCTACATGTGATCAGATTCAGTGAGTTTGGTAGTTGAATGGAAGGGAAAGGCTAAAATCGATTGTTTGACTTCAATTTAAGTTAAGATGAGGTTTAATGACTCTTTTATAAAGTATTTATATGCTTATCTGATAGTTGTGTAATTGGGAGTAACGAGGATTTCAAGGGTACCCATGTGAGTAAGATGATGGGTATTCAAATGGGTATTAGAAAATTATATGCAAAAACATTACCATTATTGTTCATCTTAAATTTGAGAACTTGATATCTCATTGTGAAGCAGTATTAATACTTACTTACATTGAATGATACCCTATTGTGATGCCTAGTGGAGGCTTAAATGGATTGATTTGATATCTCATTATGATACTGTGTGAAGGCTTACTTATATTAAATTGATACCTTATTGTGATGCCTAGTGTAGGTTTGGTTGACTTGATTTGATATCTTATCGTGATTCCATATGAAGGATTATTTTACTTGAGATGATATTTTACTTGTGGTGTCCCATATGAGGCTTGTGTTAATTTATTGTGAATTGAAATGGCCACTCTTCCAGGATTTGTATTTGATACATGCTTACTTGATGGTATTTGAAATATAAAATTTGAATCGTGGCTCTTGAAATAAGTGAAAGCCAATAGGAAATAGTTTTGGCTAAGTGATATAATATATATAATGAAAAATAGTTCCAGATCGCGATATGATAAACCCAATGGAAAAAGGTTTTGAGTAGTGATAAAACTGATGAAAAATAGTTGCGATTAGTGATATATTTCGATGAGAAATGATTTTAGATGAGTGCATGGACCTTGCAAGTCCCATGGGTCCTTACTAACCTAATGTAGGAAACAGGTATATACTGATAGGACAAACATGCATCACTTTGATTGTACATCACATTGCATTGAATTGACATAGTGCACTTGCTGATTTGTCAGTCTTGAGCTATAATTTGGCTTGATTTGTCTATTTATTGATATTGATGAATTCTTGCAGAGGTGGTGACTTAATTCTATTTGAAATATCTAGACTAAGATACATAGGTGGTACCTACTTTGATTTTTTGGAGTTTAATAGAGTTGTTTTGTACTTATTTGGATTATTTTTTTATACATCATATTGTTTGCTGGATAATTGCCTAAGTGCAAGTTGTAGTCATTCGGGGTTAGGTGGATTTTTAGAATTACTCATCATTGCTTTTTGTTAAGGTTAGATGAGGATGCTTCTGAGTATTATTGTTTTCCACTCATGCTTATTTGTCTGCATTTTTTTGTATGTATCAATCCCAACACTTCCTTATTTCATATTTGATCAAGTCTGAGGCTTGAGATTGATATTTCTTCAAGGTAGTTTTCAGATATACCCTGTGGACATCAGATTTCTCTTTTATTTCATCTTATGTATTGACTTTATTTAGTCATTCATGAGACTTTCTCCTTTGTTTGAACTATACCAGTGTCTTGTGTATATATTTTGCGATACAAAATTTGTTTCTATAAACCTTCTTCCTTTTCATAGAATTTATTTAATTTCGTTCTTTTGGTTTTATATTTCTATTATTGAATTGACTTTCCTATCCTAGGGGTTGATATAGGTGTCATCACAATCAAATTTTTGGGTCGTGAAACGTTAGTATCAGAGCACTATATTTGTATGTATTGTTATATATAAGCCAAGTTTAATAAAGTCTCATGGATCAGTGTGGAGACATCTATTACTTCTCTAAGAAAGGCTACCGAAATTTAGTAAATTCCCTTTTATTATTTCATTCTTATCTAGGATGGTGGATTTGTTGTCTATTAAGACTCTGCGTGCTGTCACAACAGATGGCTAGGACAAGAGCTTTTCCTAGGTGAGAGGATTAGGCTGTTCTAGCACTTTCTTCCTGTGGTAGGGGTAAAGGTCATGGATGAGAACAAGGTAGAACCAAAGGAGTTGTACCAGTTAGGGCACGTGCTAGGGTAGCCTCTCTCAACCTTTGGTATGAGATGAGGAATGCTCAAGTCTCACCAGGGTATATTGTTGCACCATTATGTTGAGATACTTTGATTTGATTTTTGGGTGTAATAAAGTGGCTAGAATATCACATGGTTCTCAGACAATAGTTAGGGATCAAACCCCAAATTAGTAACCGTTTCTATTATTTCAGTGTCTAGTACGCTAGACACCAGTTGCATAGGGATTAGATGAGATACATTTTCAGGTGTTGGGGTTGCAAGAGTTATTAGACCAGTTATAACCGATGATGATCAATATAGGTATAAGAGTTTCAAGAAGATGACCCATCTCAGTTTTAGAATGTGCACATGAGTTTCTCTATAATTTTCATGAGCTACTATAGAGTGTTGGTTTCGTTCAGATTCAAGGTTTTAATTATATAGATCTTTGATGTTTGTACCTTCCAGATAGTGGTGGCACTTATACAGATTCCACGCCTTTGGGATCTCCTCCTATGAATTGGGAGATGTTTTCTCGAGCATTTATCATATGATTTTTTCCTTGTAGTGTAAGGGAGGAGTGCGGGCACAAATTTGAGAAATTAACTTAGGAGGGGATCTCAATAACTGAGTATGAGACCCATTATGACTTGAATAGGAATTCTTCAGAGAACCTTCTCGATGAAAAGGAAAAGATTCATTTTTTAGAGGCTGACTTATCCCATTGGATCAACAGTGTTCAAAGTGTCCTATCAAAAGGATAATTTTAAGAGATACTAGAGGTAGCTAAAGAGATTGAGCTGATACATGTATAGGATTTTGGGGATCTATAGGAAAAGAGGTCCCTACTTCTATTTAGTTTCCAGTGCCTTGTTAGGAGTTAGATATTCATTTAGAATAGGTGGATAGTTCTAACACCATGGACAGTTCAGGTGGTTATACGAGCATCTAAGGGTGATCAGGAAAGTGTGGTTACTATAGTTCAGAACAGAGTCTCCATAGTTCATCTCAAAGGTGTTTAGGATGGGGTAGCCAGTCTGACTCTTTTAGTTTATCACATTAGTCCATGATTCCCAAGTATTGCTATACTTGTGGTGACCCTGGGCATTTAATGAGGTAGTGTCCACAACTTGGACTTAGGGGCCCTCAACAGACTTCACAGGCTCCAGGGAGAGAAGAAACACCTCCAATTAGAGGTTGAGGTATTTCACAGACTAGTAGAGGTACTAAGCCAAGTAGTTAAGGTAGTGGCCAAGTTGTATCTGATTTATAGGGCGTAGGACCTAGTGTTTTGATTTTCTTTAGAGGACCAAGGCTGAGGCTTTTAGTAATTCTTAACATGGAAGATTTTGATGCAATATTGGGTATGGATTGGCTTTATCCTTATCATGACTTCTTGAATTTTCATTCAATACTGTTTTTTTTGGCTATGATGGGTGTATCAGGAGTAGAGTGGAAGGGTACTAGAATTTCATATCCTAGAGAAGTTATCTCGTTCCTTTAGGTTCAACAATTGGTTGAGAAGAGGTGTTTATCTTATTTGGCTTTTATTTTAGATACTAGTGTTGATACTTCTGCCTTAGAGTCAGCCCCTATTGCTAGATATCTTTTGGATGTATTTCATTATAATTTCCCTAGTGTCCCTCTTGATTGGAACACTTATTTTGGCATTGACATGGAGCCAGAACTAAGACTATTTCTATTCTTCTTTATTAAAGGGTTCTGGTAGAGTTAAAAGAGTTGAAGGAATAGTAGTAGGATTTTTTAAGTAAGGGGTTCATTAGACTACGCGTGTTTTCTAAGGTTGCTCCAGCATTTTTTGTAATGAAGAAGGATGGTTCCAGGAGAATGTGGATTTACTATAAGTATTTGAACAAAGTGACTATCAAGAATTAATTCACTCTTTCGTGGATTGGTTATTTGATTGATCAATTATAGGATATTGTGGTATTCTCCAAGATTGATTTGAGATTGGAATATCATCAGTTGTAGCTTAGAGTATCATGTGTCCCTAAGAGAATTTTCAGGATGAATTATGGTAATTATGAGTTTCTTGTGATGTCATTTGTGTTGACTAATTCCCTGGTTGCATTCATGGAGTTAATGAATAGAGGGTTCCATCCTTATCTTTATTTCCTCATGATTATTTTCATTGATGACATTCTAGAGCAGGAATCTGGTCAAATGTAGTTCCCTATATAAAAATACCTCGAGGGGGAGAAAATATTAATAAAAATAATAAAGGAAACTACATACGAGAGGGCACGTACGTATCCCTTATTTGGTGAATTTAGGTCAATCATAGTTGATACATGAGGATGGGAATAGATATAAGAGGATGAACGAGGCTGAAATATGTTGCCTACGTATACCTTCCATGTGGAATTCATGTTGAACATACTTTATACATGAGGATGGTGAAAAGATAATTTAATAACACTTAATATATATGAAAAATATAGCAAAAATGCAAATACAAGGCAAATAATACATAAACCTAGACATAATATCTCTTGACAACATTCGAGTTGATTGGTTGGGTCCATTCTTCACCATCTATGTCTTCCAAAATTAGTGCACCTCCACTCAAGAATTTTCAACCCATGTAGGGATCTTACCAATTGGGCATAAACTTTCCTTTATATTCCTCCCGGTGAGAGAAAATTCATTTGAGGACTAATTATCCAACTTCATACTTTTGGACCCTTAACTTTATATTGAAGGGGCATATCATTCTCTACTGAGTGGCATACGACACTTATTCTATTTTCATCAATCAAGGACAATTTTTCATAACGTGCTTGAACACTCTTCATTGATTAGTCCTGATTCTTGAATTATGTATAATTAAGGGATCTCAATTTCAGCTAGTATCACAACTTCTATACCATAGACCAAGAGATATGGTGTGGCTCCCATCAAAGTTCTTGTGACCGTACGATATCTCAAAAAGGAATAGGGCACAATATCATTCCAAGACCAATTATTGCTAATCATATTTTTGAGGATTTTCTTTAGGTTTGTGTTGGCTGCCTCAATAGCTCATTCATTTGTGGGTGGTAGGGGGTTGAATTGTAATTAGTGATTTTAAACTTCTTGCAGATATCCTTCATCAAATGACTATTCAAGTAAGCTCTATTTTTAGTAATGATAGTCTCTGGAATACCAAATCGATATATCAAATCCCCTTGGAAAAAGATGGCTACCACCTTCTTGTTTACTGCTTTATGAGAAGAGCATTCCACCCATTTAGTGAAGTAGTCAATAGCTACAAGGATAACGAGATTCCCATCAGACACTGGTGGTTTGATAGGGCCTACAAAATCCATTCCTCAAGCTATAAATGTCCAAGATGAGATCATAACTCACAATTTATGTGGAGGTACCTAAATTAGGTCTCCATGTACTAGACATTGGTGGTATTTCTGCACGTATGGAAAATATTCACTTTCTGTTGTCATCCAAAAATAGCCCATTCATATTATTTTTCTATCCAAAAGAACGTTGTTCATATGAGGCCACATTTTCCTACATGTACTTCTCGAACTATGTTTTTAGCCTCAATTGCGTCTACACACCCGAGGAGCCCTAAAATGGGCATCCTTTTGTAAAGGATTCCTCTACTCAAAAATAAATTATGGGTTATACGATGGATAGACTTCTTCTAATTAACCTTTATATCTTTGGGCTATTCTCCACTTTTGAGGTATATCTTTATGTCATAGTATCGCATCTTACTGTCTAAATCTCCTTCAACTTGTGAATAATATGCTAGCTTATCCTTATATACAACCTCTAAGGGGTAATATAGCATTGATTGGGATGTTAAAACATGTCTTTCAGGGTAGATAATGCATCATCGAGCTTACTCTGTGTTCTAGGAGAATGCTTAAATTCTTCCTTGTGAAA